>OX401868.1:5322200-5813796 GCA_947859175.1 Gandaritis pyraliata
ATCAAATTGGTTCGGTGTTCCTGAGACCCTTGAGACGGTGGTGAGTCGGCGAATCATTATATTGCACACTATGCAATATAATATAATCTGGGTCTTTTCAAGGCAAGAGTGAATAGGTGTCTTCTAGACTGTCCTGCTCCATCGTCGGCCACATCGTCACTTACCACCAGGTGAGATTGTGGCCAAAGGACATTCTATATTATATAAAAAAAAAAAAATGCTGTCTCCAGACTTCTGAAACATACGAAAACCAGTGGTTGAATTAGGTAGATATACTCATATAATCAAAATAAATGAACTACCACTGCAATTGAAATCTACCTAAATATTTTTTTTATGACATAAGTGATAAAAAAGTAAAAATAGTTTATTTCAGAGAAAAAAGAATATCACTACAAAGTTTTAACTAAGGTTATTGGTTGGACACAAAACAATTTTCTCAGACAATGTTACAAAGTTACAAAACTTAGAAATACCTGACAGTCTCCTCACTAGGCTTAGCCTGTATCGAGGAGACTTTGGAACGAAAATACAATAGTTTATTGCTTCGGTCATAGTGTAATGGTAAGTAGTAGGTCACCTAATTACACACATAATAATATAGGACTTTAAGAACTACATAATAAAATTATAAGTACAAAATTAACTATATATAAAACAAAACAATATGAATAAACTATAAATAAATATGATATAAAAAGAATACTAAAAATTAAAACTTAAATATTAAATTTTGTAAAACTAACTAACAAACGAAATTTAAAATATTTTCTGTTTCATCGTATGATAAACCTGCCAGCCATTTAGTTACTATGCGTTTTGCTTCAGTTACACTTTTGCTTTTAATGTGCGTGAGCATTTTTAACAAAAAAAAATTATTAAAATGAACTCTGAATTCTAAATGCTCGAGATAGAAAACAGAGTTCAAATCACCAACTGCAGGCAGGGTGCTCAAAAGGCTGACAACGTTACCTCTTTGTATGGCAATAATACAGTGAACCACAATCTCATGTTGATGAACAAATCTTTTTTTTAATGAGAATAAGAAATGAACCAATCATGATAAACCTCTGCCTATAACAATGCATTAGGTAGGTACCTACCTCAAAACTCACGTTAAGTACATCCAACGAAAAGTTTCCCTATGAGACTTCGCACAGCGTCCATCACTCAGAGACAATAATTTCATCTATATCTCTCACTGCAGGGGTATGCCAATCAAAGTTGAACTGCAAAGTTGAACTGCAAAGTTGAACTGCAAAGTTGAACTGCAAAGTTTTAAATCATGGTCAGTTCATACTATCTCATAGTTATTCTGTGACCAAATAGTGACATTATGACGTCATTTGATGTGTTTTCGCGCATATTTTGCTGTCAAGTGTCTAAAAAGAATGATCACCTAAAATAGAATAGAATAGAATGACCTAAAAAAATTACACTGGGCAGTGAAATATAACTTGACAGCAAAAGATTGGCATACGGGGGCTGATATGTGAAGAGTTAAAAGAAAATAAGTAATCTTTTAGCATTTGTGGCAAAATCGCCTCATATTTGGCACATTCGGATCTCGCATCTCGCTTAGCATCACGTATTTGAGGCAAGTTGGAATATGCCCGCTCTAAATGTAATAAAGGTCGGCGCGAGCCAGCTGGAGAGACTTATTAACGCATCAGCCATTCTCTATTAGATTGTTACGAACTTAAGTTGGTTTGACCATCATTCGTCGGGCAGATAAAGAACTCATAACATTTAGGCACTTAATTTAATATATTTTCTCCGGTGAGATGGAGCGACGATCTGCGAAATGTAGCTGGCAGACAATGGATGAGAAGAGCCGAGAACCGAGATCAATGGCGCATCTTGAGAGAGACTACTGGGCTTACCCAGTAGTGGATTAAGATAGGGTGATAATGATAATGATGAATATATTTTTTACGATGTCTATTCAACTATTCAGTATATTTCTGATTTTGCTACTGATAGTAAGGTAGAACAACATAGCAACATTGTTAATTTCGTTGAAAGTGAAAAAAGGCACTTTCTGAAACGTAACAATGTTGCATATATATTTGAGAAAATATTTCAGCAATTTTCCAACCGTTAGATTTATCTTACCTTTTAGGTAACCGATAATCAAAACCAGCGAAAGATGTAGGTACACTGCGTATATAGATAGAGCAAGCAAGTACAGACGACGACCGCAACCCGCAGTGTTCGATTTCCGTTTCATTCCACAACCACACGGTCGTGTTGGGTCTGTTCTATAAGTATTATGTTTTAGTTGAAGCTCTGGCTTTCTGAAAAACATCGTCAAATAATGGGCTGTAATACAAGGTAGCCAAGGTACAAAACTAAATACGGGTTAGTGTTTATTGTATTACAGTGTTGTAATTTTAGAATTCATTTTTTATCGGAAAAATATATGTCATAAGTGGGTCTCGTCTGATCATAGCAACGAACAAAACAACCAACACGAATGCTGGTATATTTTTGTAACAATTATATAAAAGTTTCTAAACGTAGCTCCATCATTGCGATTGAATCTAGACAGGTAAGTATTTATTTCATAGAATGCAAACCAGTCAGCCAACACACTCAATTCACAAGATGTGCTTTGAGTCAGCTTTACCTAGAAGGAAAGTCAACATTAAAACCACAAGCACAAAGTTCGATTTACGTTCAACAATTCTCATTCGCAGAAAGATTCCCGTTTGCAGTTTGAGCATAGTTCGAGACATATTTCCTCATTATTGATTAATCGAATAATAAATTAATGTAGGCGGAACCAGCGACGACATGTTGTGAAACATTATCATCTGGAAACAGGAGATGAATGAGGAAATTGACGGCGTAATATGGAGACGCGGAGACATCTATTTCTTATCAACAGTGATGTATTCACTTGTTTACTGCCAATATTTTAGTGGAGAAAGAATTGTTATCATCCTTAGATTTATGGTTTGGATTTTGAAATAAGACGAATAGCCTTTGCATACTTTATCGACTAGCGACCGCAGCTGGAACAAACTGACAAAGACCCACAACAATAATATATTTTGTTTCGAGCAACTGACGTATAGCTAGGAATCGTTTTTCTGTTATGTGGGTATCGTGTCGTCCGTGTGCAAACGCCCAAATCCAAGCTTGTGACGAATTTTGACTGGAAGTAAGCCATTTCTACTATGTTGTAGTTTGTTTGCGAAACAAATTAGTATGCCTGTTTCAGAATAAGTATGTATGCTCATTAGAAACCCATTACCATTTCAGTACGGTGAATATGAGCAATTGAGCGGCTTTAACATACGCAAACCAGCTAATATCGCAATGCATTAGCAGCTAAACGCGCTTATTCCATTAGGATGACACCATCCACGGCGAAATGGAAAGCCCCACCTTACTTCTGGTTTTGTGAATTGAAAAAAGCCATAGCCATTTGCTAAGTTGTTTTTTAAGATTTTATGATACCCCTTGAGTAGGAGACAGCCCCTTCATCATCATCTTCAAACTTAAAAGCAATCGAATCTTTTCACTATGCTGTGAAGGTAATTTTGCTGTAAGGTCAATTTGCTTTTTGGGCCTTGTCATTCGGAAACATTTCATTATCCACTGCTGGGTATTTCTTCCTCACCTGAGAGAGTGTAGGTTTTCGGCTGGTCATTCTTTATAACCTTAGCTCTAATCCAATGCGCATTTACTACTAGGAATGATTTACGCTACACCGTGCCGGGGCTGGGCCATCTCAGAGTCATCATTGACTTTGAACTCTATTGGTATGCTGTTACAGTTGAATATCGGGATTCATCAAACACCGCTGTGTGCGGACCGTTGACGCCAGGCCATTGTCGTGGCTCTGTTCATTCAGCTCTATTCCATTATAGATAAAGTTCAAATTGATTGGTCTCGGACACGGCCCGGCCTTTGCACAGTATAGCGTTTAAGCATCCCTAACTTAGAGTGACTCTCTCTGTTCAAAGCTTTTATGTAAAACGTACTCCACCTACTTCTAATGTAAGTAGATCTCGTAACTAGTTCAGGTTTGCAAAGATTAAATAGATTGAGTTGCAAGATCCTCGTAATGATTAGTCGGTGTTGTTTGCTTACCTGACTACGCTGTTCTAAGAAATGTTAATTGATGAATCAGGGGTATAAAAGAGTAAGTATTTAGGTAAGTATTAAGAGTACCTAAGTTGTTTACCTTCTCAGAGAGTAAACTAAATAATCCATCCAATGACCAATGTTTTAGCATAAAGGAAACACGCACTACGTACCTAGGGCACTCATTTTTTTTGCCCAATGTGCCCACCTAATGTTAAATACATTTGGTTTGACAATAAACTTTATTTGTATTTGTATTTACCAGTACTTCCTATGTAATTATGAGAAAACCCAAGGAATTTAGTATGTAATTTGAGACAGGTAATTAGAGTTCGTCAATAAAGCTGCCTGAGTTAACATGGGTCGGAGTGAGAACTTGAAAGGGCCCCGGTTTCAAATTAAACTTCACGCACAAATCACAACTTCTTGCGATCCGTGAACAATTCAATTGAGACCCTACTCATAAAACATTAATTTGATTGCAAAATGATATGTAAAAAGACCCGACAATCGCTGGAGCAAATTGATACGCGAGTGGAGACCACGTTTAGGTAAGCGTTGTAGGACACCCTCCGACGATCTGCAAAATATAGCTGGGAAACACTGCATGAGAAGAGCTAAAGATCGAACTCAATGCCATCATAGGAAAGACCTAGATCCAGCAGTAAGCCAATATTAGTTGATGATGATGATAACAAGCTGAAGTAGCTGTTTGGTTGTACCGGATGAACTTCTGTCTAATTTTGTACGAGCGTCTGCTAGTAGCACTATGAACTTCTGATAATCTCCCAGCTTATTGGCTAATATGAACTAGCATGGCTTTTATCAGCCACTCAGAGGATACCCAATCAGCAACGACGATTCAGAGTGCTACCACCGAATGGTGCTTCTAGCATACACCTTGCATACACTCATAGAATAAAGTAATCGGTCTTTTTAAGAGCACTTCATGCAGTCATTTTATTGAATCTTAGTAAAAATTGAGTGTTGCTCTGACTAGCCATCAAGCTTATCAAAGACTTTCCAAACTACTTTAGCCCTATTTATCATTTAGAATGTGAACCAGTGGTGTTTGTTGCAGTAGTACGTGCGTCACCAGAGCCCAGGAAAGCACCGATCGTCCAGGAACCACCACACCACGTGGAGTTCTCTAACGACACAGGAGTTATCCTTAGCTGTAGTACAAGAGGAGATTACCAGGTGAGACAACTTATGTCATACCTCAGGGACTCCTCTATTTTAAAACAGAATAGATTTTTAAGCAATGAACTCATTGTAAGAGGCTAGAACATCTTGTACAGGCAGCGATAAAAGTGAATGAACAATTTTAGTTATTCAGAGCTCGTTTTGTCGCTTACAAACTGACAAGTGGTGATTTCGGTTTGCAAATAGTTAGGTCAAGGCTGATCTTCAACTGTAGAAAATTTTAATCTAAATTCACTTCGCTTTTTTTCAAAGTACTTACTTGAGTTTTATCGCTATAATATAAAAAGTTCGCTTAACTTTGCTTGTTAGTACTGCCCCCGTATGCCAATCTTTTGCTGTCAAGTTATATTTCACTGCCCAGTGTAATTTCTTCAGGTCACGTGGTACAAATTTGTACCACGTGATCATTCTCTTTAGACACTTGACAGCAAAATATGCGCGAAAACCTTGGACGAATACACGGGACACGTAACTCGGACGATCTCGCCTTTACCCCCGGTCGCCACGTACCAGCCTTTTTGCCTAACAAGCAAAATTGTTGCGTCAGTGTTGACACGACCACTACGTTGATTCTCAAGACAAGATAATGCAAAAAAATGACAAAATGCGCCGTATTATTTTGTAAAAACTACAGTGATCGCGTAACTAATATTTCTTTTCACCTGTGAGTACAATTTTATGCCGATAAAGTGGCTAATTTTTCATAAAACTAATAAAATTTAATATAATTTTTGCTTATATGATGCCATATTAACGAGTACCCAATTTTTTCTGCAATGTAACTATATTTATGACTTACTGAAATGAGTCGGGTTTTACCGTTCTTTTTTCATTCGTTCAGTGTTCGTTCATTACAATTCTTTCAAATAGGGTTTGAAACTATCGATGAAAAATATCGATGTAAATGAACGAACGAATTTATTCTCACTCTTAGGTTTCCAACTAATCCATTAAAAAAAAGAGAATGGGTGAAAGCAGTACGCAGAGAACAGGCATGGATTCCAAAAAAACATAGCAGTATATGTAGTATACATTTTGAACCAGAGTGCTACAACAAAAATTTAAAAAAAAAGCTAAAGACTCTGGAAAGATGCTGTTCCTACATTACACTTGCCTGAATTTGTAAGTAGAGCTTGAAATGCCGTTATGCAATTTTCATATTCATCATCATCAACAGATTGTCAGGACAAGGTTTGTATGTATAAAAGAAAGTTATAAAAAGTTAAATCGAAACTTTTTTTAAATCTCACAATATGGCGGTATGAAGTTCGCCGGGTCAGCTAGTTACTTATTGACCGAGCGAGCGAAGCGTCTCAGTTGCGAGATTGGCCAAAAATGCTTAATGCAATACCAAACTTGAACATTCAGATTTGACAAACCTGAGCACATACTCCAGGGTCTGATGATAGGTAGCACTGATGAAGAGGATCTCTGAAGCTATTTTTAATTGTTGTAAAAGTGGCTTATGGTTACAATGACATGTCTATGTAAAATTATCAAGTAAAATGCTTAATGCCTAAGTTTATTTCCTTGTGATTTTCCATTATTATTATATCATCAACCCAGGCATCATCTTACCTTACTACAATTTCAAATTTAATAAAGTAGGTACCTACCTAATTCCACTCCTTCGTTTCCCGTCATTCATTCATTTTTATCGATACTATTTCATCGAATGCGTCAATCACTAGTGTCAATTTACAATTATTGTTAGACAGTGACAACGCTATATGCAGAACTAATGCAGCAATAGATTACTCCTCCCGAGCCCCGCAAAAAGTGGTCGACGGTGTTTTCATACTTTTTTCGAGCATGACGTGTCCCGTGTATTCGTCCAAGGCGAAAACACATCATTTGACGTCATAATGTCACTATTTAGTCACAGAACAACTATGAGTTAGTATGAACTGACCATGATTTAAAACTTTGCAGTTCAACTTTGATTGGCATACCCCTGCTGACCCGGAAATACAAAATTCAATATTTTAGTTTTCAATATGAGCCAGCCGGAATATATCTAATCGGTATCTTATAAACTCGTGTTCAAAACATAAATTTGATCTCCCGCAATTCCGCTCTAACAACTTCGAAACATTCATCAAAAGTCGTAAAGTTAAAAGGCTAAAAGCAAATTAACTTTTACGTTTCCGGCCTTAACTTTCCCGTCGTTATTTCCGAAATCAAAGTGTGGACATGAACGTGAGTTATTGGAACCGCAATAACAAATTGAAGACAATGGGTGGGCTAAACGGTATATTTCCCAATTTGTTCCTTCGCAATTCTTTTGAAGAGAATAAACAAATCCTTTTCGCAGATATTCTATCGCCTGACTCCGATCTCTAGATAGCTGACCTACTTACATCCTCTATTTTTAAATAAGTCGCTGGTGAATTATTGACTTTGAAGATAAGCTATAGAGGTTTATAGAACTGAAAGACTTATAAGTTTTCAGGTTTACTGAGTTTACTATTTTACTAAAACAGCGAAAAGTTAATATCGGTTTGATGATACATGAGTCTCATAAAACGTAAGCCGTGACTGAGACTACCGCGGATAAATTGAGCACCTACTTTAGATTTTGACTGAATATTACGCATTAAAAGTGAAATATGTTGTTCAGAAACGCGACCGCCCGATCCTGATTTAGTATTCACAAACCAGCTCTTTTGACTCAAATATAAATAAAGTTTTTCCATTCGAAGAGTTCGCTCCAAGTTTACGGTCGCGAGGCTCCACCGGGAAATAAAGATATGCGCACCGGCCGGACCACTCATAAATATGTAAAAACGTAGTGGAAGCCTAAATATTCTCATTAAATCACCTCCATTAACCCCTTGCCTTATTTCTACCTTTTCACTGTTTTTATAAGTAACTAGGTAGATAATAATATATTAGTAGCAAGTTTTACCGAGAATTTTTTTTCTTTCGAAATGTAGTCCAGCATTTCTAGCCATCACTATTTCAGATGATCTGTTTCGTCGCCAACTTTGATAAGAATGTTTTATTTTATTTTTAAAGTAAAAACTCGTGTGTCGCAATCCGTAAAAACTTTTCACATTCAGGTATTCGTTCGCTCGTTCCCTCAGGAGCTCTACCAGCTCGACATAGAGCAAGCCAAATTCTCGCGATTAATTTCATAATTTTACACTTGGAATTTTATTCGAATTTCACCCTCCAGATAACTCGCATAATGTAATGGTAAAGGCATGGAAAGTAGTTACTCGCTCAAGGAAAATGCTTCGGTGAATTCGGGTCAAAATTCTTAAAACATTATACCAAAATGTTGACGGGTTAAACTTATCCTAGCATTTTTAGCTTAGGCTTCAGCCTACCTCAATATCATCGGATTATCCTGAAAAGTTCAAAACAAAGCCTCCGTAAAATCAGTATACTCCACTTTATTAACGCAGAGAACGACATTCATTTAAATTTAAATCGTAACGCGTAAATATAAAGTTCAAAGTAAGCTAGAAACTGCCGCGTCTGTATGTCAATGCAGGGCAAGAGTCGCGGGCAAACAATCGCAAAATGCGGGTCGCAGTTGCTCGGGGAAAACTAATGAAGTGCTGCTATGAAGCTTTTAAGAAATTGAATATTACTACTGTTCTGCGAACCGAATGCGAGGGAATAACAGCTGCTATTTACAGGCCTCTGTAACTTTAGCTGAATAAAACGGCTGGGCTTATATTTTTTACGAAATTTTATATTATACACTATCGGCATTTTGAGATTGTAGAATACTTTAATTTGGAAAAGATGGTGCAACGGTCTACTTCAACAATATCAAGGGGACATATGGGTTCAAATAACATTCAGTTCGCAACTTTTGAATTAATATGAAATAAAAATATTGAGAACTGAACTATCTTCAAGCTAGTCGACTTTACAAAGAATATTCTCCAATCTCTGTAAACTTACACGAGAGTAGTATTATCCCAAATACCGTATCTTTAAAATGTTTATCTTGCATGTTTGTGAGTTGTTCAGTATTTTCCAGCCGTAGAACAAGTATATAATTTATTCAACTTATACCATTTCACTCAGTTCGTGTTTTAATTGAAAAAGTTAGAGAATAAAACATTCAATTTAAAAATGTTAATGTAAGCGTGTGATGAGAGGGTTGCGGTGGGTTATCTAAATTGAAATTTCACTCACTGACGAGAGTGTTAAGGTTCTGCCACATAAAAATAATTGAATATACAGTTGATTAAATATCACTATAGTCATCAAGATAAGTCAATTAAATAACTGAGTAGATGCAGTTCTACCATTGACATTAGTATAAAGATATAAAAGTCTACCGAAACTCTTACAAAACACTAGTTAAAAGCTTAAGTTAAAAGTTAAAAGTTAAAAGTTAAAAGTTAGTTTTGTTCACTAACTTTGACTGTACATTCAAAAAAAATTTAAGTATATCGATCTCAGATTACCAGAGATTTCAGAGGTGAAAGAAGACTCAAAAGTGCAGGAAAAAACAAAATTACAAAGAGGTTCTTTCGCAATTACAATAAAAATAAATTATCTTGTAGTCCGAATAATCCAAATTCCAACGAATCAATCGTTTGGTGCTGATTGTATTACGCTACTAGAAAACATCGCAGCTGTTGTTGAACAAACACCCACCCAGAGCCTTTCATTACCGTTTTCCTCAATCAAAAAGGCGAAACATATTACCCTCTCTGTATGTACTTAAGAGTGTTTGCACACTGATTGATACCAACATTTGCACGATACCGACATGTCAATGGTTCGAGCAAAAATATCGTCTAAATAACGGATAAAGAAAATATTATTCGTAAATAGAAAAGCTAGAAGAGGTGTGAAAGTGAGTGTGAATTTTCCAAGTATAATTTTATTATGAGCTCTCCGCCGATATCGTGTAGGCATCGTGTGTGAAAACAGTCTACAGTAAAATCCTGACGATGATGCGTTTCCAATATAACGTTATCTCGCTCATTCACGAAACGAAAGCACACGAGGGGCTCCGGAAACGGGTTGCGTGTGGTAAATAAACTATTGACGCTGAAATCTGATGAGATTGTTTAGAAGCTGATGTTTGGAACGAGCTTGGTACGAGCTCTGAATTCACTTATTAGACGGGAAAGAAAATAAATTCAACTAAGTGCGAATTGCGAGCATTCGGTAAGAGGAGAGTTTCTTAACAAGTTAAAAAAGTACCTACTCGTAACGACGTTCTAATGTGAAATAGAGTTTGCTTTTAGGTGGTACGTATATAACCACAATCGTAGTTATTCACAAATGAGATGTGTGGTGTGTAGGGGTCTTATACTCAACCTTTGAACTTTTTTATTTTCTTATTGTACCTATACGTAATATCGTTTTCAAACCGTTATAGAATTCAATAGAACATAAGTATAAATAGATTTACAAAGAGAATTTTTCTGTGATTTTACTCATAATATCCTTGCAGAAAGAATGTTTCAAAAGATCTTGAACTCAAAGCGGAACAAAGACGAACTTCCATCAAAGCTCAAATACAATAGATAAGTTAAAACTTACAAGTTTCAAAGGATTGAGCCTTTTGTTCGTGAAATACCAACCCACCGATGATCCATTGTTTTTTTTATAAATAAAAAAATACAGACTGCTACACGATACCGATGTCATAACAACAATGTCGTTGTCGTCAACGACACTGGATAACGTCTAGTATTAAATGTACGAGATTAACTCCTCACGATATCGTGTAAGTTTCATGTCGCTGTCAGTTTGACAACGCACAATAAGGTTACTGAAACCCGTTGGATGCAAAGTACTGCTGAAATGATGATGACTTTCGTGTTTCGTAAAATTTCATTTATATAAAAGCTCTCGAATTCGGTCCGGTTATAAAAAGCTCTCGGTTATATAGACCTATATTTCAGCTCTCTAGTTTGGACGGCTTATTTTTATAGAAACTGCTGTAGCCTAGTTTTACTAAATATTTTGAAACATAATGCGGTCGGTATTGTAAGAACTCCTAGTCTAAATCAATGAAGCCGAAGAGTAGATACAAACGTGAAAAGCGTTTACCCTTCAACAAATAGCAGGAGATTAGATTTATCACCGTGGCTTATTTGAGAGACGCTACGGTGCGAGCCCTCTGGAAGCAGCTGAGTATGAAATCACAGATCTATTATCTGGGGTGTACTCGTTGTTACACAGCCCCAGGCATTACTTAGCGTGTAGCCAATTTGTTACATATTGGAAATATCATTTAAGTTGATCTCGTCATCACGACAGGCGTCACAGCTCAGTCGGTAATAGCTCTGCCTTCCGTGCTGTGGGTCGTGGGTTCGATCCCCACTAAGAACAAACATTTGTGCGTGGAAAGCATAGATGTTTGTTCTATGTCTGGGTGTTACTATGTATTATAAGTATGTATTTACAAAAAAAAAAGTATATAAGTATTCTATCAGCCATCTAGTTCCCATATCACAAGCTATGCTTAGTTTGGGGCTAGAGGGTGTTGTGTGTAAAGTGCAAGAATATTTAATTTATTTATATCTTCACGCGATGTTACGATGTAGGTACCTATCTACCAGCCAAGTTGATTTTCAGCACTAAACTAGAGAATAGAAAATGTCAGAAACTTTTGAGCATGGTTATATTGGTCACTAGCTCCTGCCCGAAACTTCGTCCGCCTCCTGTTTTATACTGTTGATTTTTACTTTTATCCCGGAAGGTAAAAAGTAGCCTATGTGTTAATCCAGGCTACGAACTATATGTGTTCCAAGTGTCATCAAAATCGGACCAGTAGTTACAGCGTGATTGAAACACAAACATCTAAACTTTCGCATTTATTAGTGGGATAGTGGGATGTGCAGTCACGTCACGTGCAGAAATGTCATTTCCATACCTATCACTTGTTCCATACATCTCGAGTTTTCAATAACTCTTTGAAGGCCAAATGGAGGTACAGTTTTTAAGACATCAATAATTCATCGTTCACTGAACTAAAATAACAGAGAAAAACAGATGTCGCAAAACGTTTGATATCGACTTCTGATCGCATAGTGACTTGAAATAAAAAGGTCCAAGTTCAGGCACACCGTACTCATTCACCCGAAACGAAACATTCGTCTAAGTAAGAAGAGGAAATATATTCCCTCTTAGAGGAATTGAAAACGGGTGTGTCGTGTACGGCGTCAAAGGATTGAGAAAGGCAAATATTTCGAGGGGTTGGGACACTAAATACAATGACAAGACAACGCATCGACTCAGCTTTGCTTTTGTTTTTTTCGTTTGAAATACATTTTTGTTTTCTATACTCTGTAGTATTTTTGTTTAGTTCTCGTACCGAGGGGGGTAGGCAGAGTTCGCTGATTTTCACTTGCTATACTTCAGCCTTTCATTTTGAAAACGAATTAGAGTTTTAGGTGTCTAGTTTAATAAAAAATAAAGTATAAGGTACACCTATCCATCGGAATACTGAAGGATTTTTAAATATTCAATATTGTTCCCCAGTTACAACGAAGGTCTTGAGAACAAACAAAACAGCATTAGGGGTAGGTACCTTAAATACCTTAGCTAAAGAAATAATTTAATTAATTAAGAAGAATTTGTCTTTTACTTAATAAAACGTGCTTTGACTTTAACATTTTTGGTTTTAATTAAAGTCGCCGGATTTTAATTCTGTTAGTTTAGTCACATTTTTTTATTACATTTTTAACATTTAATTTAAAAGCTGGTGTGTTTGTGTTTAACAATGATACACATATTTTCATCCTGCTTTTAGATAGATCTACTAAATCAACAGTTAAGAGTAGGTAGGTTTTTAGAAGGCTATTTTTTATACTGTCGAACAAATTATAAAAGTGAAAATATAAATAGTTCACGATTTGAGAGTTTAGATTAGATTAGAAAATTCTTTATTGCACATTTAAAAACAGTACAGAGGCGGGTTTACTGCTAATTAGCATTTTCTTCCAACCAACCTTTGTGTAGTGTGGAGAAAAGGGAGAAACGTCTTTAAAATATATAAAAATTACCTACTTAAAATAATAAAACACTAACCAAATATATATATACTACCTAAATACCTATATAAATACATACATGAATTGCTCAACTTTGTTGAGAGTTCTATGTTTTACAAATATTAAACTGTGGTATCGATTCTGTTGTTGCGTTTTTCTAAACTAACCTAATTGGACAGCGCTAAAATTATAGCTGTCTTTGTCGTTTCAGTTTATGAGAAAGGGACGGCAACCTTTTTAGTGCTGTCAAATTAGGTTAGTTTAGAAAGGTGCAAGAACAGAATCGACAGCGTCTATTTTTCATTAATTTGTTTTAAAGGGAATATAAAAATTCAAAATAGTTGAACAGAGAACTTGCTCCACCTCATTTTAAATTGGGAAGAAAAAATTAAAACATTCGCATTCAAAACATATGGAGAATAAAATTCTGAATTCTATATCAGCTAACCCAAATCACGAAGCTAATCGCGGCGAACTAAGCAAATATGTAGAGCACCTATCTATTCCCAAACCAACCTGAAACATAGCTCAATAAGAACTAAGCTAGATCATTCTGAACGTGACATTCATTTTTCTAACCAATACTTTTGAATTCTTAACAAGAAGATTATGAAAAATCTGCTAAAGTGATTTTTATCAAGCTGAGAAAAACATAGCATGATCAAGCATTCAAAAAAATGCTTATAAGTGTATTGCCATTCAAATAAACTAAAACTCACGCACCTACACAATTTTATTGCAAGAATTGCAAGCTTCATAGCACCTTATTGTTTTTTTGTTGTTCTTTTTTCTAATATTTGTAGATGTGGTTGCTATCAATCACTCACACTATTGCAATTATCATTTCATTCTTTGTTATAGCGAGCGCTCCAGGCATTTGGTAATTAAAGTAAGAGCCTGTTTCACCATCTTTGAGTAACGCTATCCGTCCAATAAAATTATACCCATCTTTGTCTTTGACAAATCTAAAATAGAGACAGAAATATTTTTAACTCACGGATAGCGTAATCATAAGATGGTTAAATAGGTACTAAGCGAGCCGTTTACAAATAGCCTGTGTTCGTCCCGAGTAGCGTGCCCGTAAATGGTGCGGAAAAATGCAAATTTACTCACCAGAAACCACAAACCATCGCGTACGACTTGATTCGAACATAGTTTATACAGATAGTTTCAAGTAGTAGCTACTTACATTAGCATAAGTGTGAGTTTAGAAGTCTCTAAATGGAGTTGGATGATAGAAAAGCAAAACTATTTTAGAAAATCAGTGGATTAGAGTTTCGTGTATGCAGTGATTATTCATCAATATAACAAGTTAATTCATCTTGTTGTCAAGTGAATACAAGAGACAGCGAGTTCTCTAAAATGTCTCTAAACTAAATTCTTAGGATTCGCAAGAGATACGTATCTAAAATTGTATAAACCGTACGGTAGGTAGGTCTCGCCAGAACTGTCACAAACAGCACCGTTTTGCGTCAACTTTTATTTTCCAGCTAAAAAGTTCAAATTCCCCGGAGTATGGGGCTGAATACAAACACAATGCTCTACCAAATATGCCACTGTGCTACTAAAGGAGTTTTCACATTACACAGGACATGAGCAAACGTCGCCCCCACAAAATACCTACTTTACTTTTGCATTCACGAGAAAAAAACCTCTTGTTATGTTTGAATGACGTCAATGTCACTGGCCACTAACAAAAAAAAACAACTAAGTAAGACTTTTTGCAAAATAGTTCCTGCTTTTTTTTTCTTACAAAAAAAAGCATTTTTCTTGAAGTAAGTAGTACTATCGAAAAAGCAAAAAAAAATCTCCAAAACTAAGTAACATAAATAATAAAGCGGGTATTTTTTAGAATTTTTTAATAGGTATGTATGAACCAATGTCCGCAAAGAAAGTGTGGCAAAATAACACTCAGATAAAATTTTACTTTAGCGCCAAAATTAAAACCAAATGTCACTAGTCAATGAAGTAGAAAAAAAAGAATAGTCACATATCTAATACAGTATTTTGTTGAACAGTTGGACTGGCTAATGGCGGACAACAAAGCAGTGACGCTGGTGGCCGGCCTTCGCAGCATCCTGGCCAACGGTTCTCTGGAGCTGTCGCCGTTCCACGCCGACCACTTCAGGAGGGACGTGCACTCCACCACATACCGGTGTCGGCTGCGGCTGAGCGGGTTCGCTTTGCTTTCGAGAAACATACATGTGCATACAGGTGGGTCGAATACTATGGAAGAATGTTCTAGATATATCTACTCAGGCTCAGGATATAGACAGGCTGAACGTGAATGCATTGTTTGTCACTCAGTTAGAGTAGAGACCGACTAAGTATACCTATAATTTAAAAGGATTCGGCGGATTTGGGCCCTGAAGAGCAAGATGTTCATTATAACCAAAATCATTAGCATAATTTTTAACCTTGTTTGCATATTTCATATCTTTTCTACAACTTCGTATAAATATTTTGTTAAAAAAGTATATCAAGCTAATACTTCCTGCATGTTCTTGAGTATTTTCTACCAAAATCTACCAAAATATGATAGGATCCAACACGGCGACGATAAAACCTTCGTAGGAATCACCGGTTGACAGCGTACTGCATACCTATTAAGTATGACTATGGAGTTCAGACCGGGTAGAATTTCAACCTCATTGGTGGCTCCAACAAAGCAAAGCGATAAAGACAAGCTGCTTTTTACTTACTCATTATTTTATGAAAATACCCAAATACGAACTTTAGACTTAAATAAACTTATCCACGGCTAAAGCGTATACATTTCCCGAATGCAATACAGTACTTTTGATTCTGTCCACTCGGGCCCAACGTCCTATGGCCGCTCAGAGGTCTCCTTTGCCTTACTGTTTTATTTATTACACAAAGTGAGCACTAATAGTGGTCTCAGCCAGTTTGGTCACCAGACCATCATAGAATCGCGTCATCGGATTGGTTGTTGGGACAGAACGCTCTCCATCTAACCACCAATCCGATGAGGCAAATTATGTGGTGGTATTATTTTTCTAATATTGCTTGAAGTAAGTTCAAGTATTATTTTGAAATATCTGGTTGTGGTAGTACGTCCAAACGGGGTTCAACGTTTACAAAACTAGTGGGTATTTGAAACGTATAAAAAGCCAATCGAGATTTATCTAATAGTCGTTGAATTTTCACAGCTGAATTTACTATTTCTTTTACTTAATTCGGGATCGTTTGAGAATAAAAGGTGAACCGAATGAAGCGAATACTAAAACCGGCTCGTTGTAAAATCGCGAAGAAATTCAACACTGGTCTGGATTATGAGGATAACGCGTAGTCATCAGCATTTTAATTGCGTGCCCTGTGAAGTGCTGACCCGAAATAATTAGGAGGGATAACAATTATTTTTAAAGGGTTTTTTGCTATTTCGAATTCTGTTTATTTTTATGATGGGAATCTTCAATTAGCAAATGCTTTTGTAAGGCAATCGAGATCAAGGTTTGTTGGTTAGCGATTTTAGTATATATTTATAAAACGGTTTGAAAATCTCTGAACTTTACTACTTACATTTTAGGAAACCTAACAGATATTGTAATGAAAGTTTAAGAGGAATAACTTTACTAGACTTTTTGTTCTTTTTAGTGATAAACGTGCCATGGGAGGTACACGTACCCGATGAGTATGTGATAGCAGGCAACGCTGCAGTACTGCGATGTGTGGTGCCTTCGCATTGCAACGAGCGTGTCAGCGCCACCGAGTGGCTAACTGACGACGAAGTCAGCGTGCTGCATTACTTAGGTAAGACCTACCTCGAGTTCTTCATTTGGTATTTCTGAGATCAGAGAGTATTCGATCGCTTATTTAGACAGGCGTCACAGCTCAGTCGGTAATAGCTCTGCCTTCCGTGCTGTGGGTCGTGGGTTCGATCCCCACCAAGAACAAACATTTGTGCGTGGAAAACATAGATGTTTGTTCTATGTCTGGGTGTTACTATATAATTATAGGTATGTATTTACAAAAAACAGTATTTAGGTAAGTATTCTATCAGCCATCTAATTCCCATATCACAAGCTTTGCTTAGTTTGGGACTAGAGGGCGTTGTGTGTAAAGTCCATGAATATTTATTTATTTATTTATAACCTTAAAAGTGTTCAGTGTTGCGTTGGCTTCTCGTCAAAACATAAAGTGGGACTCCCTGAAACAAAAAAATTGTTAAACGTACAACGCACGTTCATTTTTCTTTCACATCTCACGCAAAATAATGTAGCAAATTTCTCATCTAAACATTTGTCAGGTGACGACACACGCAATTACTTTTTCATCACAAATCTTATTTTCACGAAAAGAAAATCCCTCGCGCTTAGACGGAGCTCTCCTCTCAATTTGCTCCTGTTTGATTGGAAGGGAAAATTGGGCTACAGCTAATACAGCCTTGTTTTGCTTTAAATACACACTGTTTATTTTTGCGGTGACATTTTTTGGATGTGTTGTTCGTAATTAGAATTAATTTGGTGAGTGGGTTTTGCACTAAAATAACCCAGCGTTAAATATACCTTCAAACACAGGAATAGATGGCTAAAGCTCCAAATATAGTACTCAATAGTATTTTAGACCTTGTTTCGTTCATGAATAGGATTCAAACTCTCTGAACAGCTGCCTTATCGCCAAGTGCAGTGGTCATGGAAATCAAAAACTTTGGTTATTATTATTACAATAAGTACACAATATTTTTTACTTGATAAGTTAAAACCAGCCGCTGTTAGTAACTATACTTTAATTCAGTTTTAAGTAATTTGGGTTATAAAAGTGGTGTTCAAAGTTTTTGAAATCCATCACCATTAAGTAGGTACACTTAGCATAAGGTTGCGGCTCTGAGATATTTCAATTCTTTAGGTAGTTTTATTTTTATTGAAAAATAATCAAGAAACCATGTAAATACCTCGTTGCTTATGCTCAAACTTATCAAACACGTACGTGACTGACAAATTCCCGTCCTCAGGGCCGAAGTACCAGCGTCTAGACGACGGCTCACTATACATAAGTGCAGTGAGCACTAGCGACCGGCACCACATGTTCCGGTGCCGAGTCCGGGATCGGATCACCGGAACTACTTATACTAGTGAATATTTTGGTAAGTATCCTGCTTAGTCCTGGTGCTGGTCCTTACTGGTGCTATGGACTGCGCATCCAACTACTTACACTAGTGAATATTTTGGTAAGTATCCTGCTTAGTCCTGGTGCTGGTCCTTACTGGTGCTATGGACTGCGCATCCAACTACTTACACTAGTGAATATTTTGGTAAGTATCCTGCTTAGTCCTGGTGCTGGTCCTTACTGGTGCTATGGACTGCGCATCCACCAGAGAAATTCGAGCCAGATGAGCGTTATGCGAGGTAAAATCCACCTATATATCTCTTCAGGTGAAGAATGCCATGCTACTATCGCTTGTTTTTTCTCGCACACCGCTCAAGTCATGTGCCACGCACATCTCTGGTGAATACGCAGCCATACTATGGAATATTTTAATAATACAACGTGAAAGTAGCTCAACCAACCGTTCCAGTCAAGATCACCTGAACTGCCTAATTCCTTATTCATTGTGTTTTTAACACTTCGTAATAAAACAAGTGTCATCGAAAAGATAAAAGCACTCAAGAAAACCACAGCTTGGGGCTGTAATGATGTCTTTTGAAGGATACAAAAATGTCCCCGTTTCGCTTAGTCAGTGACTGAGAATTGAGATCAAGAGTCTGGATACTTAATCCTCAAATTTGTCCTCATTTTCGCAATCAGTCGACCATGTCAGCATTTCCGTGCATCTCAAACAAAGATAGAGCACGGGTGGTCTAGTGGTAGCGAGTCCGCCTTCTGTTCTTTCTTGTGGTGGGTTCAAGTCTTTGTAAATTAAATTTTACAAATAGAGTCAACTATGCTAGTGAATATTTACCAACATAAGAATAACTCTAGTACCTACTTAGCATTTCAGTTGGTATTAAATTAGACCACAAATCTTAGATGTAGCCTAACATAACGTCAACCAAAAATGGTACTGGGAAAGTGTGTCGAAATACAATAGTTTTATTTTTAAAATGAATTTTTTGTTTAAAGGAAGTTAATTTCAGGTCACATAATAGTGACGGAGCCGAAAGGCGGAGTGCGGCCGCGAATGGCGGTCGAGCCGCGCGCGCGCCGCGTCATCACCGGACACGACGTGCGGTTACCGTGCGCCGCACACGCCTGGCCTGTGCCTACTTACCGGTAAGCTACTCTACTGATACTATAGGACATACAAGTCTATCACAAATAGTGACGGAGCCAAAAGACGGGCCGCGAATGGCGGACACGACGTGTATTTACCATGTGCCGCACACGCCTAGCCTGTGCCTGTCTACTCACCGCTGAGATACACTGAAAATAAAATTAATAGGATCAGCAGGGGTATGCCAATCAAAGTTAAACTGCAAAGTTGAACGGCAAAGTTTTAAATCATGGTCAGTTCATACTAACTCATAGTTATTCTATGACTAAATAGTGACATTATGACGTCATTTGGTGTGGTTTCGCGCATATTTTGCTGTCAAGTGTCTAAAAAGAATGATCACGTGGTACAAAATTGTACCACGTGACCTGAAGAAATTACACTGGGCAGTGAAATATAACTTGACAGAAAAAAATGGGCATACGGATCCAGTACCTACCTTTAGGTACCTACCATAATAATACAAGCTTAGGAATACCTTAGGAATTATTTAGCAAGAGTTGGAGTCGTAAAAAAATATTTATCTTTACACTTTCATATTTCACATAAAGTTTATCTTTGATCAGGTAGAAGGTTACAATATATTAAACTTTGAGCTTTTCTAAGATTCTCTTGAATAATCCAGTAGCACTAAGTAGGTACTTAGTTAAACATAATGAAATCACTTTATATCTTTTAATTAAACGAAATATGCAGCATAAGACACTATGTAAAGTATAAAACGTGCTAAATAGCGAAGTTGAGCTCAGGCACAGCTCTGCCACAGACTTTGTATCCGCCAGCTAAAAGGTATCGCTACTCTGTTGTACAAACAAATGCGACGCTGCTATGCAACTAGTCTGAGACCCCACTACACAAAATGTGTACTGCATGCAACTGATTTCAATTACATAGATCACTAAAGTTACTGAATTCACCTGCAGACTAACATTCACAGCTAGTTGATTGTGGATGACCCTTTGTTGTGTTAAAAAAGGCTCTAGTGCAATACTTATTTAGTAATAAGTACACATTATAAGTATGTATATGGTAATATATGTATTTTATGATAGGTATATGTTTAATACTTTATTTTTCTTAATAATATTGATTTGTTAGTTTAGTAAGTATCGAATCTCCGCTATATTATAACCTTTTATGTAGACGAACCTGCCTCTATAGTCACCTCTCTCTAGCCTCAAAGGTTTGCTGGAAGAAAACTCTTGTTAGGGTTAAGCTCGCATTTGTACATGTCATCTATTTCTGTCTTTTGTTTATGTCCTGTGTTGTGTGCAATAAAGAATTAAGAACTTGTAAAGTTACGTACCTACATGTAAAGATGATACTGAAAATGCCTGCATTTTTAGATGTAGACACGATTAAAAAGAAACGAAAAGAAATTGTATTACGCAGTCAATGTGTAAACAAAATGAGTAGCAACCGTATTGACGTAAATAGTTCAAATAAAGTTACAATTGTGTTTTTTAAGATTTATTAAGCTTGAGTTGGATAATGGGTATTTTGATAATAAGATCACGCAAGGTAGAGTAAGTTAAAAAGTTTCGTATTTTTCTGTTCAAACTTATATAAGTTTTTAGCAGCGGGCTCCCATACTACATGCTTTAAAATAGAATTGAAAGAGACCCTTGAGTCTTTTACCTCAGAAATAGGTCTTACGTTCCGTAAACGTATGCCATCGACCGATTCTTGTTTTTTATATTTTTAAAAGCTTTCAGGAATCAATTCTACCATCTAAGTATAGCGTAAAATATATTGTCCATGGCCTTTTTAAAAGCATTGTAGGCGCGTTTTAACGTAATTGCGTTATATTTACAAAGTTAACGGTCCATTAGACGCGAAAATTCCGTAGGATAAAATTGGTAATATTTTGGAGAGAAAATTTAATTGAAACATGGAAAATTAATACGTACCCACAAACATTACAAGTTTTATTTTATCAAGGCCTCAGTACCTACTACAAAATACAAATAATGCTTGGAAAAAAAATGGTAGAGATAAGCGCGATGTTTCTTATTTGTAGTTCTGTCCAGATTTGCCAGCGTCTTCAGAGAGTTTAATCAAGCCAAGACATCTGACAAAGTTCAGATGAAACAAATTATTTGTCGTTGTATTTCTGCCTACATAATTTCTACTACATGTACAGTAGAACCACAATACCACTGAGCATTAAAACCGCAACATGCTCGTATCCGCGCAGTTGTTGGTAAATAAGTACTAGTAATACTAGTACTAGTAATAAGTACTAGTTCGTAAATCACTGGCAAGTTTCATCGCTTATCACTAATAGTTAACCCCGAAAAAAGATCGCGCGATGTTCGCAAACTTCAAATTCAAAACGTTTGCTCATATTTCTCGTCCGATTAATTAAAAAGAACCAAGTATACAAAGTAGATATAATAATAGAGTCAACCTACTTTTAAAGTGACTGTCTACATTTCGGAGAAGCATTACTCAGTATTATACTAGCACGGAAGGTAAAGTTTTTAAGACCAATGTGAGCCTACAGCATTTTATAGGTTCTGTATTATATAGGTACTGTATGGCTATGTATTTTTTGGAAATAAACATTATCTTATCTTATCTTATAATATGTAGATACATATACTCAGACATGTACCTGTGTGATTGTTAGGTGTGTCTTATCAAATAATTTTTTTATTTTAATAACCAAAGAGTTGAACGATCACTTATAGTTATTTCTCAATAAGCTCCTAATTGTCCCCCAATTTTGTTGGTTGCTCATAACAGACATATCTGCGGACCTGTTTTGATTTCCTAGTACATTTAGTGGAGACTCGAGCGCAATTTTATAATCCCCAGGCGACGAGGTTCCCTTTAACTGGCAAGCAGCAATTTGGGACGCTACCCAAATGGCATTAAACCTATTCCAGTCCCACTTCAGTCACAGAGCCAGGCAGGTTACATTGGAGTTGAAACTCAGACACAGAAATAAAACATTATCACTTTTTTTTCATTAAAATTCCTTCTCATGGTAATTTGTGCCTTTTAAACAATGACATGCAGAATACCAAACTTTTCCTGACTGATACCAGGCGGGCATAACTTTACTAAAGTTCTTTATTCTTTGTTGTACACAGTAAAAAGTATAAAAAACAATTTAACCATAAAATAAGTAAATAGGTGAGTTAAACCCTACAAAGGGAGAATAAAGGTGAGTACGTGTACAAACTAATGCAATTTTTTGTCGTATCACAACGATGTTTTTAAATTATCTATCTGTTTTTAAAAGCTGCATTTCGGTACATATACTATGTCTGTGTACGCTTGTCTTGTCTTATGAAAATGTGTAATTTAAATGGCTTTTCATAATAAGATCATTTTGTTCGTTCGCACCGAAATTGAGGGTGAAATGTAAATAATTTTAGACGTTGGCGGTGCTCTACGTAATTGTAAAGTTATAACGGCATCCTATAATCATCGACAAACAATCTAAGTGATTAACGACTAAGTATACACTTAGATAGGTATTCCTACCAACTGACAAAGCACAAAAGAACTTATATAATTCAAATTATTTACCAATCTAGCAGTAAACAATTAATTTAATAATAAAACGTATTGTTACTTATCTTAGTTGATAATAATGTACTCTTAATCTAACGTAGGTATCTTGGCTGAAAATATTGATGACGAAATTGTTTGTAGTCAAACCATCAAACTTAAACATGTAGAACAACTAACCAACTTACCTGAAACTGGTTGAGACATGTTCACAAGTTTCAACTTAAACTTACTCAGCTGTATTTAGTCAAATAACCGCTGAACAAAGCATAGGCTTGAAGGACCACAAACTTGTTTCACTTAGTGTTTGTCTTTCTGCAACTGCCAACGTAAACAAAAAGTTTAACTAAAACTGTATTTGGACACATTTCTATTTATGCTTTAAACAAGAACAGGCTCACATCTATTTGCCTTCGTAATGGAATTGAATCGTCTATGCAGGTAAACTCCTGTAGATATACCTACCAGCAACTGGAAATCGCTCGGGATTTCTTTTTCCTTAACCTATCTCGTCCCACTGCTGGGCAAAGGTCTCCCCCAAAGACTTCCAATATTCTCTCTCCTGGGCCTCCTCCCACCATCTCCTTTCAATTTATTTTACATTAATACATTCTCCTTAGCTCTGGGATTAGGTATCACATCTATTATAATTACTTATATATTGATATTATGTTAGGGGTAAAGTTTTTTTTTTAACATTTTATGCGTGTTTTTTAGAACTGTTATACCGATTCTGATTTTATGCCTGAGGTTTCTTAAAACTGGTTTCCAAAGCTGATGAATATACTCATAACTTGGAAATGGCTCCACCAATTTTCACCCAATACCTCTAAGAACTAACCCAGATATGTCACCCTTTATAAAAAAACAACATTTAAATCAAAGCCCTACTTTCAGAGCTACGGGGGCACAATATAAACAAATAAACAGACAACGCCGTCAAGCTTATAACATCCTTTCCGTTTTTCGGTAACGTGTTAAAAAGCAATATTTTCGTCCAAACTATGGATTGTAATTGTAACTGACAAGACAATCTACTACCTACAAGCAGAGTAGGGACCATAATTCTCGGCACGTCCCAAAGTATTAGAAGCAGTCATTCAACTTGAATACTAATATTTCACCGAATCAGGCGATAAATCTCTCGATTCCGCAACATCAAAAGTTACCGAGCATAAAACTTCGCAAACGTCGTCGGCGAGCTGATAACGTTTTATGTTTTCTACAAAAATTACGAGGAAGGTTTTGTGTCAGTATAAATTAGCTTTTATTATTACTCAGGATGAGGTTTTTATGTTAACTTTAATACAATTTGCCTGAGCCACTAAATTAAGTTACTTGCCAAGCTAAACATCTTTATAAAATTAATAAATAAAATAAATAAATATTCATGGACTTTACACACAACGCCCTCTATTCCCAAACTAAGCAAAGCTTGTGATATGGGAACTAGATGGCTCATAGAATACTTATATACTTTTTTTTTGTAAATACATACTTATAAATACATAGTAACACCCAGGCATACAACAAACATCTACGTTTTCCACGCGCAAATGTTTGTTCTTAGTGGGGATCGAACCCACGATCCACAGCACGGAAGGCAGAGCCATTACCGACTGAGCTGTGACTCCTGTCACTATTTATGAAATTTTATAAAGGTTTCCGTCACTGATTACGTTGCCATACTTAACAGTGATAATATACAATCACAGATTATAGAAAAGTACAGATGTACTGTATAGCCATTTTTGTGTCACAGTAAGAAGTGCACCATGATGGAGTACTTTGTGTCATTCAGTCTCTGGCCATTGACACCTCCAATGCCAAACATATTTTTATACAATTATGCCGGTGTGTGTGGTTCCCACTTGCAAAAATTGGCCTGGGTCTAAAAACAAAGTAGATGGGATAACATACATCACATTTGGGTCTCTATTTGATAAGGAATCTTCTTGGAATCATCAATTTAAAGAAAAATTACCATCAATTCAATAATGTTGCAAACAACACCAACATTTTTTTCCCAACAAAATTTATATTAATCTTTATGACTACACATCATTAGGCATAGGTATTTCAATAGGTATTTTTAATCATAGAGCGCTAAATTTGTTATTTTGAAAAAATATTTGTGTAATTTTAGGATTCTTGATGACATACTCAGACGAGAACAATGGACAAAAATCATTCAAAAAACACGTCCTGAGTCTTTCCTTAATTCTATTAAAATTTATGAATATCTATTTCAGTACCTCCTACTTAGGTACCTAAGCAGCATTTACAAAAAAAATTACCCCAAAAAATTGGGAAATAGTTTTGTAGGTGCAACATTGGGCTGCGCGAACATCATGCGCACGGGAACATTTTTATAGCATTTTGGTGACAAAATCCTTCATACAAATTATGTCAAATGCGGCTTCTACTATATTCTAAGTATACAATGTATATTTTGTTCAGGAGTCTTACTTTTCTTATCGCGCACCCACCACACGTGTGTTCTTTTCTATCTAATAAGGTAGGTAATTGATTTTTTTATAGTTCAGCAAATCGCCACACAATTTTTCGCACTGCCCAAACATAATACCTAACAGTAAAAAAACTTCGAACACGATACAGTTATCGAAGTTCTATTTCTACACGTTATACTATTACTTCCGAAAGAACCACCGACTGTGCTATAAATTTTCATATCCCGGAACCTTTTAGAATGCAAATGTCTCGCTGCATTCCAACTCCTTTCAAAACTATTTCTAAAGGGTACCTAACTACGAAGATTTTGCGCTCTACAACCATTTCATTTCCGTCGAAATTTCGCATAGGATATTAGACAGTGTCCTTGGATATCTCGTGTGTAATGGCGTCGTATAGCTAAAGGACCTTGTAGACTAAGGTCTAAACTGTGATAAGGACAAATTAAAATCGAAGTTGGTTGAGTTGCAAACTAAGTTCATCAGCAGTCACATCCGGTTAGTACGGTCTGTGGCAGAGAAAGTACGTCCCTAGTGTTAAACCTTTTGTATTGTTCTGTACATATATTATATATCCCATGATGGTGATTCATAAAATGAATTATTTAATTAACTTGACAAGCGTCACAGCTCAGTCGGTAATGGCTCTGCCTTCCGTGCTGTGGGTCGTGGGTTCGATCCCCACCGAGAACAAACATTTGTGCGTGGAAAACATAGATGTTTGTTCTATGTCTGGGTGTTACTATGTATAATAAGTATGTATTTACAAAAAAAAAGTATATAAGTATTCTGTCAGCCATCTAGTTCCCATATCACAAGCTTTGCTTAGTTTGGGACTAGAGGGCGTTGTGTGTAAAGTCCATGAATATTTATTTATTTATTTATTTTATAACTGCAATAATACGGATGTGAATTAGTTAGATAAAATAATTAAGATTACGATAGACATGTAAAACAAACCTCTTTTAGGTACACTAGGTACCTACGTGTATTTTATGATCGTGTTTGAAAAAACCTTTCGACTGCTTAGACTTCATAAAATATACCTTGCCATAAGTGACCTTCTTATTGGTTTTATCTATCAAAATCACCAAAACTACGTCCGTAAAACAGCCAGTACTAGAGTATATTCGTTCATCTGGGCCTAGAGCTAAAACAGGATGTCTACTACGAAAACGATGAACAAAAGGGTCAAAATTACACTGTTCGACACTCACAAGAGTCTGCAAAAGAGAAGGCGCCAATCAATCTGGGTCGTCAGTCAACTTTACCAATTACTCTACCGTCTATGGCTTAGGAGGTGCGGGTAAGAGCCGAACTAATGTTTTTTTTCTCCGGCATCTACTTTGGAATCACAGTTTCTGTGGGTAAGACCGAACGTTACGTTTCGCCACCGGTCATTCTCCTTCGTGCTAAGGTCTAACAAAACATGACATTGGCGAAATTGCGGGCAACACTGCAAATGCCATTTTAAAAGGAATTGAATTGAGTTGCGAAATTGCCTCTTGGTGGTAGGTATTACGCCGACTAGGTGACTAAAGAGAACTAACTTAAATATCACTAGCGCATCTTTGTTTTTCGAAGTAGAAATCTTGGTAACGGTTGTCGAGCATGTCACACCGTCCAGACGGAATCCAGCAGATTAAAACCGAGCGGCCATTATGACCCCTCGTCACCGTAATCAAATACAATTACCACGGTGTGGGACACTAACAAGATAATTCAATGATTTGAATGTTCCAGCACCCCAACATCGCCTGTTTGTTGTTATCAAGAAATTCGTTTCGAAGCTATATTAGAATATATCCTATAAACACCTATTAAAACGGTAGAGATGGTTTTTGCATATTTACTTATGAAAATAACTGAAATTATTTATTTTCAGTCTGATCATGATTTTATATCTAAAAATCTATATTTAAAAAGTTCAACAAAACATTTACCTAATGGAAAATATTCTACTACGAGGAAACCCGTTAGAGAATGAAAATGTATTATTCAATTCAATTTGAAAAGTTTCTTTATTTTACTCATTCACAGACCCACATTTCTCTCTTTGGCTTTTAAAAGGCTACAGAGTTTTTTTGTACCTTTGGTACACGGCAGTGACCAGTATTTCTTAATTAACATAGTTAGATTACAAGTAAATAGGGATAATAAATATCAATTGCGCAATTCGTTTCTAATGGCTAGTTTCACACAGCTACCGACACGACATTTACCTAACGGTAGTGTTGGGAGAGCTGATCTCATACATTTAGTAGGTACTAGCCCGCGATTTTTTCCGCGTCCCGTTTGACCCTGTTGATTTTACGGGACAAAAAGTACCCTATGCGTTCCAGGTTACGAACTATACATATATACCAAGTTTCATCCAAATCGAGCTAGTAGTTGCAACGTGAGTGAAATACAAACATCTAAACATCTGACATTTATAATATTAGTGGGATGAGATGGGATTAGACGCTTTTACACTGTGTTGGTGCCGACACCGATATTTTTGTTCTAGACCAACATGTTGGTATCGTGTTAGATGTCGGTATCGGCAGTGTGTAACCGCCCAATTGCAGGGGATGCGAAACAGGCGGGGCCACTAGGTAATAATTAATCCAAAGGAATTGCACCAGACCAGGCAGACCACGTATTTATTATGCTATAAACTTAACCTGGAATTAAGGAGTTAGAGGGATCACAATATCTTTTACAAGTAAAATAAATGAACAAATTGCTATGTTATAATGTTGCTTTGTTTCCTGAAAATACCTCTTTTGTTTATGATTATCTGAGCAAAATCCGGAAACTGTTTTAAAGCTGTGTTTTGGAAGAGTACTTTCTCTGAATCAATTCGAATATCATTAATCACATCTTCTTCACATTTATTATCACTCTAAGATTTTTTTTATCAAAAAACAGTGTCCCTAAAATCAGAAATTAGCTATGTCACTGTTTGAAATTACTCGTCACTAAGATTTTATGATTTAATGCAGCCAGTGTCTTGGGCACGCTTCCGATTGGTACTGATTTGGATCAGTTTAGCTATCTATAAATCGTTTGCAACGGTGTGTAGATAGCTCAACTGCTTCATGTGTATTTTGTACATATTATAAATATTGTAAATACTGTATTAGTCATAATTTACTTTGTGAATAAAGTGATTTAAACAAATGATTGAACTTATGTAGCGATATTATAAAGCGACTAGTTTTTAAGACTTTTAAAAACAGAGTAATCCTTTATTCCTCGTTCATTTACTGAATAATTCTTTTGTGCTAGGTGGTTTCGTGAACATCACGATCAACTGGTCCCAATAGAGAAGACATCGCTTTGGCAGCGTGCAAGGCTGCTCGGCGGTGGTCTCCTCAGCCTCGAGGGCGTCCGAAGGGAAGATGCTGGAAGATTCGTCTGCTGGTTAAACAACACTGTTGGCAGCGAGTCTGTGCATTTTACTGTTACTGTAACAGGTGAGGCACCCACCGATTGTTTTATAATATTGCTACGAGAAAGGAGTATAGATCATAGCCCACCCACCACATAAACTACTACCGAAGAATTAGCTAAATTAGTTCGATTAGTTGTCAGACCACCAACAGCATTTATCCCTTTGCCCGTTCACATTACCCATAGCAGTACTGTTACTTATTCTGTGCCCATAGGAGGTACAATAGTGTTATGTTCAAGAGCTAAACTGGGAATACTTCAAGAACGTATGTGGTTCTTGAAGTTACGAAGTATTCCCATCAACTCCGAGTTCTGCTTTGTTGGCATATTCTCCTTGGGGGATCTTATACGGCATAATTGCTACAAGTACCTACCTATATATACTTTTTAACTAAAATGAGGGTTAGATATCAATTTTTTATTGATGCTAGCCAGTGGATTATAGCTGGATAACTAGATGTTAGAACCCATTTAAATATCAACACTAACGGTCAAGAGCGATTTGTGGAATGATTTCCTTGAACTTTGCACTCTTTCACATTCACACCTTGTAGCGATGCGAGGACTTATATAAAAATGCAGCCGTCAAAATACAACATAGAAAAAAGAAAACACAAGAAGGAGCATTTGACATAATTTGTATGAAGGTTTTTGTCACCAAAATGCTATAAAAATGTTCCCGTGCGCATCATGTTCGCGCAGCCCAATGTTGCACCTACAAAACTATTTCCCAATTTTTTGGGGTAATTTTTTTTTGTATAATGCTGCTTACCTAAGTAGGAGGTAACGAAATAGAGATTTATAAATTTTATTAGAAATAAGTACAAACTTTAATAGAGATTTATAAATTTTATAAGAATTAAAGAAAAACTTTTTAGATGATGTACCTATAAATAAAACACAATTTTTTAGTTTATATTTCTACAATATTTATTTACTTCTATATTCTTTCTATACTATTTATATATTTATTTGATAGGTACTTAGAACTTTGGTACTTATTACATAATTAAGTACGAACGTCTTAATGATAATTTCGTAAAATAAAAATATTTTTCCTCAAAATGCGCCGAACAAATAATACTCTTATCTGACGGTACCCAATACTCAGGACGTGTTTTTTGAACGATTTTTGTCCATTTTTCTCGTCTGAGTATGTCAGCAGGAAAGCTAAAATTTCACAAATATTTTTTCAAAATAACAAATGTAGCGCTCTATGATTAAAAATATCTATTGAAATACCTATGTCTAGTCACATAGTAACACTACACTGATGTGTAGTCACATAGAGATTAATATAAATTTTGTTGGGAAAAAAAGTGTTGGTGTTGTTTGCAACATTATTGAATTCATGGTCATTTTTCTTTAAATTGATGATTCCTTATCAAATAGAGACTCAAATGTGATACTTACCGATGATATGTAATCCCATCTACTTTGTTTTTAGACCCAGGCCAATTTTTGCAAGTGGGAACCACACACGTCGGCATAATTGTATAAAAATATGTTTGGCATTGGAGGTGTCAATGGCCAGAGACTAAATGACACAAAAGCCTCCACTATGGTACACTTTTATCCATGACAAGAAAATGGCTATACACTTCATCTGTACTCTCTATAATCTGTGAAATACAACATTATCCTTACATGCAATTTCCACTCTTGTTTCAGAACCTATCTCCGTCCGAATGAAGCCCGAAATACTCCGAACAAAACCGAACTCCAACAACAGTATGGAATGCAAAGTTACGGGTCACCCCGTTGAGTTAGTTTACTGGATACACAACGGAAAGGTTCTAAAACCAAACGATAGGATTAAAATATCAGAAGACGGTCTAAGGATACATATCAGAAATTCTCAAAAGGATGACCAAGGAATTTACCAGTGCTTCGCGAGTAATTCGAGGGATCAAGCTTATGGGATCTCAGAGTACATTATCGACGGTAAGTTGAATCTTGAATGTTTCCAACCCGATTCCTAGAATTACTATTTCTACTTGTAATAATTTAAACTTTTTAAATCGGCAAATAACACGAATCCAGGTGTAATTAAAAAATTAATTGGATAACTTTTGTTCATTGATCAACAAAGTTTGAGACAGAAGTTAAGCTTTCTTTTAAAATACAATAGAAAACTTCGAAGAAAGATTTAGGTTTTCACTTTGTTATATTGTTCGTAAGAGATAGTTCAGGAATTATTTTCTTTGTGGAAATTTAAGAGCGTGCTATATCAAAAGCCATTAACAATTTAGATATTTTTAATGTATATCCTATCCTACTAATATTATAAATGCGAAAGATTAGATGTTTGGATGTTTGTGTTTCAATCACGTCTAAACTACTGAACCAACTTGGATGAAAGTTGGCATATATATATAGTTCGTAACCTGGATTGACACATAGGCTACTTTTTATCCCGAATAATTAACAGGATCTACAGGATAAAATGAACGAAAAGGATTAGCAGCGCCAATTGGCAAGAGGATTTCATTGTCATGTCATGACACGTCAGTTTGACAGGGCGTAGTACTACCTCTTTGGTCTAACGACTAGCGTTTGACATTTCAGTACGAGTTCGGTGTAATGAGGTGTAATGTCAAGTTTCTCAAAGAAGTATCCGCTCGCTACACGCACAGATAATATAATGTACACGGAAACTGTAGACGCGTACGAAGTCGCGGGTAACTGCTAGTTCATTATAAGTGTACAATAAAGCATATTCAATCTATCTGAGTGTACTACAAAAACAAAGCTACTGATTTGTCCAGTTTGTCGCGCACAACGGCACCTCAACGCTTTAGTTGTCATCAACCCACAAAATGACATATTTGCAGACAGGTGGTCAGTAGTCGAAAAACTTTGCTTGACTTACTGTGAGGAGCCCAGCTCTCTAACACCATGGTAGGTAGTCAGTGAACATGTAGCTATAACTTCTATACCTAATAATGTTTACTAATCTAGAGTGTTTGTTACATACTTCTTTTGTTAATATTTTTTATTGTTTAGTCTATTACCTTAGTTTTTAATTTGTACCCCTGATCTCATTATTATTCCTTTACTTTTAATTTTTAATTTGTAAATACTTTGTCCTACTTTTTACCTAGTCATAAATAGAATAACGCATTGGAACGCTCGCTCTGTAATGTTATTTTATTATAAGAATAAAGAATTTGAATTTGAGAAGTAGGCGACAGCTCAAAGACAAGTAGTAAAACGGTAGTATATTTGCAGCTGATAACAAACAGACTGCGAACCGCTCGAGGCGCGCTCCCTACGCGCGGAGCACGCACACACACGACACTGACTGGAACTTCACTGGCACTAGAGGTAAGTTTACTCCATCATACTCTTTTATAACCCCCAAATGAAAGAGTGAAACCCCTTCCCAGCGTCAGTGTTTCCAATTTCATTTAATGTGGACCGTTTTGCGTACAATCTTATCCTCCTACCCACTGCACCCTTTTTATAACACCCTTTTCTTGATATGTTCAAACAGTGCGTTGATTTTCAGTACCTATATACCTAATTCATTTGTTCACTGAGCAACATTGTGTTCAGTCTACCAAAATGATGATAATAATTTTGTATTGTCTACACGTGCTAGTGTTGCTACGCCGTAGCACAGTACCGTAGCACTTATCGTAGCACTTACCGTAGCATTGTCTACAAAAACATCAATAGCAAAAAAAAAATGAAATAAGAATAACATTTTTTTAAGAACATTTTGAAATGGGTAAGGAAGGTGACACCTTGTTATCTCCTGCATAAACAAGTACGTAACAAGGTATCTTTTGTACGAATAAAACAAAAGACTTTTGTAAAAACATTCCTTACCTTTGCTGTTTGTCCAATTTCCTCTTGAGGCCGACCAAATAAAATTGTCACGTCGTTTACGAAAAAAAGCCCAGAATCTGGTTAAACAAATTACTTGAGGCGATTCAACTATCTGAAATAAACAAGGGGCCTATATAACTTTTCCACTCTCAACTCGGTGTCGCAACTGCTCCTAACTTTATCATAAACAAAGGTAACAAAGTTTTGACACTGAGCTATGATACTGGCCCGTTTTTCCGCACGTAAGTAGACCGCATTCATAATCTTAGAACACAAAGACCTAAATAAATGTTGCATAAGATTCTATTAAAATAAAATAGTTTAAGATTTATAGCGAGACGATCTAGACGCCTTCGAGGGAAGGTGGTGGGAGGAGGCTCAGGATAGAGAGTATTGGAAGTCTCTGGGGGAGATCTTTGCCCAGCAGTGGGACGAGACAGGTTAATTTAAAAAAAAAGATTTATAAAACTGTAAGTATTACAAAAAAAAATCCTATTCAAAACGCGGAATTTTGTATTTCTTGGAAACAGTCTTGATCAAAGACGTGTTTAGTATCATTAAGTACTCTATGACGGTTTTATAATAAGTTTATCTAGGTCATACTATCTTGTGGTAAACTAAACCTTGTTATTTAATTAAATAAAACAAGAGGCAAAAGTTGAAGGTCTTATAATTATTTTAACAATGTTGCCTTTTGCTACATTTTATGAAGCTTTGAAACTACAAAGTGTATTGTGTTTATTACGTTGAAAATATTTTATTTTCTATTCTATAATTGAGAACCTTTCATGACTTCTAAGCGCTCTCAAATAGGCATATTTCATGATGATAAATAGGCTTTGTTGTGCCCATATTAAATGAGCCGTTTACCTTCCAACAATAAAACACCTTTTGTTCTCTCAAAAGGAATTCTAAGGAAGAAAATTTCATTTCGCTCGTGGTTCAGCAACTTTTGCAAAATGATCGTTCCATAATAATAACGTGGTGCTACTTTACGAGCTCGCTATGTCACGACATGCACTGGTTTGCACGTAGGCTAGTACAGTAGCTAGCTATACATAAATATAACTTTTTATACGTCCTGCGCTCGACTTCTTCATAAAATATTTAAAAGTCCATTTTAAGCACGGATCCGCTGCAAGCTATTAGAGTCAGCTCTTCAGCTCAAACAAAGAGCTTCAGTGACGCAGGCACGCAGCCCTGGCGCATCCAGCGATCGCACTAAATGCTAAACCGCGAATTCACCAATTAAGATCCTATCTCGTGGCTCATAAGGTCGTTTTTCCCACCCCCGAGAAGCGATATAAGCCGCTTTGTTTCATTATTAATTCGTTCCCCGCTATTTGGTGTCGCTGCTCTTCAAGGGTCCGCTAAAGTAGGGCTGTGGCGTACACCAAACCACTTTTTCTCTGCCGATATTTTTTTTGTACGTTTTCGTTACCACTACCTCTGTGATTTTGCTTTCGTAGAAAATGGAACATGAATATAAACTAGACATCACTGTATGATATAGCTGCTTTAGACCCAGCTGAATTGAATACGCTTTTCATAAATTGTTTTATTATTCTGAGAAAACATAAATCGGAACGTGAACGTGTAGCTTGAGAGAGGTTGATTTCTAAATGTACACATTTATGTCAAGGATATGTCTGAGAGAGTGTTTCACTCGATAAATTAAACAATAAGACAAGTTTTAGACCCTCTGGACTGGATTGATTCACTGGGTTACTGGACTGGAATATGAACACTACGCACATCTAGCAGATGAACTTGTCCGCCCAGTCATAAACAGTCTCATCCACTGCACAAGTAACCTCAAGTTGAATTTTGTATTATAATCGCTGTCAGTCAGCTTCGCTTCGCGTAATTATAGATTCATCATAACATTCAACTGTAGCAAAACCTTTTTGCCATTTCAACGACGCCGCTGCGCAATTTCTCAAATTGTCTTAGTTCATGTTTAATCCGCTAGATGTACGTAAAGTTATGTTGTGTGTGGCGTAAATAAAGCAAGCTTGATGGACGTGAAGCTGTATCAATGTCATAAACTTGCACTCCAGGTGCGCTGAGTAAATCCGGGGATTCTAAATAATTTCAAGTCTGTCGTAATTCAAATAAATTAGTGTTGTCTAAAAGAGTTTTATTATATTATCAAATGTTTTATTTAAATAAAACCTCAATTGAAAAAAACACCTACCTAAACATGAAATTTTAATCGCAAGCATAATTAATTTTATTTCAAACTAAAATAAATGAATGTTCAATAATAGTAGGGGAGCCCACGATGCTAAATGGGGATTTACTCGAGCGTCGTAGAGACCTATTGGGATGCAAAGCTTAGATGATAAGAAGAAAAAAATGTTATATGATATATACCTTTACATCGGTGGGGGAAGCGGCTATAGATTTTTAAATATGTAAATAAAAACTGTTGCATGGACATCCTCGAGCGCGTCAGATATTGATAGCATCAATGTCCTACGTATTTTTAATAATGTACGTATGTTAATCTGATCGTTTGCATGATGGGGGTGGTTGTATTTAAGGGTTGAAAATGAAAAAAAAAAAAATTAATCGAGCGCGTCAGATTTTCTAAGGGAGTGTTAAGTGCACCAAAAAAAAGCTCTCATTCACTAATCTGACGATTTCGATGGGACGCAAACTCGCGGCCATTTTCATAATGTGCAAAAAAAATTCGCCATTTTGAAATACTCAAGCGCGTCAGATTAAGATATATATGGTTCATCTTTATGTTCTAAACGTACTGTCTCATAATCTGACGATTATCTAGAGGGATTTGCCTGATCTGACAAAAAAAAATTAGAAAAACGGTTCACCTTAAAGGCCATCCCTGCAACTTCTCGCTAATTCCATTCCTGGGTGCTTAAAATTGAACTTATGACATTTCTGAGCTCAAAATATAATTTAATGTGATACTAGCAGTTACCCGCGACTTCGTATGCGTCTACAGTTTCCGTGTACATTATATTATCTGTGCGTGTACCGAGCGGATACTTCTTTGAGAAACTTGACATTACACCGAACCCGTACTCGAATGTCAAACGTTAGTCGTTAGACCAAAGAGGTAGTACTACGTCCTGTCAAACTGACGTGACATGACATGACATCCTCTTGCCAATAATTGGCGCTGCTAATCCCGTTTTTTCATTTTATCCTGTGGATCCTGTTAATTATTCGGGATAAAAAGTAGCCTATGTGTCAATCCAGGTTACGTACTATATACAGCGTGTAGCTACAATGGCGACATTAAATTAACCAGCGTATCCGGTTTCGCGTTTTCAGAATATAGACATATTTTTTATTTCATTAAACATAAGATTTATCGAAATAAATCAATTTTCTTAAATAACGCCTCGGAGCAACCTGTACGTAAGAGCAGAGGTCATCTGTCGGGTTCACGGGTCATAACCGCGTATGAAGAGCAAGAAAGTATTGTTAGAATAAGATAAGACGCCCGAAATTGCGACGTTGTGCTTGTGCATGAAAGGGATAGCTAACTCCGCTCGCCTCGCCCTTTGATTGAGGAGCGCCCCCGCCGCCCGCGCCGCCGCCCGCTCGACCGACTCGTCCTGCCTGCCTAGCCAGTGATACGCGGGCCGGTGTCCTTGACACACTTTATTTTAATAATTTTGCTAATTATCTACCTATTCTGAATGTTTCGTGAAAAAGACGCTTGGTTTTGTTAGTTTAGCTTTTCTATTCTAAGTACCCAATCAGGTCTACGTAGGTACAGCGATAAAGACGCTTTGATTTATTATTTGTTTATCTGTCTACCTTTGCGACTAGGGGCTAGCCGACTAGCGGCTAAATAAAATGTTTGGTGCTCAGTGGATACTGGATAGGACGACACGACACGGACCTCTTAGGTGGCCCAATGTCACCTGACCTCAAGCCCCTCGATTTTTTTATGGGGCTTTGTGAAAGACGACGTTTATGCAAAAATGCAAAAGGCCAGGGCGAATATTCAGCGCCGGTTAGGTACATATTTGTGTCCGACGTGGTGGCGGCGGCGCCGCGGCGCGGCGCGGCTACATTGAGAACTTGAAGATTTAATAAGTGTAAGGCGCGAGGTGCATAGGTCACAACAATAAAATTAATAGTAAAGTGAACAAGGTAAAGTGAAATTATTTGATTTCCTTGGTGTCGCTTGATTTCCCCGCCCCGCGCTCCACCGCGCCCTGCCGCCGCCACCGAGCCGGCCGGGCAGGCAGGCGCGGGCGCGGGCGCGGCGCGGTTTGCACACTCACAGGATGATTAATTTTTGTTGCGTATTTTATTATTAAGTTTGTTTGAAAAATTCGAAATTTCTATTATGGACTTAAATAATTTTTTTATTTTTTTTATGAATACTTATAAGTAGCTCTACCCGTGTGTTCATTTAATGTCGCCATTGTAGCTACACGCTGTATATGCCAAGTTTCATCCAAGTTGGTTCAGTAGTTTTGACGTGATTAAAACACAAACATCCAAACATCTAAACATCCAAACATCTAAACTTTCGCATTTATAATATTAGTAGGATTTTGAGCTCGCTGAGTTCAAAGAAATAATATTTCTATGCATTTGAGCTCTCCCAGCTCGAAAGTCTGATAGAAGTTTCATAGAACACTATTTTTGGAATTTTCAAACCGCAATAACTTTTGAATGGATCAAGCAATTTTCACGCGGTTGGCGCAATTCGACGCAGTTTTATCATCCTCATAAGTAATTTTGCAATTTTAATTGATCGAGCCACAAATTTCGGAGTAATCCCGAAAAAACACTTTTTCGGGTTTCTTTAGTTCACGATATCTCTCGAACGAATCAACCGCTTTTGACCAGCTTGGTGGCGATCGACGTAGTTTTTCAAGCTCGAGAGTAATAGATAGAGAAAGAGTGAGAGAGGAATAGAAACGCGGAGAAGGAAATATAGGCATCACGCAGCTGCACGCATTTAACTTTATCGACGAATTTTTGTTATTTCGGCTTGCGGAAATCGTCAGATTTTATATTTTTCATTATTCTTGAATTATTTCCTTCAAAATAAAAAAAAATTTAGCTACGCTCGAGAATGTCGAGATGACGTTTTTTTTTTACAACTTTGTTGCCCTCCCCTTTTTTTACGTCACTCTCAAATTGTCAGATTAGTGGAATATACACTTTTTAGGATGTAATTAACTCACCCTACCTTAATCTGACGCGCTCGAGAATTTCTGATGGTCAATTTTTTTTTACTAATCTGATCCTGTATCCTTCACGGGCGGCCTTATATATGGGCCTCATGTTTTGTGGAGGTACTTAACCGGGTACAAGGTATCCCCCTGTATATTAATCTGCCGCGCTTTAGTAAATCCCGAAATCCCCGCTTGGGCTCCCCTACTATAAGATTCCGCCATTTTTAATGTCTTTTAAGCAAGCTAACGCGTGTAGTTCCAAAGTCAAGGTCTAAATTATACCTCCTGTCTACCTGACCGGCGGCAGCAGACTGGGAAGTTCACAGACGTGCAATGCCTCGGAAAACACGGACATACAGTTACAAATAGCTAGTCGAAGCGTAACATTATGTAGTTTCATAAAGTTGGTAATAACAAAATGACTAGGTTTTTTATTTATATCTGCGATCTAGATCTGCGTAGATATAATTTGATAATTTAAAGTGAATCTAATAGACTACTATTTAGGGTGCCAAACCGGGAAAACAAGTCTAATTTTATTTTAGTAGGTAGGTACCAGTGATTAACTTGACATAAATAATAAATAATATAATATAAATTTGCATGCCGATGTGTTTGGTGAAATATGTGAAACCGATTAGATACTGTAACAACTTGTAACCATATATGTAGCAAATAAAAAAAAAAGTTATTTTGATATATTCTGAAATAAATTCCTACGTTGTAGGTATAATAATAAATGTTCAACAGTATTTGGAGTCAAGATTGGTTGCAACGTTGCATAATTGGTTCTCAGACGGCACTTAAAATGCGATGTTTTCCTCTAAATTGAAATGCCCGCTAGCGCTTCCACGTATTTTCTTTATTCTATGACTCTTGTGGAATCTAGCCAGTATACAGTATAGCTACAAATGTCACACCAGTAGGATTGTACAAAGACTCAAAGCGCATTGAATGTGCACAGTGAAATAAGACGGTAGTTTGTATCGCAAATAGCTGGGTTTTCATTGTTTGGTAGTTCTAGTATGTGCAGAGATAACGTCTGTAACCGCAGTCAATATGTTTCGCGATTAAGTTTTGCTACAATTCGATACATGATACTTAGTAGTTCAGACTTGGGGAGTTTCCTCACTACGATGGTACCTACTTATGTACATTGGTTAGGAACGGCTCTCCTACATAAGATATCTTCACCATACCTTTTAGCATTCTCAACTTTTTCATGTTCGTCGTTTTATTTATTTGAGGGAGACGAAACGTAATGTGTTTATCAACCCTACCATTTTGAAAGCGAAAATAAATTCAACCACGGGTATTTGAAAGGTTCGCAATTACTAAAATAGTGATTAATATACCACATTTACCTATCACTACGTATAATGTCAGCATTTCTAAACTTTTCCAGTTTCAATTTCCCAGAACAAATTGACAGGGTACCTCGCAAAAGTAAAGGATCTTTATAGGCTCTGGTAGTGAACGCTGAGCTAATTTGAATTTTAGATACCCTCGATAGTAAAAAGTTCAGCTGAAATTTAAGTACCCCTTCAAACTCAGCCGACGTATCCTTCGAGGGTACATGACGTAAACAGTTTAAAAAGGTAAGGTATTTTTGAGCAAAAGAGATAAAAATACTAGACTTTCGTAGCTTTAATAACATTTTGAGGAAAAAAACCATTTTAATTTTATCAACAAGTAAAACATAAAATACAGTTGTAAATGTCGAAACCCTTCAATAATATTTAATGAACCGGGAGGAAAAATATTTCAAAGAACCGAACAAAATTAAATGTTTTCAAACAAAATTTGCAAACGGGCTTTAATACTTCCGAGGATTCACAACGAACCTTTTCATAGCATTTTATCAGGAGTGAATCCTAAAATATCCCCGGGGGCTACCCAAATTTAACTGTCGCAAAGCATTATCGCTAAGCCCCCTATAATTCTGGCACATTAATTTAATTTACTAGCAGTACCTGGGCAGAGATCAAAATCGGGTCGTCCCTATTCAAAGCTGAGTATTATGGGCAATACACAGGCTGTGCACGCGTGCCCATAGCTAGATAAAATGCCGCAATATACCTCTAACGAAGGATGTTTTCCGTTTTAAGTGTCTACTGAAAACCAGGAATCCCTTAGATAAACATTTGGGGAAAATAATCACACGATTTCAAATAAAGATATTTTGTTAGTAAGTGCTTTGGAAAACTGATAGAGTTGGTTTAGAAACATTGAATACAGAATAGTAAATATGTTGTATGCAATATTGGCGAACGCAAATGACAAAGTGACAAAATGTCGGAAGGCATGTTGTCACTCCATCAAGCCATCTTGATTGAATAGAATAGAAACATTTATTATAAAAGATGTGCACAAGTAACAATTATAAAATTAATTTAACAAAGTTAGCGTGACATCAGTCTCTCGTCAGTGGTTTCGTTGGTATACCTTCTACGGTTATGGGTTCGAACTCTACTAAGAACATCCGTTTTACGTGGTTTTATTATTGTATTCATCAATATTTTTTTCAATACAAGTCTTTCTACCTAAACTTGCTCAACATCTATATCTTTCAACATCTTATATCATCATTCGCCCGTAACATAGTGCGCAAGCCTCTGGGGCATGCAATTGAAGTTATCGAGTATATCTGAAAGCCTTGAGAAGTAAAGTGGATGGAAAGTCACGTTCCACGTCCCTGGGCTCTGAAACAGATGACACTGTTATCTGAAATAGGTACGTATCTCAGTACTTATGTGTAGTAGACAAACTTTCCAAAGCATAGATAAGGTTTGTGCATAGGTAGTTTATAAGTGTTTAACTTAATACTTTTTTTTAATGGTAGAATACTGTGATAAAGAAATAATACAAGACTTCTAAGAGACATCAGTTGGACGTGATGAAAACTAAGAAAAATAGTGCAGCCCTAAAGAATACTGTCAGTTTAAAATTCTATCTAAACCAACTTGTGAGAACTTTAGCTAGGACAAGTAAGACGAGATGGAATAATAAAAGCTTCGTAGCAAAGCCTACGAATTTCGTAGCATTCTGCTACAGAACTCGTAGACATTCGTCAAAATTCAAACAAAACTAAAATTGTCTTCATTCTATCAGAATTTTGCATAAGCAAATACCAGAACGTGCGAGTTCCAACAGCAAACATGACTTAGCTCAAGTTCTACATTTGAGTATGCAAACGTTACACGGCTGCACCTGACAAAACCTCTTGTATGCGAAATTCAAGAAAACTGCAGTGGTATTATGTAAATTGTTTAATCTAGCGTGCACGACAAACTACAGGGACGAGAAATCTCACTGATATGAGTTTCGTGATTGTCTATTAAGTATTTTGTTTTACTATAAAAATACTAGTGTATTTTCTCTGCGATCTAATTTCTCGTAGATACTTCTATTACGTTAAGTAAATAGTACGAAAATATACAAAAAATAAAATACTATATATATAAAAACTACAGGTACCAGCTTAGTACAGTTTAATTATTTCAAAAGTGTAATCTTTTACCATTTTAATTTATCAAAAGGTGAAAGGGTTATTCAGGTGCAAAATGAAATAGGGAATCATGAGGCAAGCCGTGCCGTTGAACCGGTCGGCCGGATTTGCGACATCCGGTCGATTAGCCGGTCTTAGCTGGTACTTAGTGCAGAGTTATACTTTAATTAATCTACTGTACTAACTAGCTGCGCTGCTGTCGAGGCATCTCTGTACTATATTTTAGCAAGTATCAATGTGGTAAGCCAGCGATTAAAAAATACTATGTTGAATATTAAAAATGCGTAAAATGTTTTTTGATACTAAAGCTAAGACTAGACTGTTTAAAAAACTTTTAGAAAAATGCTTCCGTTATGCTACTTCGGTTATGTATAACCGTGTGCCATGGACTTTACCCTTGTAATTATCGTAAAACGTTGAGTTTTGACTGTCGTCACCCCAACTATTTGTGATCTGAGAAAGATAATTTAACTTTATTCATTTAAAACACTGCAGCACTGTAAGAATTTTCATTGGACTACAAATTAGTTTTACGTAGAAAACATCGCAGTAGCTCATTTAATCTTTCATTGTCTCAATGCATTACTTTTCTTTTATTTTCTAAGTCCGTCTAGCCATACTCGTAGAATGCATTGCAATGTGAAACTCATCCTGCAAGACGATAGCCCGAAGGCACCTTCTTTCGCAGATAAGCTTTGTTAAAACACAGTTGACGGACGCTTTCTGCAAGGCATCTCTTTCAGAATGTTAAGTAGCTACCTAGTCTGTTTTTGTAAATGGATGTTAATTCTTCAAGAATTCTTTTTGAAGCTTTCTTGTTTCCTTTCTTCAGCGTAACTTTGAAGGGCAATCATTTTGTCTCTATCATTAATTATATTTTTTTTCAGTGTTCTCTTGTAAGTCTGTGCACGTAGTCAATAATAAACAAATGGTACCTATTGCGAAACAGTTTCAAACACAACATTTATAATCATTTTATATAATAATGTAATTTTACGCACTACGTTTGCGCCTCACAAATGAAAAGAATCCGAACTCGCAGCTTTCTATACAAATAGCAAATACATTGTTGAGCAAAGTCCGTCCCATTTCCGCCAGTCACCACGGTTTGCCAGATGTCAACAGCATATTGTGACCACAACATTTTGTTCGCAGACTCGAAGCCGGAGTTAGTGTACTGGTTCTCAGAACAGACGTTACAGCCTGGACCGAGTGTCTCCCTCAAGTGTGTGGCGATGGGTCACCCTCCACCGCAATTCACATGGCTGCTCGATGGATTCCCTATACCTACCAATACTAGGTAGGTACAAATCTGCCAATCACACGAAACAGTGGGTCTACATTTCACAGGACTAAACAAATTTTCTATTGCTTACGATAAATTACTTTCAAGCAGAAAAAACCCGCTAATCATAGAATCACACAAAACCACTTTTTTAGAAAGAAGCGTGTGATAAAGATTTTACTTAGAGGACTAGACTACTTTTTGCTGTCAGCTAATGTGCTAGTTTTTGCAGTCATTTAAAATTATCTCAGCTTTATAAAATGAACGTTATGTGTCGTAGTTTCAAGAGGAAAAAGGAAATGTACGAGGCAAATAACTTAATCCTGTATTATAGATCCTGAAATACATAATGCTCGCATGCTGAAATAATGCTCATATCTGACTCGAGAATCAAGCGCGGATTTTTTGGCAAATTCAGTGAGAATTGTCAAAATATTTAGGCTTTGATGGTATAAAATTCAACGCATTTACAGGTTCGTTGTCGGCCAACACGTAACACTACAAGACGATGTAGTCAGCCATCTTAACATAAGTAGGGTGACAGAACAAGATGGCGGGGAATACGCTTGCGTCGCCTCAAACACAGCTGGCAAAGCTTCGCACGCCGCAAGAGTGAATGTGTACGGCTTACCTTATATACGGGAGATGCCTAAAGTAACCGCTGTGGCGGGCATCGATTTGAACATCAAGTGTCCAGTAGCCGGATATCCGATAGAATCCATCACTTGGGAGAGAGGTGAGTTTACTTTTCGTATAACTGAGTTTTAGTTTATATGTATTATAAGTATGTATTTACAAAAAAAAAGTATATAAGTATTCTATTAGCATCTAGTTCCCATATCACAAGCTTTGCTTAGTTTGGGACTAGAGGGCGTTGTGTGTAAAGTCCATGAATATTTATTTATTTACATTTTGGTTTCGGTAAGTTTTATAGGCACGTTTCTAGCATATCTCTTGTGTCTCATAACCAAAGCTGGCTTTCTTTTTGTATCTTACAGCCGATCTTTTCTTGCAGTGAGAGCACTTACACAATTCCTGATCAATTTGTCAATCTTAGCGCAAGTATTCCGCACGGCCTTCAGCCCAATCTCCCCAAATATATCGCTCGCGATTGAAGTTAATTTTAGAATATTAATTGGTTTGTAGATTAGGTTGGGGCGTTAAATTATACTAGCTATTTCACTAATGGCTTCTTAGAGCAAGGAAGCTCGTTATTCTTCATTAGACTTTTTAGTGTTTTTGTTTTTTACGTGCTGAAATTTCTTGCATTTTTTTTGCACAGTCAACTTCCGTATTTTATAAATTCATATGCTGCTTTTATGAAATTAAATAACTCCTTATTCCGCTCTCAATATTATCAAAAACGTAAGTACATACCTGATTCTGCGACTTAATATTATACGTAAGATACAAAGATGTTCATTTCGTTTCCTACCTTACTTCCTTTCGGAGCACAAAAATCATTTTCTCCATTGAAATTCCAATAAATGAGCATCTTATTTTCTCTCAATAGCCCGCGGTTCAATCGTGCTAATGATAGAAAATTACGTAATTTTCCTCAGTGCCTCGTTGACGTCGCCTCTCGATCGCTCCCAAATTAACTTGCTACTACTTTATAAATTAGGTATCGACTCGGTATCGGCCTGAAAGAGCTTACTTTTGTGTCCTTATTTATTTAGGTCTTGATTTAGGTCTTGATTTAATTGTACGGCATTGTGAAAATCACGTAAAATCGGTGGATGGCGGATGCTCAAAATGGGGAAGGCATATTATCTCCAATAGTGAACTACTTCAACAGATATGATCAGATGATTATTTTATTTTACGTTTAATTCAGTAGACCTGGTACATTCTACCAGCCAACTATACAAGGTACTGCCTAAAAAACTCAAATTAGATTCTTCAGAATATTCATAAGTTGTCTGCCAAATATTTATCACGAGAAAACATAATTTCGTTACGTCTTTTCAATTCAATCTCATTCGGTGATGCCGCCAACAAAGATGTCTGTTGTTTACCAAAGTTTACCAACAAAATGTCCCGGCTGTTACCAATAGAATACCGCGGTTACAAGCAGGACATGGAATAAAAGCGATACTTTCGCGTTGTATCGAATTAAAGCCCTGGGAAACATTACTGGTTTACAGCAACAGGTCTGAAACTAGGGCGGGGCACCGGGGTTAAGATATCCGTGATTTATCTAGCGTGAAGGAAGTGAGTTGAACTGGCTTATTCACGTGGGTACGCCAGCGGTTCGACATATACACGCAAACTTCGCGTAAAATCAAGATTTTATTTTAAAGGAATCTTTTGTAATAAGACTCTTCATATACTTCTAATTATGTTTTAGCAAATGAGTTTTTTCTTGCTGAAGAAATATAATAAGCGGTTTAGGTTCTAAAGTCTTTGATATTGAAATAACAACAAGTTATGATACAATTTTATCCTGATAATATTTCACCTCCACAATCTACCATCCGATAATGCAATGTCTAAACCTGAGGTTTTATGTGAAGTTATGAGTTTATATCTTCTTGTTTATTCAAAATATCTCGCGGCTCGAATATTATGGAGACGATGCCTGGCAATATCGGAGCGCCAACAGAAAATTGCGACGAGACACCTTCGTGGTCCAATCCAATTAGGATGAGATCTAAGAAGGCAGAGGTGTAGTATAGTATCTCGTCCCAGCCATCTACTGTCTATTGAATAATGTTATTCAATTTCTCTGCAATCTAAAAATCTGAAAGTTGATGAGGTGCTGAAAATACTATCAAGAAACTGAATTCAGGATCCACTGAGATTTTTGGTTGTCTATTAGGCAAGAGGAGGCCATTTCATTGCCAGCGATGTATTTTAACTTTTAATGAGACTACCACAACTGGAAATGGTTATGGAAGCATCGGATAATTCCTGATTTTATAAATTAGTGTCAACCAATCGGTGCGGTAAAGTTACAGCCAAAATTCATATAATCTTCCGTAAATGAAAATTTCATTGCAGGCAATATTATTTTGAAATTTAACCTACTGCATCAAGTTCGACGTGGTAAATAAAATAAACGTATGAATTTTTAATTTACTCATACTGTCTTTAGAGAATTTGATATCAAAAATATATTCACGCCTCCCTAAGCCAAAGGCAAACCTTAAAAGGCTTATCCATTTTCATCACATTCTCATTATACTTAAGCCTTTTTCTGGGAAATCTGAAAGCGAAAAATCACAGTGCGGACCATTTGTAAAAATCCTATTCTACGGCTGCTGTTTACTGAATACCACTCTACCTACATCCCGCTGTAAGCATTAGGGATCGAACGATAGGGGGTCACCCTGTAGTTTACCATTTTTACAGCGACCCTTGTCAACGACCTATCTCATTATATGAAGGTCTGTTAGATCTAAGGTTTCTAGCTGGTTCTTAAAAACAATCCAAAATATTCCGAGAATCATATTTCACGCCAGATAACTGAAAATTGTAATCATCTTTTTAGAAACATCTCAGACTACAATGTTTTTTTTTGCCTACATAAGGGTATTTATCTCAGGTGGTTATAACACCACCCAAAGTATTTTTAACGAATTTAATGACGTAATTCGTGTCTATAATAAACAGTAAATTACATTGACGGCTTAGGAAAGATTTTACAGTCTGGCTTACAAAGAACTCCCCTAATCTCGTTTTGCAATTTATATTTTGGCGCGGCTGAAATTTTATAATGCGGCCAACTTTTTGTTTTGCAAAATGTTGTGTAAAATTTCGTGTTGGTGGAGCATTTGAGTAAACTTTCTGCCTTTTACTAAGCTAACTGTTGAAATTTTATTTCCCTACCGAGTTACGTGTCGCTGAGCACGGCAGGTTCAACGGGAAGTTAGAAATTATTTTACAATTCCTACTTTGCAAACTCTAATCAAAATTAATTTGGGGAATATAGTTTAAGAGCTAGTGCTCTACATTACGGTAGTAGACTAAAAGAGAAGGAATTTACGAATTTGTGTTCATTAAATTATAATTAGAAGAGCATTTACATAAAATGCCCTTCTAGCATATTTTCACATAGTGATATCCAGAAATTTCCGACGCAATTATGTAAGCACTAAGTAGGTAAGTAGGAACTACCATTTTATTTGGAAATATAAAGATGAACGAAAGCAACGAAAGGTCCCGATCCAAAAAGGTAACAAGAGTTCAGTAAGAATTCAATCATCATTTCGTAGAATCACCGTTAGAATTTAACTTACTTACAGGTACTTATACTTTATTGGTAAACGACTTTACGTGACTATAAACACGTGAAGTAGGTATTGAAGTAGCAGTAGGTAGTAGGTACCTATTGAAAAAGCTTTGTTTACCACAGAATATTCGACAACACATAGTGACATGTGATATCTCGCGAAATGAAATGTTTCATCGCGGTGCCGTGTGTATTGTTTGCCAAATATTTAATATCTGCGTCAAAGATGAATGGCCCAGTCATGAAATGGGTCTATTTTACGGCCACGAAATGTTGAGATGTTATTTCAAAATGAGAATTGAAGTTGATGTATCAGTTTCCGAATTATTTTCTGAACTAATAATACTTAGAAAACCGTTATATAAAGCCACCTAACCTGCAGAAAATTTAACGGCTAAAATTTATATTGTGTCTAGTAAAACCTGGTTGTCCAGACGTGGCCAAATCCGATGGCGTTAGCATTCAAATTTTCTGTGATGATTTCGTTTGCGTTGCATCGGAAAGGTCATGAGTAGGTCATTTTGAATCTTAAAACCCACGCGACTCTTATTTCACGGATTTTCATCGCGTATTAGGTACCGTTACAATCTTTCATCAAGAAATTACAAGTCTGGAATACACTGGAATAGCAATCCATAAAATTATCTAAATTATTCTGATCGCGTTACAAAGACTTGTATTTTTAAAGTAGGTCACCCTAATTTTATATTTATATGCACAGAAGGACAAACACTTCCGCTGAACAGAAGACAGAAGGTATTCCCCAATGGCACCCTTATCGTGGAGCAGACTCAACGCGGCGAGGACGCGGGCACTTACACTTGTCAAGCTTCGAACAGACAGAGGCACGCGGCGAGGAGAGAGGTAGAGGTACAGATATTGGGTAAGTGGAGGTACCTAAGTACCTGCAGTGACTTTTTATTCAGCATAGGTTGGTAATACAATGCTAGGATGCTACGTCAATGGCAACTTTAATTTACTCTTTAAAATCCGTTTTATTTACTGTGTGAATTGCCAGTTTCTCGCGATTAGCCTAAAAGAATGGGCAAGAAACTTATGGCTCGGTTCCTGGCATTCACTGCATTTTTCTTACAAACATACTGATAGTCTAGTGTAGAGCCATTTTAACACATGAGATTGCGATCAAACGTTAGCAGTTTACAGTTTTACGTGCGAGTTTTTTTATTTTAGAACTGTATTGGTGATTTTCAAGAAAACAAATAACAATAATTTCTAAAAAAGTACATCTTCCTGACACATTCAACTTAGTTGAACAACCGCTTTTATCAATATCAAACATAATATCCCATTTCACTCCTCATAACAATGAGAACCTTCATACAAAGCAAATACACCAGCGACTTAAATATTCTTGCTGAATAAACCGAAATTGAAAATAACAATGTTTGAAATATCTCAATCTACACATCGCTGGAGTGTCAAAATGCTGTTTGTAACATTATCTACATTATACTTGTAGAGCGATGATAGAGCTGATATTAACAGGTACTTTTATGTGTACACACTATTTCAATGCCTGTACAAATGGTAAAAGTTTAGTGTTTTAGAATTTTATAAAAATAACAAAGTTATTTCGACACTTAGTAAACATTGGGTCTATTTGGGAGTAATACCACACTAATGCTACAGTACTTGTTTCTTTCATAAGCTGTTATAAAACTTGTAATTCTGTAAGTAACGCATTGCTGTAATAATCTCCAGCACTCGATACACGTGACCAAACTTTACACACTGTGCCAAAGTCTCGCACGAACTGGGGCCTTATGCTCAGTTCGGTAGAGATATTACTCTAATAGGTATGACGTCAAAATGACGTTGAAAACTCCTGTCAGCAGACGGTGAGTTTTCGGCCGAGATATGACGTCATCCCTATTAGAGTAAAATCTCTGCCGAGCTGAGCATAAGGCCCCAGAAAGCCTTCTCGTTTGACGTAGTCCGGCAATTAGTAATGACTTTCTTACATTACCTACTTATACAATAGATTTTATTAATAAACTGGTCTAATTGGGCTTTCTTAAAATTTTTGCGTTTCAATCCTATTGGGGTTTGAAGTCAAGCAGTTACAATTTGGTGGTTTTGTTAAACATAATTCAGATGAGCATGAAAAATAGAGCCGGTACAAGATACTGAACCTCTATTGGGCAAACCAAGATCGCATAATATTTTCGTAAACAAACTGAACTGGCTCCAGCACTTAGCGTTGCTAAAGTAATTTGACATAACTTTCTCGTTTTCTTCGTTAAGATTTAACGCGCTATAAAATCAGGAATCCTGCGAGGGTGGAGTCACTCATCCGTAATTCATTAAAGTTGGCGCGTTTACCATTACCGCGAACATCCTCGAAGCGTTAAACTTCTAGCTTTTGCCGGTTAATAGGGCAATAAAATAAAAATATGAAAAAAACCCTAACTCCAAAGAGAAGCTTTTTTTCCTCAAAGCTTTAGACTGATAAAGGTTCCACTGTCATTAACTTTTAAGTAAAGTATTATAGCTTTTCTCTGCCCATAAAAGTTTGAAAGCCTTATTAAATTGAAACTGATACAAGTAGCCTGGAGATATACCCTATTTTATGGACGAAGTATACCCCTATTTACACAAGAGGCGAACATAAAACAGTCGTGTATTTTCAGTTTACTCTCTTTTCTCGTCTGGTTGGAACTAAAATATGAACGTGTTTACCTAAGGTCTGCTTCAAATTCTAGGCAGGATATTTTTTGCAGTTCAACCAAAAATCCTGCCGATACCCGCGCTAACGAACCTACTCCGCGAAGGTATGAGAGCGGCGATCTCTTGCCAAATATTGGAGGGTGATTTACCGGTCGCGTTTCGTTGGGAAAAGAATGGACAACCTGTGACGTCATCACCTTATGCCCCCAGCGGGATTATAACAAGAAGGATGGACGAGTACAGTGCTTCCTTGGTGATCGAACAGATCACGTCGCTGCATAGTGGCAACTATACGTGCATCGCGTCGAACGTGGCCGGGTCGGAGCGGTACACCGTGCCACTTACTGTTAATGGTAAGTTCCTTTCTCATCCGTTTACTTTTAATTTACATGGCAGTTTTGTTTTTTTTTGGTAAGTCCATTCAAAACATTATGAAATATAAACTAACGTTTGTCAGTACCACCACGGTGGCGACTGGAACCAAATGACGTGGCAGTGGCAGCTGGTCAAGATGTAACTCTACCATGTCAAGCTGAAGGCTATCCAAAGCCTGCAATCACATGGAAGAAAGCTGTCGGTAAGTTTACATATTTACATACCTTATTGTACCTACCTAGGTTTTTTATGAGAATACGTGATGAACAAGCAGATGATTCACCTAATGTGAAGCGGTTACTTTAGTCTATAACAATAATAATGGCTTGTGTGTAGTAGTTCTAGTTGATACCTCCGTATTTTCTATCAAAAATAATAATTTTTAAAAAGAAATATAGCAAAAAAATAAACTACTTTCTATTCCAGCACTATGTTCTCTATTAAAGCAGTAAGAACACAAAAACTTCATAAAAAAGGTAAAACGTTTGTAACTTTCCCCGAACAGGTAACACGCCCGGTGAATACAAGGACTTCATGTTTGAAGGCAGCTCACGGGTGCTGGAAAACGGCTCGTTGGTATTCGAACGGGTCGCGAAAGACAGCGAAGGACACTATCTTTGCGAGGCGAGGAACGATATCGGAGCCGGCCTGAGCAAGCTTATCTTCTTGAAGGTTAATGGTAAGTAAACTAAAACACCTGAATGATACCTAAAAGTGTGTATTAGAGCAACTTTAGATCAATTTTTTATTTTTCTTATTGTTTTTTACGATCTAGAAATACTACTTGAAGTATTTGCATAAATGAAAAAGCAAAGGACCAAAAAATGCTACGTAAAGTATAACCTTGATGAACGTAATTTTCTACGCAAAAAGTCTATAACAAAGTTACGTACGAGTAATGAGAAATTTCAGCCGAAAGCCGCAGCGCCCAAACTCGAATCTGTACAAGCGCAGGAATTTTTAATACCGCGACAGCCCTACATTAACATCTGCGTAGGTATAGTGCACAAAAAAGAACGTCGGATCATTTTGCGAAGGCCTGTTGTGAAAAGTTCAGGAATGTCTTGATGGAAGCGATGAGACCTGCATTCAAATGAAAATTCTTTCCCGTCAATATTGTTTGAACGACACTGCGGCGTCGTTTTATCGAAAAATATTTGGAGCGAGCCGGTTTTTAATTGCGGTTCTCTCTGAAATATTTTTCTATACTTTCAATACATTCTTTTTCTAATGATTTTCAGTATATTTCTTTGATTCTAACAATGACATTAAGGGCGGCTTGCACCAGAATCACTAAACGTGTTTAACAGCTAAATAGATTTAAATCTGACGTATTTATATGACTTGACAACTCGCTAAATAAAACGCGTTTAGCGATTCTGGTGCAAGCCGCCCTTAATTCCAAAGATACGTTTTACTAAAATCGTGATCCACATTTCTGTTTTAATGTTAAAAGCTATTAAAGTACTTAATATAGGGAAAAGAATATACGTTATCCTCGCTGCAACATCACGTAGATAATAAGGTTCGCTGCACGTACACCTATAATCCATAAGAAACCGCAGAAAATTCTACTCCATTTATTACCCCACAATTCTGTCGCACCTTATTTAATTTCACAGAACTCGCTCGCGATAATGAGGAAGATGAGCGTATTTTTTTTTTAATGTAGATCGATAGATTTTTACGTCCAAAACACAACAGTGAAAGAATTTTGGCGATAGCTCAAAAACTGAATTTTCTACGATTTTTTAAAGTTTGGATTTTCAAAATCTGTTTTTAGCCGGCGATTTCGCGTGTGACGTCAGCCAGGTCCGATCGCTCACCCGCGCGTTTTAAGCGTTTTCTGCCTTTACGTTTCTATATATATTTCTGATAAATAGGGAGAAAAGTACCAATATTTTTATGTAATATTGTGCCTCTAAGTCCTAAGGACACGTTTAACGCTTCAGATAAACTTTTTAACCACCGACTGAAGAAGAAAGGTGTTCTAAGTTTGAGGCTTTTTGTGTCTATGTGTCTGTACCTTTCAAGGCTCGTAGCTCCAAAAAATCACTCGTAATTTTTTTATAACTATTCTTGAAATGGAAAGCAGATAAATCTGGCATAGTTCTAAGCCAAGTTTGGTAGAAATCGGTGCAGCGGTTTTCAAGTTATGAGGATGTTTATCAGCCCTCGACACGCATTTTGAAGGGTTCTCAGGCATATATTGATTGTAGTTTGAAACATTTGGTTCTTATACCAGTATAACGTGAGCTACTATTTCTTAGTGTTTCATTGATTTTGTATATCAGATAAGACTGGTAATGAGCAAGATTGTGTTATCGACGTGATTAGCAATGTTTTTAACCCCCGACGCAAAAACGATGGGGTGGTAAAGTTTGACGTGTGTGTGTGTCAGTGCGTGTGCGTGTGTCTGTGCGTGTATGTGTGTGTGTGTGTCTGTCGAATGCGCGCGTTGGTGCGCGTGCGGATGCGGATGGTAGTAGTCTAAGTCACATTGTCTACTAAGGACGTGCCTAGTGAGACATTGTACTGTCAAGTACAATGCCTCACTAGGCACGTCCTTAGTAGACAATGTGACTCGCTAAGAAGAAGAAGAAGAATGTGACTTACACTAGGACGTGCCTAGTGAGACATTGTACTGTCAAGTACAATGTCTCACTAGGCACGTCCTTAGTAGACAATGCCTACACATACATATAGTGCAATGCCTCACTAGGCACGTCCTTAGTTACGAAGGACATTGTACAGTAGGTACAATGCCTCACTAGGCACGTCCTTAAGCAATGCATTGCTAATGCCTCACTAAGCACGTCCTTCGTAACTAAGGACGTGCCTAGTGAGGCATTGCACTATATGTATGTGTAGGCATTGTCTACTAAGGACGTGCCTAGTGAGGCATTGTACTTGTACAGTACAATGTCTCACTAGGCACGTCCTAGTGTAAGTGACATTCTTCTTAGCGAGTCACATTGTCATTGTCATGTGACTTAGACTACTACCATCCGCATCCGCACGTGCACGTCCTTAGTAGACAATGCCTCACTAGGCACGTCCTTAGTAGACAATGCCTCACTAGGCATGTCCTCAGTAGACAATGCTTCACTAGGTGTGCACGACAGAATGGATATAAGTTAGAGATAAGAGTACCTAGTAGCCCTAAGCATGTAGAATAATTATCAGTCAGATAGGATAAGCTAAATTATACGATTCCATTGTCTAGTGTTTTACTGAGAGACTAAGTAGGTAGGTAGAGATCCCTTCAGTAGAGTTGAAAAGCTAAGTAAGGCCAGGAATTTGTATGCCTCACCTAGCTAGGTAGTTAAATCTTTGTAAGGGACAGAACACCTACCTACAAAGGCAGGAAAGTTAGACAAAGAATGTAGGTAGATACGATGTGCTTCGAAGAACAGATATACACGTGCAAAGGTTTATGACGGATCGCTGTGACGGACAAAGAACCGCTCTGGGTTCCACGGATATTGTTAACAAGGCAAGCCGTACGTCGTAAACCAACCTCTGTAATCGCGCCGACTAAACTGCTTATGATTGTAAAAGCATTAGTTTGAATGAGTAAGAATTGTAGGAAACAATTGTACAAAGTATATTTACGGATAGTATTATTTTGTTAATAAAGATCTAAGGGGCTTCCCGCCGCGTACGCCTGGGAGCGGGGGAGACGGCTTTACTATATATATTTGTGGACGCTCCATTAACTGTGTGTGCTCACTTGCTTTCCGCGCTCCACGAGCGATAGTAACGCCGTCGCTCTGCCCGAGCCTACCTGACCGGAACCTTGCTGTGTAATCGTAACCCCGGCCTTTTATTACCACCACCATCGGCATACCATCAGCCGAGCCCTAAACATACAGTCCACTACAATAACATCATATCGGGAACATTGGTCCTTACGAAGCCGGATCTCTGAAGCAGCTACGGGAACATTGGTCCTTGCCGGATCTCTGAAGCAGCTACTGGGAACAGTGGTCCTAACGAGTCGGACCACTGAAGCAGCCATTCAAGAATGCCGGTTACTAGAAGCAAACATGATCGCGATGAAGCGCGAGCGCGAGCAGAAGCTTGCATGACCAGGACCGCGGCCAAAATCACCACGAATGGAAGCGGAAGCACGGGAGCCGCCACAAGAATAGAGACTGCGGCTACGGAGGTGACTGCTGACAGAGTTGTGCAAGCCAGACATAGGCCTACGCGCACGCAGTTACATTCCCATAGGTCGAAGAACTCTACAAAAGAGTGGGCGGCTCGTGAGCAACTGGCGAGAGCACAAGCAGCCGTAGCGCTTGCTGAGATTGCTCTCCAGCGAGCAGAGGAAGAAGACTCCAGAGAAAGGGACGGAGGAGTGCGGACAGAGCTCGCCTCCGTTCAGATCTCGAGATGGCTGCAGCGACGGCCAGAGGATCGGCCGTTGCTACCTGCCGGCCATGTGGGTATCCCTAAGGAGGCGCCTGCTGCCAAGGAGGACCAAGGAGTGCGGGAGGACCGTGTCGCGAATCGACCCGGTCGGGTGGCCGAGCCGCCCCCCGTGCAGAGGTCTGTCGTCGGCTCAGAGGAGTCAGCAGAGGTGCTATCGCAGATCGCGACGAAGAGGGACCCACCGAGGGACCTACAAGAACTTCCCGTCTACGATGGGCAGGTAAGTGGGTGGTCAGCATTCAAAGCAGCACTTAGAGACAGCGAGTCGATGCTCTCCGAGTCAGCGACTACGGAGGTGACTGCTGACGGAGTTGTGCAAGCCAGACATAGGCTTACGCACACGCAGTCACATTCCCATAGGTCGAAGAAATCTAAGAAAGTGCTGGCAGCTCGTGAACAACTGGCAAGAGTGCAAGCAACTACAGCGCTCGCTGAGATTACTCTCCAGCGAGCAGAAGAGGAAGACTTCAGGGAAAGGGACGGAGGAGTGCGGACAGAGCTCGCCTCCGTTCAGATCTCGAGATGGCTGCAGCGATGGCCAGAGGATCGGCCGTTGCTACCTGCCGGCCATGTGGGTATCCCTAAGGAGGCGCCTGCTGTCAAGGAGGACCAAGGAGTGCGGGAGGACCGTGTCGCGAATCGACCCGGTCGGGTGGCCGAGCCGCCCCCCGTGCAGAGGTCTGTCGTCGGCTCAGAGGAGCCAGCAGAGGTGCTATCGCAGATCGCGACGAAGAGGGACCCGCCGAGGAACCTACAAGAACTTCCCATCTACAATGGGCAGGTGAGTGGGTGGTCAGCATTCCAAGCAGCATTTAGAGACGATGAGTCAGTGTTCTTGAAGTCAGCAACTACGGAGGTGACTGCTGACGGAGTTGTGCAAGCCGGACATAAGCCTACGCACATGCAGTCACGTTCCCATAGGTCGAAGAAATGTAAGAAAGTGTGGGCAGCTCGTGAGCAACTAGCGAGAGCGCAAGCAGCCACAGCGCTTGCTGAGATTACTCTCCAGCGAGCAGAAGAAGAGAACACTAGAGAAAAGGACGGAGGAGTGCAGACAGAGCTCGCCCCCGTTTGCATATGGCTGCAGCGACGGCCAGAGGACCAGCCGTTGCTACCTGCCGACAGTGTGGGTATCCCTAAGGAGGCGCCTGCTGCCAAGGAGGACCAAGGAGTGCGGAAGGACCGTGTCGTGAATCGACCCGGACCGGTGGTCGAGCCGCCCCCCGTGCAGAGGTCTGTCATCGGCTCAGAGGAGCCAGCAGAGGTGCTATCGCAGATCGCCACGAAGAGGGACCCGCTGAGGGACCTACAAGAACTTCCCGTCTACGATGGGCAGGTGAGTGGGACAGCATTTAAAGCAGCATTTAGAGACAGTGAGTCGGTGTTCTCGAATTCAGAGAATGTAGCGCTCGTACAAGAAAACCTCATGGGTGATGTGTACGAGGCTGTAAACAGTCTGTTGGTGAGTCAGCCCGAACTTAGAGCCGTCATGGAGGCTCTCGAGAGACGGTTCGGGCGAGCGGAGGCGATGATGATAGTTGAGATAGAAAAGCTACGCCATCTACCCAAGGTAAGCGATGGCGCGAGAGAACTATGCGTCTTCGCTGGACGAGTGGCCAATGCAGTGACTACCGTTGAAACTCTGGGGCGTGAGGAGTACCTACATAGTCGGGAAATGGTAAGATGTATTGTAGATAAGCTACCAGCCATTCTGAGCAAGAAATGGTGTGACTATGCAGCGATCAAGAGTCAAGACGACGTCCCAGAGCTGAGAAAGATCTCCGCCTTTCTGAACAAAGAAGCGGATAAACGCGGAGCGTACACATTACCTGAGGCAACATCTAAGAACAATGCCGAGGGTCAGTCGGCCAAGATAAAGGTAAAACGAGTGTGCGCAAATGAGGTAAGACAAGGACGGAGCGAACAAGCCGTCTCCTCATTCACGCACATAGATCAGGTACCAAACAATGACAGAGACACAGAGGCCGCATCCGACGATAAAGCCTTTTGTGAAAATGTATCGACGATAGCGGCGGTGCCACAAATAGACGACTTCGAGGAAAACATGAAGTATTTTGTCAGGTTAGAGTCGCTAGCGATACAGGAGATAACATCGGTGAGTCACTCCGAACAAAGGGCCGTCCGGCCGTTAGATGGAAAAGGCCGGTGGATGCCTCATGGACGATTCAAGACCGAACCTCAGCGGCGAAATGACCACGCGGCTCTGCACGGCGATGCACTGAAAAGGTTATTGCACTCAGAACGCAAGCTCGACCGAGAAAGCAAACAGAAAGCTAAGTACAGTGAACGAGTTAATAGCCTGCTTATTTCGGATATCGCGGAGCGCGCTGAGTCACCTCCCACTAACAGAAAGACATGGCGTTGGTCTCATTTTGCTATTATGAACCTAGGAAAACCGAAGATAAGGATGGTTCACAACACCGCGGTAAAGTCAGCCGGAATAAGTCTGACTGATACATCATCTACAGGGCCAGACTTGTTACGATCACTACCGGGTGTGGTAATGCGTTTTGGACAATACGCATTGATGTCAACTGGCATAAAAGAAATGTTTATGCAGGTAAGAGCTTTACCCCAGGGCAAGAATGGTTTGAGATTCATGCGGCATGGTGACAAAGGAGAGAAAGAGGCGCCCGAAGAGTACCGTATGACAACCGTCACACTGGGGGCTTCATCATCATCATGCACGGCTCTCGTCATGACGAACGGGAACGCACGAGACATCAACCAAGAGGACCCTGAAGAGGCCGCAGCATTCGAGAGGTATAATTTTATGGATTGTCACCTAACTAGTTTTGTGTCCATAGAACAAGCTGAGAAAGTCAACAGGAAGGTGGACCTTGTACATCGACGGGCTTGCTTGAAGCTACATGGCAGGGCACCGAACGACGAACCGATGATTAGCGTAGTCACGGCTCACTCCGAGGATCCTACGGTTTCCATCGGCGGGAGCGACTCCGCTATCGTGCCACGCCGCTACACAGTGCGGCGCGGCTGCCTGCAAGAGACGTCGACCGACAGTACCACATGCTTCGAAGCTGCCGATCGCGAGCTACAGACAACGAATGTTGTGGCAACAGAAAAGGAAGGCAATGTCCGCCTAGTCAAGTGGCGGTACATCCCACTAGTGGCGCCGGCTGTAGGTGGTGCTTTGGAGCGTATGGTGCGCCCTGACAAAAAGGCGCCCGTAACGACGCTTCATGGGAGGACCCCGATAGAAGACACCTTCGGCGCCCTACTGGCTAAGGTAGAAGCCATGGCGAACTCACGCTCACACAGTCATGTGGGCGTGACTCCCAACGATCCAGAGGCCTTCAGTCCCAACCAACTGACTGAAGGACATCGACCACGTTCCTGCATCAGGGGTGTTCAACGACGACGACGAGTAGGCGTGCCAACACTGGCGGCGCACACGACGACGGCTGGCAATCGAGTTCTGGCACCGGTGGCTGCGCGAGTACTTACCCGCCTTGCAGCACCGGCGGGAGCCTCATACTGCTGGCGACGCGCCGAAGGTCGGCGACTTCGTCATTGTCTGCGAGGAGAACCTACCCAGCAATGCGTGGCCATGGAGACGGATTGCGATACTGGATCCACGGCGAGACGGCGAGACCCGGGTGGTGGACGTCATCACCAGCGCCGGACACATCCTACGGCGTACCACGGAAAAAGCTGTCGTGCTACCGGTTGATCGCGAGAGCGCGACGGCGGGAGAATGTGCACGACAGAATGGATATAAGTTAGAGATAAGAGTACCTAGTAGCCCTAAGCATGTAGAATAATTATCGGTCAGATAGGATAAGCTAAATTATACGATTCCATTGTCTAGTGTTTTACTGAGAGACTAAGTAGGTAGGTAGAGATCCCTTCAGTAGAGTTGAAAAGCTAAGTAAGGCCAGGAATTTGTATGCCTCACCTAGCTAGGTAGTTAAATCTTTGTAAGGGACAGAACACCTACCTACAAAGGCAGGAAAGTTAGACAAAGAATGTAGGTAGATACGATGTGCTTCGAAGAACAGATATACACGTGCAAAGGTTTATGACGGATCGCTGTGACGGACAAAGAACCGCTCTGGGTTCCACGGATATTGTTAACAAGGCAAGCCGTACGTCGTAAACCAACCTCTGTAATCGCGCCGACTAAACTGCTTATGATTGTAAAAGCATTAGTTTGAATGAGTAAGAATTGTAGGAAACAATTGTACAAAGTATATTTACGGATAGTATTATTTTGTTAATAAAGATCTAAGGGGCTTCCCGCCGCGTACGCCTGGGAGCGGGGGAGACGGCTTTACTATATATATTTGTGGACGCTCCATTAACTGTGTGTGCTCACTTGCTTTCCGCGCTCCACGAGCGATAGTAACGCCGTCGCTCTGCCCGAGCCTACCTGACCGGAACCTTGCTGTGTAATCGTAACCCCGGCCTTTTATTACCACCACCATCGGCATACCATCAGCCGAGCCCTAAACATACAGTCCACTACAATAACATCATATCGGGAACACTAGGCACGTCCTTAGTTTCTGAGGACGTGCCTAGTGAGACATTGCACTATATGTATGTGTAGGCGTTGTCTACTAAGGACGTGCCTAGTGAGGCATTGTACTTGTACAGTACAATGTCTCACTAGGCACGTCCTAGTGTAAGTCACATTCTTCTTCTTCTTAGCGAGTCACATTGTCTACTAAGGACGTGCCTAGTGAAGCATTGTCTACTGAGGACGTGCCTAGTGAGGCATTGTCTACTAAGGACGTGCACGTGCGGATGCGGATGGTAGTAGTCTAAGTCACATGACAATGACAATGTGACTCGCTAAGAAGAAGAAGAATGTGACTTACACTAGGACGTGCCTAGTGAGACATTGTACTGTACAAGTACAATGCCTCACTAGGCACGTCCTTAGTAGACAACGCCTACACATACATATAGTGCAATGCCTCACTAGGCACGTCCTTAGTTACGAAGGACATTGTACAGTAGGTACAATGCCTCACTAGGCACGTCCTTAAGCAATGCATTGCTAATGCCTCACTAGGCACGTCCTCAGTAGACAATGCTTCACTAGGCACGTCCTTAGTTTCTGAGGACGTGCCTAGTGAGACATTGCACTATATGTATGTGTAGGCGTTGTCTACTAAGGACGTGCCTAGTGAGGCATTGTACTTGTACAGTACAATGTCTCACTAGGCACGTCCTAGTGTAAGTCACATTCTTCTTCTTCTTAGCGAGTCACATTGTCTACTAAGGACGTGCCTAGTGAGGCATTGTACTTGACAGTACAATGTCTCACTAGGCACGTCCTCAGAAACTAAGGACGTGCCTAGTGAAGCATTGTCTACTAAGGACGTGCCTAGTGAGGCATTGTCTACTAAGGACGTGCACGTGCGGATGCGGATGGTAGTAGTCTAAGTCACATGACAATGACAATGTGACTCGCTAAGAAGAAGAAGAATGTGACTTACACTAGGACGTGCCTAGTGAGACATTGTACTGTACAAGTACAATGCCTCACTAGGCACGTCCTTAGTAGACAATGCCTACACATACATATAGTGCAATGCCTCACTAGGCACGTCCTTAGTTACGAAGGACGTGCTTAGTGTGGCATTAGCAATGCATTGCTTAAGGACGTGCCTAGTGAGGCATTGTACCTACTGTACAATGTCCTTCGTAACTAAGGACGTGCCTAGTGAGGCATTGCACTATATGTATGTGTAGGCATTGTCTACTAAGGACGTGCCTAGTGAGACATTGTACTTGACAGTACAATGTCTCACTAGGCACGTCCTAGTGTAAGTCACATTCTTCTTCTTCTTCTTAGCGAGTCACATTGTCTACTAAGGACGTGCCTAGTGAGGCATTGTACTTGACAGTACAATGTCTCACTAGGCACGTCCTTAGTAGACAATGTGACTTAGGCTACTACCATCCGCATCCGCACGCGCACCAACGCGCGCATTCGACAGACACACACACACACATACACGCACAGACACACGCACACGCACTGACACACACACACGTCAAACTTTACCACCCCATCGTTTTTGCGTCGGGGGTTAAAAACATTGCTAATCACGTCGATAACACAATCTTGCTCATTACCAGTCTTACCTGATATACAAAATCAATGAAACACTAAGAAATAGTAGCTCACGTTATACTGGTATAAGAACCAAATGTTTCAAACTACAATCAATATGCCTGAGAACCCTTCAAAATGCGTGTCGAGGGCTGATAAACATCCTCATAACTTGGAAACCGCTGCACCGATTTCTACCAAACTTGGCTTAGAACTATGCCAGATTTATCTGCTTTCCATTTCAAGAATAGTTATAAAAAAATTACGAGTGATTTTTTGGAGCTACGAGCCTTGAAAGGTACAGACACATAGACACAAAAAGCCTCAAACTTAGAACACCTTTCTTCTTCAGTCGGTGGTTAAAAAGTTTATCTGAAGCGTTAAACGTGTCCTTAGGACTTAGAGGCACAATATTACATAAAAATATTTGTACTTTTCTCCCTATTTATCAGAAATATAAATAGAAACGTAAAGGCAGAAAACGCTTAAAACGCGCGGGTGAGCGATCGGACCTGGCTGACGTCACACGCGAAATCGCCGGGCTAAAAACAGATTTTGAAAATCCAAACTTTAAAAAATCGTAGAAAATTCAGTTTTTGAGCTATCGCCAAAATTCTTTCACAGTTGTCCTTACAATCTTCTAGACTTTTGATTTAAGCTATAAAAACAGGAAAAAATGCCTAACTCATCTTCCTCATTCGAGCAAATTGCTGAACTGGTTCTTCTATCAATTGTAACTCGCTAAAATTAAAGGAAGTCCATTTTCTTACCACTCTTGCTACCAACTGTCTCTACTTTTCAAATTAATTTAGATGGCTTCGGTTGAGCTTACAATCTAGCAAACTTTTATGAAACTCTATTATGAATTATTTGTAAAGTAATTTTATCAGATTGAAATTTTTCTGTTCGAGTGCCTAAATCAAATGTGACCATCCCACTAATATTATAAATGTAATGTTTGGATGTATGTGTTTCAATCACATTGTATCCAATGGTCCGATTTGGATGAAACTTGGAATGCAAATAGTTCGTACCCTGGACTAACACATGCTACTTTTGTCAAGTCATATAAATACGTCAGATTTAAATCTATTTAGCTGTTAAACGCGTTCAGCGATTCTGGTGCAAGCCACCCTGAAAGTCACATTGCATTCTACAGAAATTAGAGGGTTCTTGATCGATTACACAATAAAGAATCCGTTATTCAATTGTCGCCCAACGCGGGGCGTCGCGCATCGAGCAGAAAACTCAATGGCCGCACGGCAATACGTCTACTCTTTATTGGAAAACGAGACAGTTGCCTTCCACAAGAATAAGCCCGCGGTGAACGTGTGTGCCCGACGATATTGGCTTTTGTTAGGAAGCAAATATCGTGAAACGACGCCGGACGGCGCACAGAACAGACGTATAAATATAAGCAAGCCATAGATTGTTTTGAAATTGTTGAAGTTGTTATATTTGTTTTCTCTGAATGAACTTGCGTCAATATTAAACAAATATTACCAAGTAAAAGACTACTACTATACTATACTAGACAATACTGTATTAGTCGTAATTTTCTTTGTGAATATGTTCAGAATTATGTTGGTAAGTCAAATACAAATTATAAAAGACAACTTCAAAACAAAACACTAGGTAGGTATCATCGGCAGCTGTAGATCAAACTTCGTCATAAAGTCCCAAACGCGTAACATTATATCCTAATACAATTGAGTGCTACGCAGTTACATCCACAGTTGAACGAAACTTCATAGCCAGTACTCAAACGTAAAGCGCCACAAACCTCAGATTTACTGCTCGCGGTGGCGCAAAATACTTACCATTCTATTTCACTATATCCTAGAACAGGAGGTCTACTCCACAAAAAGACAAACGATATTTCAGTTACCTTGCTCAGCGTTCCGACTCAGCCGCTTAGTGCGCTGTGCGCGTTGCGTATTGTAATTCAAAATGCTATTATCAAACCTTCGTTTATAATTTTGCGGAGTAGACCCCCGATTCGCAAACAGTTCCGTTTTCTAACTTACTTGAATCGTAATCGTATTTCCCGCTTGTTTATTTCGGTTTGACACAGGCCCGCCGCGATTTACACGCGCGTTAACTTTCCAGATGTTCACTTGAGCTCGAATAAGTAATAGCTGAACCCTTGAAATTATACGCTTAAAGGCATTTAGAATAAAACTTATGAACGGTTGTGTTTGTTTTTCTGGTGCAACAAATACATAACTAAGCCCATACATCACAACATCACTTTGTAATATAAAAAAAAATATTTTGCAAAATACCAGATTCAAGATTATTATCAAGGTCCAATAAATCTCGACCTAGTATCACTCACCATTATTCGCCTCAGTAAATTATCTACGGCAAAAAAAAATCGTAGCAGATTTTCAATTACCATTTGATCAAGAGGAGATAAATTGTCCACTTACGGCCTCTACAACTTCCAAACTCCTATCAACCGGAAACAAATACCTAATTCTGAAATATTGCCCCAGATTTTCACCGAGGCAGCACAAATGGGACTATAATATTTTAAATACGCTGTAGATCATAAAAATACGAGGGTTTCGTAAACAAAGTGCCTTCGCCCCAATAAATAAGGATGGTGGAACAGAACCGCATAACGAGACGGGTTTATGGGGCCCGACCACAACCTTGAATTGCTGTCAAGATAAAAGATAAGCAAACCATGAAATTGTTTTACTCTTTGTAAGTGGGTGTCTTTATAAGCCAATTTTGCTGCTACGCTATTAATAATAAAATTGGCGGCATGAGAGGTTCATCATGGGTAATTTAAGTTCTAATAGGTATCTTTCACTAGGTATCTACTACTTAGCTTACTTCTATCTGTATTTATAGCTCCAGCACGGTTTCCGATGAAAAGTAAAACGGTTCAAGTGACAGCGGGGGAAGCAGCTCATCTTCAATGCGCTGCGTCGGGGGACGCGCCATTGGAAGTCAGTTGGCGCAGTCCGCATCATCACACGATTGCTCATCATTTAGACCAAAGGTACCTTCACCTTCCACAGCTCTAAACCAAGCGTAATGGGATTTCCAGCCTAAGCTTGCGTGAATTTATGTATCACAATTTCATTGGTGACATGAATTATTCAACAGCATTTTCGGAGAATCTGTCGGTTCTTGAGAAAATATGTTTGCCTTTTCAGATACACAATTCGAGAACAGGTTCTCGACGATGGCCTAGTTTCCGAGCTGAGCATATTACAAACGTACAGACAGGACACAGGTGCTCTTACATGTCGGGCGTCCAATGCATACGGCCAAGACGAAATGCTAATCCATCTAGTCGTTCAAGAGGTAAAAGTGTGAAACCATCTCCTGATCCGCTCAGGGTTTTAGCTATTGGAGGTTATCTCACTCTTTTTTCAGGTTCCCGAAATGCCCAAAAATATAAGGATCATAGATCAACAATCGCGATCGATACAAATATCTTGGACGCAACCGTATGCTGGAAATAGTCCTATCATAAACTATATCGTTCAATACAAGGAGGCTCCAGGTAAACCCTTGAAAATAATAGCTGCGTACGCAAAATCAAAGCAGGCTGTAAGCCTGTTTAGACCTTCAATTCAATCCCTGATAGATCTACGATATCTCGTTGCAGAACCCTGGCCATCGACTCCTCAAAAAGTTATAGTGCCAGGAAGCGTAACGTCTGCAAGCGTTCAAAACCTCCAACCTGCAACGTCATACCATTTAAGGATCATTGCTGAAAACAGACTGGGACAAAGCGAACCGAGTCAACTAATCCAAGTAACAACGACCGAAGAAGGTAAACTACTTTTCAAGTAAGACTTGATTCTCGACTCCAACACATATGTCCTTAAATAATCCTTCATCTTTCAGTACCCAGTGGTCCTCCATTAGATGTGCGAGTAGAAGCTAAAAGTTCTACCGAACTGATCGTCAGTTGGGATCCACCTCAAAGAGACCTCTGGAATGGAAACATCCTTGGATACTATGTTGGATTTCAAGAAGTAAGTTATTTGCTTTGCTGTTTATATTAGTCTTCCTATTTTCCTTATTGTCGCCAGTATCGCCATCCATAAATTCTAAATATTCGATACAGATACAGTACTTATATCTTAGCTTCTTTCCATTCCTATATTTAATCCTGTCTCATATTTCAGCTGAACAGCAACAGTACAGTTCTAAGTGCTAGTGGTCCAGGCGGAGCGTCATACACCGTGCGAACAGTTGAAGGTGCTGGCATGGCCCGTGCTAGGACAACTATATCAGGCCTTCAGAAACATGCAGCGTACGCCGTTGTAGTCCAAGCTTATAACAGTAGAGGAGCTGGACCGGCTTCTCCACCTACTACTTCTACCACTATGGAAGATGGTAAGACAATTCCTGACACTAATAACTTCGCTTTTTGTCACCCGACTACGCGGAGGGTTATGAGTTTAACAGTCTCGTACGTGAGCTAGGTACGTGAAAACAAGTTGATCAATGGGGAGTCAAATGAGGCGTCCTGATAACCTAAGCTATTTTACCACTTCGTGCATTAACGTAGTCGGATTTTAGATTGAAACTTAGCACTTGTTTTGTGTTAGACCGTTATGGTACTTCTTTTTTCTTTTTCCGTCTTTCGTTGTTCTTCAATAACTGATGTTTGTCAATTAATTAACAATTGACCACTTATCTTCCAGTACCAAGTTTACCGCCTGGTGCACTTCAATGTACGGCCCTCAGTTCTCAATCAGTGCGAGTTGCTTGGGAGCCTCCTCCTCTCAGAGGACGGAATGGCGTCCTGCAAGGTTACAGAGTGACGTATGCTCCGGTTACTGAATGGTTTGGTAAGTTTACAAAACACTCAAGCAGTCAGTCCTTTTGCAAGATTGTCGACGCTTTATGAATCTATGCAGTATTTTCTTTTTTAGGAAATGAAGATGCAGTTACTAAGCAAATATCAGGACTCCACACGACCTTGTCTGGTCTTAAGCGATTCACAAACTATTCCGTAACGGTCTGCGCGTTCACTGCTGCTGGTGACGGAGTACGAGCAGCTCCTGTGTATTGTCATACAGAGGAAGATGGTAATTGTTTTACCATCACATTCGCTTTTGTCTTTAGCTTCTTTCTGATTTAATAGATCCTAGAGCTCCTGTTATAATTATACTGGTAGTCATTCAGTATATTTCAAACGCGTAACTTTTAAACATTATTCTTCAGTACCATCAGCCCCAGCCGACATAAAAGCTGTGGTCTCTTCACGAAACAAGATCTTAGTATCATGGCTATCTCCAACTGCACCAAATGGAGTTCTTGTTGGCTACACGTTATATATGAGCGTTATTGAAGATGGAAGAGAGGTAAGCCTTTTCTATTGTCTTGTCGATATTGTTATCAAGACTCTTGGTTAATTAATTCTAAAACCTATTCTTTTGTTTTTTTAGGAAGGTACACACAAGCGTATGTTATCGCCCAGTACGTTATCTCATGAGACATCGAGATCTCCACCCAGAGCCACTCACCAGTTTTGGGTATCAGCTTCTACCAGATTAGGCGAAGGCGAAGCTACCAGGGTTGTCACAGTTCTACCTACTGATTCAGGTACTATTTTCGTTCATGGCATAGTAATTCTTCAGCAACTATCGTGATCTGTGGTTTTTCAATGGCACTAACTTGTATTAGATAAGTATTTGATGTTTGACCAAAACTGAATGATTGAATCGGTTTTTTTTGCAGTACCTGCAAGAATAACATCATTCAGCCGTAACATAGTGACACCGTGGAAGGAGAATATCTCCCTTTCTTGCAATAAAGTTGGCGTACCGACTCCTTCTACCACTTGGAGTATGAACGGCGTCGTGTTAGAGTCAACGCTGAGGAAAAATGTTACCAGCGACGGTACTCTTATCATCAGGTTAGTAATTCAATAATGTATAGAGTATGAAGTGCCTTCAAAGTGTGTTGTTCAAAATTCATTTGCTTATTTTGTGGAAGGTAGAATTTTTCGCAATGTTCTCTAAATATTTTCTTATATTCTTTTCAGCATGACACAATACACCGACTCTGGAAACTACACCTGCTTAGTCGAGAACATACATGGACGCGATGACGTCACGTATAGCGTCGAAGTGAAAGTTCCACCACAACCGCCAGTTTTGGCTGTTGTAGATTCGTATGCGGATTCTTTACATCTTCAGTGGAGCGACCAGGGTGATGGTGGAAGTCCAATACTTGGTAAAAAACAGCATTTTTTCAAGCATTTTTTTCTCTCGTGTTCCCATATTGACAAGGTTTTTTATAAGAATTTAGAACTTCCTAAAACACCGATTTTTCTCATCATAGCTGATCATGATCAGAATTTGGAGCATGGACTTCACTCACATACACTTCTCGAGAGTTAATAAAATCGCCATAAAACATCACAAGAATTTTCAATAATTTTGATAATATTTTAGGTTATGTGATAAACTACAAGCGAGAGCACGGCGACTGGGAAGAGTTACAAGTAGAAGCTGGCACTTCAGAACACGTTTTACCGAATTTATGGTGCGGTACCCGTTATCAGCTTTACATCACCGCTTTCAACAGAATTGGAACAGGCTTGCCATGTGATATCGTCCACGCTTATACTAAAGGAACTGGTGAGTATTCAAAGCAGAACTGTCTATACTAAAACCACGTTTAATACGAAAAATTGACATTACGAATTTCATGTTTGCCGTTCGGATTAAAAGCAGCACCTGCAAGTTTCCGTCGTTCAACGAATGCTCAGTAACTAATAGACCAGACACCATCCACATGATATCATGCTTTAGGACCTATGGTTCAGGGGGTGTTAATTAGGGTTGTGTTTTAACCTCGCAACAGATCTAGCTTTTCTGTCTCCTGTGTTCTGTTATACCGGCAGCAATGCCACGATTAAACTTTAAGAATACTCATTTAATTCCAGTGCCAGTCAAACCGAAGCACTCTCAGATGATAACTCTAAACACAACCACGGTAACTGTTTGGCTGGATTCCTGGGGCGACGGTGGCTGCGGGATACTCTACTTCGTTATCGAGTACCGAGAGATCAGTCATTCGCAGGTAACTGCATCAGATAACATGTAAATCTCATCGCAATATCTGATTACAATTTAGTATTTTAAATGACCTGTAGCTAAAAGCGCTAGTTGTGCCCAAACTTAGTAATTTTCTCTTGGTAGAGCATCGGTAACACATGACTGCATCCATGGTCATAGTTAGTGGTTACAATATACAAATACTCAATAGTTATTTTAAATAAGTCTTTCTTTTTCTGTAACAGTAGAAAAAGAACAATAACACACTGTCCATTCCATGCTCCTTTAAACTTTTACTGTAATGGAAAATGTATGTGCATTTTCGCATATATTTCCATCCTGAATGTGTGAATGTGTCAAGGTAACCTCTGATTACCTTGGTTTCTGCAAATCAAGGTTTTATTTATTTATTTATTGGTTTGGTCTTATTTTACCGTGCCTGAAAATTACAGTCTTTCTTTATTTTCCAGTGGCGTCTAGTATCCAACAGCGTGCAAGCAACCGAGCGAGTTTTCAGTGTGCCGGGACTGACGCCGGCCACTCAATACCAGCTGCGAATCACGGCACATAACAACGCGGGTCATGCTGTTGCATTGTACAATTTTACTACGCACTCGCTCAGTGGATGTAAGAATCACCAATATTTATGTTCTGAGTCATTTGCGCGACAAGCTGATCATTTTACACCATAATTTGAATCGTAGTAAATCTGTAAGCTTTTTTTAACCCCCCAATGAAACAAGGGGGGATTAAATTAGTTGTCTATCTGAGGACTAGTAGGTCCGAAAGCAGTGCTTCGATTTATTTGCGGTTTCTTGTAAAACATCGGATTGTTCCGAGATAGTTTTAAGCTATGTTTGGCAAAAATCGATGAGCCGTTTCCATCTATCTAAGATTTAAAGAAATCTCAGGCATAATTTCAGTCAGAAACGTTGGTTCATCCCAAAGCATTCGGATTTGACATACCTACTGGAGATTTTGAGTATCAGTGTTTTTTATTTTTGTACTTCGTCTATTTCAGTGGTAGACGGTTCTTTAACGCCGCCGGTACCGGCCGGAGCGAGGTCTTTGGGAGGCGCCCGCGTAATCCTACCAGCTGCTTTATCACTACTCGTGTTGGGAGCACTTGTGGCTATCGTGTTCCTTGTTAGGAGAAACAGTGAGTATTTCTTGACTTTACGCCACATTGATATCACCGTTTTTCTTAATTGTCATCTTAGTTCGTTCAATATTTCAATAGCTGAACCACAGACCTGTCAGACACGATATTTCTGGCCCCATTCGGGCGGAGCTTACAGATGAAAAATCAGTTGATTATTCGACCTATTGTGAGCACTACGTCTACTGGTGAAGAATCCATACGTGCAATTATTTTGAATTTTCAAAGAGAAATCAGATGAACCATGATTTGCAATACAAACCAACCGAAGTAGAGCAACTAAATAAAATCAAATGAAGTTCACTTGATAATTTCAGAGGCAGGCACTACAGAGACAGTTGCTACCGAGAGCGGTGTTGGAGAATCTCCTTCGGTAGCGCAGTTACAAAACAAAGTAAACCGAGATCAACAGTACTTGGCCACGAGAGCTCAACATCCGGCACCACAGCATCATTATAAACACGCTTCAAATGGTATTTTACATCTTACAGAAATTGTATATTTACCCTACAGCCCTACACTAGGGGCGACTAAGAGTACCTAACCTCATTCACGGACTTGTATTTATAAAACATTTTTACCTACATCATAAACTACATTTAAATAAGTAACTATAAAGAATACAAAAATTGTATAAGAAAAAAAACAATCGCATCTTCGTGAATTAGACAAACATACATGAGATATTTTCATTAGCCATAATTTATAAGTTAAAAAACTGGAAAAACCGACTTCAATTCGACTACCAGCTTCATCATCAGATGATGATGATGATGATGACAGTTCATTGGAAATGTTCTAGTCACTATAAACACCACTTAAAAGTCACAGGAAAGCAAAATACGCAATTTCGTGCACGTGGTTGGTGTTGATTCTTTAGAGAAACAACTGGTGGGTTTTTGCTTTTCTCCAATTAAATGCGGTTTGAATGTAAAAACTGGGTTTATTGACAAATTTAGAAAAATGTTAAAATTTAGGTGTGAACCACAACGGGTCATTGTTGCTAGCAGTAAAATGGTAGGCGCTACGCCGCAACTTGGCATATTGCATCGTTGCTAGCAGTAAAATGGTAGGCGCTACGCCACAACTTGGCATTTTTTTTCAGTTATTTCTATTTATAACCCAAACTACTGAACCGATTTTGATGAAAATTAAATGGGACCAATCTGGAAGTATATCCTTTCATAAAAAAAAAGAATTTTCGAAATCGATTCATAAATGACGGAGTTCTGAGGTAACAAACATTAAAAAAAAAAAAAAAAAAAAAAAAAACATACAACCGAATTGAGAACCTCCTCCTTTTTTGAAGTCGGTTAAAAAGAGGTCCATTCCTGGCTTTAATCGAATCAGTGAAAAGACCGTACGTATTCTAAAATGCTAAATTCTGTTACCTATCTTCTTTAATATTAACTACAATAATGGCTTTCTTACCGCAGAGTACATAGAAGACATCTGTCCATACGCAACATTCCAACTGACGAAGCCGACAGCTTACAGCGAGAGCAGCTATAGCGGGAATGTGTATAGCGGCCCTTATCACTCTGTTCGAGGGTCGTTCGTGTACCATGATCTGAAGCAAAACGATAAGTATAAGGTTTGCAATTTTGTATATTTGAAAAGAGTCACTTCAATAGCTCCTTCATAAATTCTATTATAATGGTTCATTTATTCTAATTGATATTCTGAAGCTATTAACACCTTTCATCCGGATGCAACATCAAAAAAAAGATTCTAAGGTCATTATCAGTTTTGGCCGAATGCCTTTTGGTCTTAGATCTGTGCCACAAAATTTTATAGTATCCTATATTTGAAACTGTTCTAAATGGTTGTATTACTGCAGGGTAAGGAACCAGAATATACCAAAGTGAGAAGAAAAGGGAACAGACTCCGCGACCCTCACTCAGAGAGCCAAGGTACGAACCCCACTAGGTTCCCTGCAGATAAAGGCGTATAGTAGTTAGCTACATTTCAGTTAAGTAGATTGCACTATGAAGGTTTACTTTGTCCCGTTATGTTTATGTAATGAAATTGAAATTTGACGTAATGATCGCCTTTTATGCAACCCGTTGGGAGCGTAAATGGTATTATTCGTAAGGTAAGCATGCACAGTATGTACCGAAAACTCAAGAAAATATACTATAGACCGCTTATAAGCTCAATACCTAAACGGTTTCCAATCGAATAGCTGTAACCATCACTGTCGATTGCTATCATTCGCTAAGCATTCGCTCCATAGTATATTTTTCTTCTGAGTGTAACATACCCTACATTTTGTTTTGTTCACATTGGGTGTTATTCATTACCATTGTTTTATTAGATGGCATTTTGTGACATTGCTTTATTATTCTGCTGTCCATTCCCTTGTTGCAAGTAGAGTCGTCATTACAGGGTGTGGTCATGTGAAAAGACACGTCATATCCATTGATCTACGTTTTGTCACTTTGTCGCGTGCTTTTCGCTGCTATGGTTACGCCACGGAAATAAATGGAAGAAAATGACGACGCTGAGAAACCCCTTTATCCTAACTAATCTAAAATTATTTTGGTATTAGAAATTAAATGGCTCAATAAAACTCAAGAGTGTGTTGGAATCAGTCTCGTAGGTACAGTTGAAATATAAATAAACCGGCGCCATTTTTGCTGCCATTTTAACATAGACAAATTTCTAAAAAAGTTGGTACATCGTTATATCTGCCCTATAACATTAAACAAGTTTTTATAAAAGTTACATAGGCAGCTGACTGTCAAAATTAACCGTTGGCGCAACCCGACGTTTTTTTCTACCACAAAAAAAAAATTTCTACGTCCATGTTACTTCCGTGGCAACCAACAGCTTCACACATCACACCCTGCCCTGCGCCCTCTAACTGACCTTTCATTTGCAGAGTCGGACAACCTCGGCTCCACTGACTCGGAGGTCAAGAAGATACTGACGCTGCACCTGCCTATTACAGAGTATGAGGATGATGCCAGTGATGACGCGAGTGCGCCGCATTCTGATAGCGAACCCGCGGCTAGGCTGAGGCCTACGCATCCTACTGCCTGTAAATATAACCACACTTAATTCTTTTAGGATTGTAAGCCTAACAAAGAACACAACTCATGGGGCCCCGACTACATATCACTCGAACACCCTGTTCCATTTTATCCTCTACATTTTCATTGTCCATACGTCCACTACTGAGCATAGGGTTCCCACAGAATTGCATAATCTTTCGACAAATCACTTCACTTAATCTTTCATACTGGGGCATTTATTATGTAAACTAGGAAAAAGCAAAAAATATTGGACGACCAAGAATACGTGTTCTAAACGAGATGTCCCTACTGATGTTTCCCTTGTAAGTCCTTGTTCCCAATACCCTTTTTTGGAACAGAACCTGGACCTGGCAGGACGGAATTGAGCGATTTCATACTTGTCTTAGTTTAATACATAACTTTCAGATCCGAGCGTAGAGCGCGAAGAATCATCTTCATCCTCCGAGACATCAGTAGGCGGCGGTTGCGCCGTTCGTAAGGCGTTCCCTTCGCGCAAAGGCAAAGCTGGGGCGATGGGGAAGAGACACGTGCGCTCTTCAAGCGGCTATAGCAGCCACAACGATGAGACCACTTTCAGGTAACTTGCTTTTGTTTAGTTGATCCATTTCAGTTGGTAGGAATGGAAGAACAGGGTTAGGTTAATCTGAATAAGTTCTTGCTGTGCTTGAGGTGCAGTTTCCTTGGTCAATCACTGCCATAGAGGATAACAGTGACATCTGTATTATTTCACAATGAAAATAGGCTTCTGTTTGATATTCAATGCGCCTTTACGATAAAATTGGTTTGGCAATTTAAAATTAACTTTTTAGTTCCAGTTTTCGTATGACATTCAAAGGCGATCAAAAGCGAATTCTGATAGGTAGGTACTTACATATTTGTAAAATATTGTTTCCTTCCAGTATATCGAACTACCCTTCATTCAATGAGCACATTCACCCACCGTCTCGTTTCTCAGACGACACTGAGTGCGAGGGTCACCACCGGCGGAAGCGCGCTCACCATCCCGACGGCAAGATGACCCGAGAGGCATTCCAGATCAACGTATGAAATAAAGAGCCTCGGTACGTCACTATGACTGGGTAACTCAGTGATGGCGTCACTGAGGGTACTTTCAAAACTGTCTGTGAACCTTGTGCGGTGGTGATAAGGGTGAATTTTGTTCGCCAGTGGTTTTTAACAAAACGAGAAGAGATGTTATAAGAGTGTGAAATAGAAAGCCTTGGTACGTCACTATGACTGGGTAACTCAGTGCTGTTGGTGTCACTGAGGGTACTTTCAAAACTGTTCGACATTATTCGACGGTTTTTAACAAGATTATTCGACGAGTAGAGATGTATAATAAACGTGTGAAATAAAGGGCCTCGGTACGTCACTATGAGTAACTCAGTGCAGTGTTGGCGTCACTAAGGGCACTTTAAAATATATGGACTAGGACTTTGTGGTGATAAAGGTAAATTTTAAACTACTCTCTGACATAACGAAGTAACCTTGCAGTAAAATGTATGAAACTAAAACCTCTTCACTGAGGGCATTTTAAAATTGTCTATGGATTATTGTGAACCTTGTTCGGTGAGGATAAAGACGAAAAACCTAGGGTTTTCAAGATGAAACGAAATGGAAATGACAAATAAAAAAGTAAAGAATAGGTATTTCGGATAAAACTTGAGGTAGAGAACCTCGGTCTATGATTACTGAGAATTTTTTTAAAGCGTTGAACGGTCTATGGCCTATAAAATGTAAATCTTTCAAGAATGAGAATCGAGTGTATACTTCTAAAAAAAACTAATTTGTTCAATTTTTAACACAGTCACAGGGCCTAAAACATCATTATAAATGCTCTACAACAAGTAAAATATACCTATACGTAAGCATTTGTATGAAAATATGTATGTATATGTTTGTGTGAATGTTGAGTTATCTCACACAAATGTTAAACAGCATAACGTATCAAAAATGTTGCCAAATCGAATAAATCTTCCGTATTTATAATTGTGTAAATAACGTTGTGGATAACGTAGATAGGTAGGTATAGCCAATATTTAGTGCCACATAATCCTTTTATACTCTAATAACGAGTTATGTGTTATTTATGTACTTTAAAATAGTACATACGTGTCGTTATGTAAATACTAATGTAATTTATGAACTTACACATATTGATTATCGGAAAATATTAAAAGAACAATAATTAAAATAAAAATATATATTTTAAACTTAATGCCTTATTGACCAAAGTCTTAAAACTAGTTGCGGATATAATTATCCCGTTATTAAATAAAATACGAATTGTTTGATCGTTGTAAAGTTTATGAAAACAAAATGTTTTCATTAACAAGTCGATGTCTTAACTTTAGGATTTCAAGTAATTGAAATGTATTCAGTACCTACCTACATGCATAAGAATATATCTTAAGAATATAATGTTTGTTCGAATAAGTGCCAGAGATCATTATTACTAATCTATACTCCAACCACTACAACTTGGACACTAGGTAAACCTCCTTTCCATTCCTAACACTGACAATACCTTGGAACATTTATTTAAGTACTTATTTAGTACAAATATTGCTACAATTCGGACAAGATACGTGAATAATATGAAGGTTCAATTCCCTAACTTATACGTATAAGACTTTGGAAAATTCAAAAAGTCAAGTTTTTATCTAATGCACAACGGATCTTTATTCGTCTGAAGTTAGGTTGCAACAAACGATTGCGTATGTACAGGTGCGGAAAAATTCGCTTAGGTACCTCTGATTCGACAGCGCAGAACCTATTTTTCAGATGGACAAATATCCGTTGTGGCTGCTATACAAAACTTTTTTTTCGTTTGGGTACGATACTGAATGAAGCCTCGATAATATAGCTTGACCCACTGGTTATTCTCAGTACACAAATAAGAGACAATACATTTATCTACCCGTAATTTGGTGAATATGGCAGAAAGTTATTGTATGTGCTGTAAGTAGATATGAGTGTCGAACACTAAGTTCCGTGTTACACGAGTTTTTTGTGAGTTGTGTAATTTTTTTGATGTTTTACAATTGTTTGCGTTGACGTTTTTAGTAATTCCAACGAAGACTGCCCTATATTTAATTGAGATCTATTTTATATAATCTAGACACAAACATAATGCTAGTTCATAACATTAGAATTTTGTAGTCGTTATCCCAGGCAGTTGTTACCGTTACTCATAGTTCTGTTACAAACATATCTTAATGGTCAAAAAAATGTTAAAATCAATTTTTGAAATTGTAACGGTCAATAATTACGGTTCATTTCAAACGAAATTCATCAAAAATATACGTTACGGTGAAATACATTCTAATTAAATCAAGTTTTTTTTTAATTTAAGGCAATCCCATCCTTCCCATCCCATCCGGTTTTTGTAAATAACGAATTAAGTTCACGTCATCGGCATTATCATAAAATCTGTCATTGATTCTAGTCATTCAGAATTATTATAGTCAATGTACCATATCATTTTACATTTTGTTACTATAAATAGACATATGTTACGTAAGATTAATTAATCATGTTGTTACAGATATGTTTTTATAATGCAAACAAGTGAGTTATTAGGACAGTATGATGTGAAGGAAATAAAACAATCATTTACTTAAAAATTGCATTTTTAATTCAATTATTTCATTAAACATATTCAGGAGTCACATAATATTTGTGGATTGAAAAAATTAAAATATATTTTGACAATATTAAAAACAATAAAATGAAAGGGCACTTTGAACTGTTATTTTACATTAAAGCTATATGTATAGGCACCAAACTAGGCGCCCTAAAATTACACTTAAAATCTAGTCGCTATCATCGACATTACGGAATCGAATCTATCACAATTGGATACTAACTTAAGCAAAAGGCGTGCCTTCGTAATACTACTAGTTATTTTGTCCTACTCTTTTAGACAACTGGGGTAGAGTGTAGGGACATAGATATCTAAAGAAATGGCTAGCGTACAAATCCATAAAACTAAAGTGTAAATTCGATTTAATATTTTTTTAAATTCAATTTTCACTTTTGCTCGTAAACGGTTGGAAATTCGGAAAAAGTGCATGGAACAAAATTTATTGAGAGTTTTATGAGCTTTCATTGGGCTTAAGAATTATTTTCCTACAACGCACCGTATTTTGTTGATTTTCAAAAAGAATGAATCGGGAAACATTTAGTTTCCGTATGGAGAAAAATAGTTTGCATATCTCCCGCTAGTGGCGCTTATCGGGTTTACATAATATCTCGCAAGTCGCTTTTTTATCTTCGTTTCGATTAACAAAACAGACAATGGGCTCTAAACAAGTTTCTAAAGGAATCCCTTAATTCCCTGCTCACGCGCTCTACAACACCTTTATTTTCTGGACTATAATTGCTATCACACACGTTTGCATTCAATTTGTTATAAGAATAGCACTCATACCTCTGAAATGTTCTCTATCACTGTAAGTCCTCTTCAAACCATCTAGTAAGTAGATTCTAGTCGCTATCACTCTCGTCATGTGTGAAGTCGAATGGTCGGTATCGTTCGCGGAAAGCAGCGACATGCGAGATTTCTTGATCCTTGTCGAGAAGACAGGTGCGCCAGTCGGCTTTGTCTTCGCAGTTTAGAATAGGCGCACTTGATAGGACATCCCTGAAATAAAAAAATATTTATGTAACTTTTTTTACATACATAGAACAAACATCTATGCCACACGCGAATGTTCGTTCTCCCAGAGCATGGAAGGCAGTGCTATTACCGACTGAGCCCTAACCTCCATTTGCTATGAGATCTGGAGCTTAAAGTTTGAAGTATTCGGTTCATCCACCATCATCAATTCGATGAACTGAGTGGTACCCCATAGATAGATAGATAGATAGATATTTATTTATTCGACACACAATCACAACACAGGTACAGCACAGAACAAACATAAAAAAAGTAAACAGTAAGTACCTACACAATTACGAGTACCTAGTACCTAGGTAGGTAGGTAGGCTGGGCAGGTATAAGTGCTGACCAGCGCGATTTTCATCACCGGTTTTAAGGTTATAATTTAACTTATTGTTATGAATATACCTGCCAAACTGCAGCGGGAAGTGATGTTTAGTTTTAGCGAACAGCTGTTCCCCGGACGGTAGCTCGACGTGGAAGTACGTGGCGCCCGGCAGCGCCATCTGTCGCAGATCCGAGTACGGAGGGAGTACTTCCATCTCTATACTGTTTATACCGGCTTCATCCTGGAATTGTTGCAAATTTTTAATAGCCTGACAATTTAGTTGGTGGTTCTGTCTGTCTGTGTGTGATTGTGGATTCAATGGTTTTATTGTCTAGATCTACTTTTGATTACTTAAGCACACCATTTTACTAATTTGATAACTACCTAGTTTTTACTTTTGTATTTCGGTATGAGCTGTTACAACATCCTGCTATGTCCGTAAAATATTGCGCGCTTTTTATGTGTTGTGGGTATGTGTTGAAAGTTTGCTCATTTTACCAGCGCCATCTAGTTATGATTTTGTACTTCAAAATACCTGAAAAACTTCGAGTAACTGCGGCTCACAGTGCTTCGGGATTGGCACACACTGTATCTGCATATGCGAGGTTTTGAAGTTCCGTTCAAAGAACACGCCCAGTGTGCCCATCGACTGGTAGAACTTCATCAAGGATTCTTTGAACTTCTTCATTTCACTGGCCACTTCATCTGGTGCCTTGAACATTGGGAGATAATTTATTAATCAAGAAAATATTATCTGAGTATTTTTTTAGAAAAGAGGACTGAAGTTAGCCGTTAAGATGCGCAGTGCAATTTTTCGAGCAAAATTGTGAACGTCACAACGTCACATACGGCTAACTTCATGATATAGGTATTTTAGTGCAACATAAAATATTGGTGTAGTTGCTTTAATGGTAAAAGTGGCGGAAACATAATTCGACTGGAAGTATATGAACCAAATTGTTATGTACCCTTGTAGTAGACTGGTGATGCGTTATAGGCAATATCAACACATGGTACGGCGTCAGAGGTCCTTTTGGCAGCGCTAAGTAACAATGGCTGCCGACACTGATGACCAGGTGCTTTTCAACAGTGGATGATGAAAGGCAAAACCAACATTGTTCTGTAACGTAAAAATAAAACATTACAGAAAAAAACTTGTTATAAATGTCTGAATGTTTGTTATACAATTACGTCGCAACGGCTGCGACGATTTGGTTAAAACTCGTAACCATCCGCCTTACCGCCAAGTGTAATGGTAATGGAAACCAAAAACTTTGGTTGCCATTTACAATCATTTAAAACTAAGAGGATGGTTTGTTTTGATTTTCATTACAATTACACGACTTGGTGGTAAGGGAGCTGCACGTGATATACAATGCTGTCGATTCTGTTGTTGCATTTTTCTAAACTAACCTAATTTGACAGCACTAAAAATGTTGCCGTCCCTTTCTCATAAACTGAAACGACAAAGACAGCTATAATTTTAGCGCTGTCAAATTAGGTTAGTTTAGAAAAATACAACAACAGAATCGACAGCATAGGCTACTTTTACCCAACGAGACATAGAGAAAACAGACTTAGGAAGGAAGGTGATTTAAATATAAACACCAACCTGCATCAAATTCCCTTCTCTTAGTATCGTCGTGTCTTCTTTTCCTGTTGCCTTGTGGGTTTTCATCTTCAGCTTCCATATTGTAAAAGAACTGACCGTTTCCCGTATACTACAAAACAAGTTTAAGGTCTCAGAGCGATGGACGCATTGCTATGAACACAGTAAAACATCCTATCCTACTAATCCTACTATCCTACTAATCCTACTAGTATCCTACTTATCCTACTAATATCCTACTAATCCTATCCTATCCTACTATCCTATCCTACTAATCCTATCCTATCCTACTTCCTATCCTATCCTACTAATCCTATCCTACTAATATCCTATTAATATTATAAATGCGAAAGTTTAGATGTTTGGATGTTTGGATGTTTGTGTTTCAATCACGTCTAAACTACTGAACCAACTTGGATGAAACTTGGCATTATATGTAGTTCGTAACCTGGATTGACACATAGGCTACTTTTTATCCTGAATAATTAACAGGATCTACAGGATAAAATGAACGAACAGGATTAGCAGAGCCAATTGGCAAGAGGATTTCATTGTCATGTCATGTCACGTCAGTTTGACAGGGCGTAGTACTACCTCTTTGGTCTAACGACTAGCGTCTGACATTCCAGTACGAGTTCGGTGTAATGAGGTGTAATGTCATGTTTCTCAAAGTATCCGCTCGGTACACGCACAGATAATAGAATGTACAGGGAAACTGTAAACGCGTACGAAGTCGCGGGTAACTGCTAGTTGTTACATCCTATCCTACTAATATTATAAATGCGAAAGTTTAGATGTTTGGATGTTTGTGTATCAATCACGTCAAAACCACTGAACCAACTTGGATGAAACTTGGCATATATATAGTTCGTAACCTGGATTGACATATAGGCTACTTTTTATCCCGATTAATTAACAGGATCTACAGGGTAAAATGAAAGAAAAGGATTAGCAGCGCCAATTGGCAAGAGGATTTCATTGTCATGTCATGTCACGTCAGTTTGACAGGGCGTAGTACTACCTCTTTGGTCTAACGACTAGCGTTTGACATTCCAGTACGAATTCGGTGTAATGAGGTGTAATGTCAAGTTTCTCAAAGAAGTATCCGCTCGGTACACGCACAGATAATATAATGTACTTGGAAACTGTAGACGCGTACGAAGTCGCGGGTAACTACTAGTAATGTATAAAATATTCAATTAGCCAGGTTAGTGACTCTGCTGGCGACGTCGGTGATGTGACTGAACTTTCCCAAGGTTGTAAAATCTCTGTTATTGTTTAGTTACCTTGACAACCTTCCCTGGCTGATGCTGCCTCAGTAAGTCCGGGTCGAAGGGACACGCGGTTTCATCTGTCGTAGCTTGCAGCAGGTCAGTGACACGCATCTTGGATATAGGTTGGAGGGAGCACGCGTATATCCACTTCTCTTTCTTCTTGTTGCCGACAGGCGCGAGGGATATGAAGCGCGTCGTGCCTTCTCGGTAATCTTGGTGGATGCTTTGGTTTCTGAAAATGGAGGAATATGTTAGCAATGGACTTCAACAAGCTGATTATATTATTTTTGTTTATTAGTCACCGCTGTCTCCATTTATTCCTAATTCAAATTCGACATGGGGGACACTGACATTCCATCCCGCATCTAGGTGTATTGTTTCCTACTAACCTCACAATGAATACCTACATATTTAAAGATACATGCTTGTAGAAATATAAACTAACCGGTAAGGTTGCCTTTCAAAATACTTCTCAGATGATGGCACAAAGTGGTACCTTGGCTTTAATTGTATTGCCAGCCAGGACATTAAATCGGACAGACTATCTTTTTCAACATCTACCTGGAACAAGAAAAAATGTCATCCAAGAATATTGATGTATTCAGAACAGATCACAATATTATTTAACAATAACATGCGTATGTTGAATAGTTCCCTTTTGTCACCCTGGGGAGACAGGTTGGACAAAAACTTCCAATCTGTCCCCCGTTTAGCAGCAGGGTGACAGATGCGACTTTTAAAAATTTTAAATCGCTCAACTGTCCCCCTTATCCCAACTGTACGTATGAGCTGCTGAAAGGGTAATTAAAAAAATTCATATTTTTTGTACCTTTTGGATTTCATCTTGCTGCACCCCTGAAGGCCACATAGTAGTGATCAGAATATCAACCCCTCTGTATTCTGTCTGCGCTCGGAAGCAGGCATCTCTAAGTGCACTGCAATCACTCGGCTCAAATGTACACATGGCTATCTCTTTACCTAACTCCCTTCTTGAAAGGCCTGTTAGGTATGCAATTTTTACATCAGCACTGGTGGTGAATATACCTCTTTTTCCTGAAAAATGCAGTTTTATAATCAGTTCTAAAGACACAGGATATATAAATCTAGGACACTAGAATTAATCATCATCATCATCATAATCATTATCATATCAGTTTACATAGGCCCACTCCTGGAGACAGGCTTATCCATAAGATTTCTAGGAAGAAAAATTTTTGTACTTTTACCGAATAACTTCCTAAACTTTTTTGCTATATTTGTGGTAGTAATATTAATGTACATTAGTGAAGTGCTATTATACATCTACAATTAGTTAATCAATAAACTTACCCATGTAAATGACATTTGGGACAATTTCTGATCCTTCTTCTACGTAATACGGAACATGTTCACTTTGAGATGGTCCGAATACATAAGTTGTGACAGGAACTAAAACACAAAGCCAATTGCAATATTGAGATTAGTTCCAGCACATGCAGGATTATTGGATGATCCTGATGGAGCAGATTCATTTCCAACAAAGGGCATCATGATCGGTCACAATTTTTAATATCTTTTTGAGAATAAGTAATGGTGCAAGCTTTCGGCCCACTTGATGTTAAGCCTCAAGATGTTACCTCTGCCTATAACAATGCATTACCTTATTGTAATCTTAGGGCGGCTTGCACCAGAATCGCTAAACGCGTTTAACTCTTAAATAGTATTTAGCGAGTTGTCAAGTCATACAAATACGTCAGATTTAAATCGATTTAGCTGTTAAATATGTTTAGTGATTCTGGTGCAAGACGCCCTTAGAGTCCAGACTTTTTTAAAACTTTTGTTTTTTTTTTCAAAAAAGAAGTTGAGAAGAGATAGTATCCAGTAAAAGCATCAGTACCTATTCATACCTTTTTTAGTGCCCATTCTGTAAGCATCCAGTTGTGAATTATCATCATTGAAAAAGTTTCCAACGCACAACAAAACATCAAATTGACCAGATTTGCTAACAATGGATTCAACTCGGGAAAACAATGTTTTGAAATTTCCGTTCACATCTCCACAAATTAACCTGAAACAGATATTAGATTTGTAATAAGTAGGTAGGTGAGGTGAGGTTAGAATCAGGTCAGGCTAGTTGTCTCTTAACCATTTTTATCCACACGACCGAGCAAGGGCTCACTAAGCACTACTATTCTGAAATATTGAGTTATACTTAGGGAGGGCCAGTAAGGTCCTTATAATTAGGTACCTAGGTACCTACATTTTTGAGATTTTGAAGGATCCCAATCCTGAGATAACTGAACCATAGAAGAGAGAATGCATTGAACAAAGCGAATATGTATCAAGGTTCGAATTGAACAACGCGAGGATCTGGGAAGAGACCGATAGCTGAATTGCTTTTTTTATAACAGAAAAGTACACTATGTAAGTAATTATTGCATACTATGTACTTACGTTTTCTGTTTGTCTGTCATGTTTCTTTGATGATAATGTAAAAGATGCGGAATAAACAAGTCAACGTTTTCTGGGATATCAACTTTGAGGTTACTGGAGTAGTTACCTAAATATACTGTTTTTCTTCTCACTCAACAAAATATCGTGAATAGAGAGTCAAACAAAAACTCAGGTAGATAAATAGAAATAGTAGTAAAATTACAATAACTTGAAAATAACAAACTTTGTCCAGTTTTGTCGTTTGCAATATTTGCATGTTTTTTTTCTTCTTCTCTTATGTATGGCCTCTGTCCGTCATTTCGACACTTTTTGTCTTATTTATGGCTTCTGTCCGTCAATCAAAATGGTCAGTTATCAATGTCAACATGACGTAATAGTGATATTTTAGACACGTTTTCAAACCATAAACCAAAAAGAAGAAGAAGTGATATAAGAAAAAAGTTGTAAGCTTTTGAATTTTGATTTGATTACATATTTTTGATAAATAAATAAAATAAATATAGTCAGTCAGATCTTGTGCTATGCTAAGCTAAATAGAATATTGAAAATGGCTTCGTCCAATAAATTACCCGGCACTGGACTTGAAGATGTAGGAGTCCCTGGGCAAACCTTTCTTCGAGACGCGCTAACAAGCTGTACAGATCCGCTGAAAGCAATTGAGGAGTTTCAACTAGAAAACGGTATATTGCTTCCGTCTCTTCGACCTATGCTTCCACTCCTAGACCTCCACGGAGTTCGTAGGCTAGATTTTCACACATCTGTTTTAGAAGAATTGAGAGACAAACTCATTCAACACATTAATGAAGTTGGCACTAAAGAAGGTAAAGAAAGTGACAAGAAGCTAAAGGAACTCTTACAGAAAAGCTTCTCTGTTGTTAGAGTAAAGGCCCTCAGGCCAGTAATAATGGGCATACTGAAGAACACCCCTCACATTGATGATAAATATCTCAGAGTACTAGTGAGAGATCGGGAACTTTACAATGACACAGATACTGAGGTCAAGAGACAGATCTGGCAAGATAACCAATCACTATTTGGTGATGAGGTATCTCCATTACTCAGCCAGTACATCAGAGAGAAAGAAAATGTGCTATTTGATCATGAAAACTTAACTGGTCTCTTCTTCTCTCCTTCACCAAAAGTTAGAAGACAAGGGGCGGTAGTGCAGAAACTTGCACATATGATTGGCAACAGCGTTAAGTTGTATGACATGGTTTTACAGTTTTTACGAACACTATTCCTAAGAACAAGAAATGTTCACTATTGCACACTACGAGCTGAACTTTTGATGGCATTACATGATTTGGAAATCCAGGACATTATATCGGTTGATCCTTGTCATAAATTCACATGGTGCCTAGATGCTTGTATCAGAGAAAGAAATGTGGACATCAAGAGATCCAGGGAACTTCAGGGCTTCCTCGACAGTATTAAAAGAGGCCAAGAACAAGTTTTGGGAGATTTGTCAATGACTTTGTGTGATCCTTATGCAATCAATTTCTTGGCTACATCTGCTATCAAAATATTACAGCACTTAATAAACACTGAAGGACTTCCAAGAGATAACACAATATTGATTTTGCTGTTGAGAATGCTGGCACTGGGGTTGAGTGCTTGGACAATGATTGATTCCCAAGAGTTCAAGGAGCCTAAACTTGATAGTCAAGTTGTCACTAAATACTTACCAGCTCTCATGTCCTTGATGGTGGATGATCAAGTAAGGGCCTTTCATAACAAGTTGCCTCCTGACGAAAGAGAGTCTGCTATCACTACAATAGAGCACTCGGGTCCACCTCCCGATGCTTGTGAAGCTTACATGCGAGAAAGTTCAGTGTGTGGTGTTCTAGCTATGTATTACACCTTGCATGCGGCAAAACTACGTGACCGTGGCGCTCTGCTACGGATACTAAGCATACTTGGCAGCTGCAAGGATGGAAGAGCTTACGAGGATCCATTCCTGCATGCTCTCGTAGCACTGCTCATTCAATTCCCTGATGAGTTCCAAGGAGAAGACTTCAGCACAGTTTTGTTTGATGAATTCTTCTTTGCTGGCCTTTCTAAAGACAATGTTACTAGACATCTTTTGAAGCTTCTATGGTACATTCATCCTAAGCTACCTGACACTAGAATTGTGACTCTGATGAAAGCTTTGCAGCCAGGAACACAGCATAACGACTCGGTGCATAAGCTGCATGAGACCTTACAACAGAAAATGACTGTCCAGACAGAAGCGCTGGCTCCACCTGTTAATGAAATGGAGTATCTAGACTCGCCTCTCATGAGTGTGCCAACTCCTGCACCTTACCACATGTAGATCTAATATCATGGTAAATAAAACATCTTATAATGTATTAAAAGCATTTTTTATTAAAAAGTATTAATCTGTAATATTAGTGTTATAAATGCATTTTTCTATTGTACAGAATGGACGAACTGAGCAAGTTTGTGGCATGATAAAATTGTGAGTTATTTTAGTAAGTTAACAAGTTGAGTTAGGAGCGATGGTCGCGTCGTTCCGGCTTCAAGTCCATGGAGTGCAAGGAGCGCAGAGATCGGGAGCGTTCGAAGAGCGAAGGGTCCGTGTAGATGGGTTCGCTGCCGTCGTCGAATGCCGCCGCAAGTCTACCCGATGAGCCTGCTTCTTCACCCACCTCGGCGAATGTTCGGCCCAGACCACTGAAAACCAAAATAGGTATGATTTAGGTACTTATACATTTTCTTTGTTATTAAATAACGCTCTCGTTATTTGCGAGGTTAGAATGTGCCGAGGCTGTTGTATCAAGGAGACAGTCAAGGGTCTGTATCCCACTCTGGATAAAAATAAAGATCGAATGCGCGATGTCTAATTTAGCCAGCACAGAACAAAATAACTGAGAGTAAAAATTAAAACCTATTTTTTACCACACTGCTTACTCAATCTTAAGGCTAGATGACTAACAACCGGAAAGCGAAGCGTAGGACGGCTCCGCACTCGATGGACCGATACCGATAGGTACCATTGTTCAGTTCGGGAAGCAGTATTAGTAGATGGAGAATTTCCAAAAAACTTTTTCTGGAAATCCATGGTGGAGTGGAGGCCTATGTCCAACAGTGGTCTTCTACAGATATGATGATGATAGGCGCCATATTGATTTTCAGTCACTCTGATTTTATCTTTATTAGTAAAACAGCCCTATATTAATTTCCAGTAAATCCTACTATCCGTCACCTCAACGAGAAGGGCTTGTGTAGATGCGAAGCGGAGAACAGCGAAGGTCTTGTAGGCCTCGGGCCCGGGGTTACTGACCGCAGCGCCGGCGCAGGCGTTGACGCCTGAATGTTTTTCCGGAGCACGCGCCAGTACCGTCTGCGAATATGTTAGTACAGTTTTGTTACCGTAGATTTCGTAGTTAGAACTTTTTTTATTTAGTAGGTACCTAGTAGTTAAATCAATCGGTACCTAATGCTTTTTATAAGAGTTCGCTCGGACCAAGATAGATCATAAAAATTATGTCGTCCGAGTACACTCTGCCAAAGTTATTTACTCGTACCCGTAGGTATCTACGGTGTATGTCAAATGATAGGTGTCTGCACGTGGCAGGTCGCAAAACCCAACACCACCACCAATAGCTTTTGTTCCATCAAACATACCTATAGATATAAAGCGCAGCAGTCAGCATAGCTAGAAGTAGAGACAATAGCACACACAGAGCGACCAATAATGCTCTATAATGATGCGGAGACACGCAAACCCCGACTGCTGCTACCACAGGCGCTGAATCGGACGGGCCGTTCTCTTCTATCAGCTCGTTTCTGTTGTCAAACACCTGGAACAAGTAACATGGAATTCTAGTAGTAGGGCTCCGCGAAAGAACTCGTCCGGGGAAGTAGGTACTGCCATCGTATTTATTTCGCATCACCGTGTTCCATTTTAAAGGATATGGGTTCCGGTCGCAGTGCATCAAACAAATCATTAAATGGTTCCATAAGAATTTGGTATCGAAAATCCTCATTTTGTGTTCTTAAATCTACCTCTGAAGGTTTTTCAAAATACCTCCCTACGTCAAAACAATCGGATGACGTAGAAATCATAACAATAATCCTTTTATCAAGTCTTATTTACCTCAATCATTTTCCTCACGTGACTAGGCGTCTCAACCTCATCCTTGAGATACTTATCCACTGATGCTTCTTCGTATGACACCTTGTAAACCTTAGCGCCTTTGTCTTCCGATTTTTCTTCATCAGCATCTTCAGTTTTAGCTTCAAGAGTGTCATTGCTCTCGGCACCCAGCGTGTTATTGACATCTCTCCTGCGACGGCCGAATGAGGGCTCTGATCTTCCCGTGTGACTCGGGCAGTATGCCTACAAATACATTTAGTTATTCAAGTATTTATTTTAAAAAAATGTTGCTTAAAACAAACTTTTATTGGATGAGAACGAGCTGATGCAAATAAGCCCAAACATAGATATTTTACTGTTACTAAGGAGTTCTATTGAACAGCTCCTGTCTCTATCATTAGCTCGCTGCCGCCGAATTGCATTGTCACTGAAGACCTGCCCCGGCTACATCAATCAGGGAAGTGAGTCAAAAGTTTGCATGAGCTACCGACAGACAGACAGTACAGCCAGACGGACACCGGGATAAATGAAACTAAATAAAAGCTAGTAAAATACTGTCCTGCACCGATCATGCTCTAAATACGTGGACTATTGATGATAAAAGGTTAAGCTATCGAGCATCGAAAGGTCAAACGATCTATTACTTTTAAAATTGCACAAACAGCTATTATATTATGCATTGAATGTACACATTGTACGTACACAAGTCACAACAGTTAGGCGTAGATAACCCCGTTACGCTGGACATGGCGTGATAAAGTTATTTTTACTAGCGATTGACGTATGTTTTAACCTGCTGATAAAAATACATTAGATACATACTTGATCCGACTGACTTATCCACTTCACGTTTTTTTCCTGTTTAATATCGTCAATTGCTATATCAAGTTTAATGTCCTAAATTGCTAGTCTTTTAAACGGTTTGACCACTTACCGGCTGGCATCCATCCCTACATGTTCGTACTGTTGCTTCGAATACAAGGAAGTTCGATTCTGGAATTTTGAATGCGTTGAATCTGGCTTCAAGTGAATCACCACTTCTTCCTTTGTCGAGTTCTGGGAAGACATCTGGATCAACTGGGCAACTGCAAGAAATAAAGACAAATTTATTGAAATCTTTTTACTTATACAGAGCAAAGGAATGGTATCACTTTTTTGCAAATATATTTATCGAACAAAGAAATGATTCAGAGATAGGTACTTACCCAACGCGATCAATGAGTTGCACAGATCTTCCCGAATACGGATCCCTTGCTATGACATTTGTTGCAAATATATCAGTGGCGTAGTTGTATCCGTCTTGAGCTTCGAGTCTGAAGGTTAGAGGGTCTCCAACAGCGATGGTCGTTGTTGGCCGGCCTTGGTAGAGAATCATCAGTCGAACTTTGGAGTTCAGAGAACTCTCTTCAGGGAGATACTCGATGGGAATAGGACTGCCTGATCTGTCAACCAAGTTGTAGCCCAAACTACAGTTAGATTTTGGAAATGGCTCTTTTGTTTTCTGTTTTGACTTTGGATGAATTTTACTGTCTTGGTTCGAACGTGGTTTCTCTTAATTCTTAGTATTGAAATGTTGTTTTAAAATCCATTCAAAGTCAATCGTTAGTAGCTGTTAGTGAATAACAGCACTCAAAATCGCATCTACCTACAACCTCAGTCTACAATCCCTTCAATTATCGTGTTATAATCGAATAAATTTTGGTTAAACATTGATACCATTATTTAAAACAAATTATCGTTTCTGCAAACCACAAAATGAATTCCCAGTTTCCCACAAAACTTCAAAGTACACCACGATTATCTATCCAAACATAAACACAACAAACATTTATTGCAAGCGAGAACTCTAGTAGTTAAATGATTTTGGAAGCGTCCCAAATAGCCGAACAGTAAAAGCTAACTAGGTAAGAACTTTCGCAACTACATAAATCAGTCAGTTAAACTGTTAAACTATTTAGAACTTGTTTCAAAATATCAGTTATTTTTCTTTCAAATCAACGTAATAAACTACAGTCTCACCCAGCTCCGATATAGTTGGATGTAACAACTGCCTCTGCAGGACCTCTGAATAAGCAAGTCAAATTGAACCGCTTATCCCTGGATGTCTGGACATTGTCACTGAATTGGACCACGACTATGTTTGTCATGGTATCTCCGTACTGAAAATATTCAAAAGAATAAATTTTAATACCCATAAATGTCGTTACACATTTTACATTTTAGGATCCATCTTATTGATTACTTATATTTACCCGCTGAGTTCCACATTCAGGATAGCCATGAGCGCCAGTAATACGGAGATTATTGACCGTACCACCATTTCCTCTGAAGAAGCAACGATCATAGAAACCGTAGGTGTACATGCGACCGTAAAAACCTTCAGGCAGGCGTAGAGTGAACTCCATTCCATCTTCATTACAAACTTGGGATACTGAAAAAAAAAATGTTTAACTAAAAGATAAGTTTACTAAATTCGCCCTAATAAGTACATAATATGAAATTGGTAGGGTTTTTACCATCTAAACAGTCATCAGCCATTCTTCCAAGTGCTCGCTCATAGAAATCATAGTCATTGGCAGTGTTGTCGAAATGTGCAGGGTTAGCCGCATCCAGTTCTCTCGTATCACGATCACTGAGCTCGCAATTGTCTCTTGGCTCTCCTGCATACCCTACGTCCCTGAAAAACACGCAAACGTGATGTAATATATTGATTTGTCTATCCTAATTTTAAAAAGAATGTTTGTTACCTATAGTTGAACGACCGGCACATAAAGTCTCTAGCCTCTATGCACTCTCGTTGGCAGTGCGCCAAGGAGAGTGCTGTTGTGAATCGACGTACGTATCGTCTTTGCATGCGTTGTCTGCCAACTTGTCTGAAGCTGTCTTCTTCACATCTAGTTCCTTGCCATGGTCGGTGAGGCTGTGGCGGCCTTCCCACTGGACCTCCTATAGGTCCACCTATAGGGCCTCCGATTGGACCGCCTAAAGGACCTAATTGACCACCGATTGTTCCTCCGATCGGGCTGTTCACAGGGCCTACTACTGGACCACCAATAGGTCCTATAGGACCATCTGGTTCATAACCGCTGCCGTAGCCTCCACCTCCTAATTAGAAAAAAAATACATTTTAATAATTTGCTCGTATTTTATTAATCCGCTGCATCGAGGTACTTTGCTTACCGATAGGTCTATCGAGTCCACCTTGCGGATAACTTCCTCGGTATCCTCCAGGTCTTTCAATCGGTCTCCTTACACCGAAACTTGGCCGTGGCTCTGCTGCTGGGAACCTATAGGGCATCGTTTAAGTGTATTTTCTACTTGTCCATTATCGGTACTTTATTTATTTACTGAAAATCTTCGAGTATAGCTTACCTATCCGCACCAGGTCGTACTCCCCCCACTGGAAACCGATCAGGCCCCGCATAGTCCGATCCATAGTACCCTCCACGTCCATAACCTGCCCCAAAATTGTCATGAGAACAATACATTTAACATTAAATAGAGATATTATTGGAGGTTAGTGCTCACCGGGATATGACGCTCCGGGCGGCGGATATGACGAGCCGGTCGGCGGGTACTTATCATACATGTCTGGATAACGATCCCCGCCTAGCGGTACGGGGTCTCGGTTGACCCCGACTGGGTACCGACTGTACGGATACCGTCCCCAATCATTGGTCCCCGGGTATCGGTCCTGGTCATACCGATCAGGATAACGGTTATTGTAGCCAGGGCGAGGCGCTACTGGGTAAGCCCCTCCGCGGATCGGATATCTGTCTGCTGGATATCGATCTGCTGGATATCGATCTGCCGGATATCGATCGGCTGGATATCTCTCTGGGTATACGTCTATAGGATATCTACTGATTGGGTATCTTTCGTTAGTAGGGTATCGTTCATTAGTTGGGTATCTTTCATTAGTTGGGTATCTATCGGCAGGGTATCTTCCTATATCGTTAGGGACTGGATCGTACGTTGGGTATCGTCCACTGTCTATAGGGTATCGATCCCTGTTGGGGTATCGGTCTACACCGGGTGGGTATCGGTCGGCGACTGGTGGATACCGATCTTGTGTTTGAGGGTACCCGACTCCGGGCGGGTACCGGTCGGTGGGGTAGCGATCGACGGGATATCGTTCAGATGGGTACCGCTCAGGTCCAACTCCAGGTGGGTATCTATCGTCCGGGTATCTATCTGAAGGGTATCGGTCGGGGTAGTCGGGTGCCGGGTAGCGGTCGTCAGGGTACCGGTCCGGGCGGCCTGAGTAACGGTCGTCGTCAGGGTACCGATCATCGTCGGGATAGCGGTCTGCGCTTGCAGGGTACCTGTCACGATCTCGGTCCCTATCCCGATCGCGGTCACGGTCGCCATTGTTACTACCACCTTGAAAAATTACGATCGTGTTATGTTAGGGTGTTAAAAGTATTGAAACTAATATAAATGCATGCAGAAAAACACTTCATGCTATCTCAACTACAACGATGCACAATAATAAATTGAAACTATTTATACAAATGATACACGTAAACAAAAAATAATAACTACTAATCTAGCAATGCAATACACAAACAATAGCAACCACCTACAAACAAGATATAGGTATTACAACATCTGAATAAACTGCACTCCAATTCAATCATAATGCGAAATGGCGAATCTACGCAAAAAAATGTCTATTGTCTACACCCCAAGATCAAAGCGATTATTTAAATAAATTATCAAGTTATGAAGAATGGTCAAATCAAATAGATAATCGTGCGTCGCTGTACGCAAAAGAGAACTTTCTAGGGATGTATAAACATACTGGCTTCGTAAGTACACTTTTTGAAAATGTTTGCAACTCTCTCTAATCCAAGAGCACTGAGCAGGTAGAGCAAAGCAATCTATCATTGCTCACGTGCAATATGCATCAAGAATCAAAGCCGTGTGATTGATACCAATTTCAACATTTCAATTTGGCCATTTTTCTGCACAAGTATTTCAACAATCGCTTATTCTTCTTCAAGAAACAAGATCCCAGTCTACCATGCACCGAACCTGTTGTAGTGGGACGTCCCCAAGGCTGCGTTCCTCCACTCGTTCCTCCCGTCTCGCTTTCACCACTTACTAGCTGATCTGGATTCCCAATCATTTATATTTATACCAACGGCTTATGATTTACAAACAACGTCTACAAGGTAAAAAGCACTGCGGATTATAACTCCTTATAACATCATCTAGGGCCTGCTAGGGAGTTCATAGATCTAACTTTCACATAGCTAAGTGTTTTTTTTAATTATACATGTTTTATTTAGTCTCCTTCTCTTGGCGATCAGTGGAAAATTGTTTTGTTATTTTATCGTGCTGTGGCCAAAATAACATCTTCCGTGGGAAAGTGTTTAGAACACGATTTAAAATAGTTCGTGTCATATGAGGCATACATATGAATTGTTTAGTAGGTAGGTACCTATCAAAGTAGTCACCTTAATACCTAAACGCATTTCTGATCAATTTCATAGCAAGTTTAAATTCACGATCCCGTAGTTATTATTTGATTTGAAACCTTGTAAATATTGTTATCATCGCAGTACCTATATTAGGTGATACGGTATACTTTACGGCCTACGTGACTTAGCTAACGAAAACACCCAACAATGTTATTGTGTTGACTAAAACTAAGATATACCTGTCTATGTCTACATAAACTTTTTATAAATTTGAAAACTAGCCAACAAAAGTAGACATTGCAATACTTTTACGGGTTAACTAAGGTCTAACATTTGAGAGGGTGTCTATGAAGCTTCATTCAGGGGTAAAAAGTTGTTCATATCGATGAACCCCCCGAAGTTTTCGGGGATGGTTTTATTAGGCCCACGATAAATTTTCCTAATGTAACTCTATGCCCAATTCTTTGATGAGATCACAAAGATTTTCTACTCATTCCTGACCCTGGATGTACCTAAGCTTGGAGTAGTTACAAACAAGACAAAACACGGTGTTTTGTCTCTTTCAATCGAATTTGTATCTCTGCTTGTAAATGCAAAAGACAAAACACGGTGTAACTATTCCAAGTTCACATCGAGTTTATTATTACAGGGTGAGAGTTTAACGTGTCGTTAAGATTTCCATCACAAAAATAAACCACAATACTCTATTCAATTATTCGTTCTATTTCTGTAGTTTCATTGCCTTGTTAACCAATTGGCCACTTATCTCAATATTCTTTATTGAGCTATCACTTAACTGGCCGGGGGTTGTATTACATTAATCAGTTTTATTTTTCCACTAACTTTGCCCTTGGTCTTCCATAACTTATGTATCCTCTTGAAATATTAAGCTATGTTATATGATAGATAAACTGTTGCCTTCATATTTTAATAGTATCGTATAAAGGTCATGCCGCGCATTGTTTACTGGTAAAACTTTATCAATCTGATCAGAGTTACAGATATCCCAATTCAGTAAGTAACAAACAAACATTACAAGTTAAATAGGATATTTCCTATCCAGTTTCAAGCTTTGTTTGCTTTTAATAGAGTATTTTTTAAGATGCATGGAGGACTCATTTTCAGTATTAGTCATAAATAAAGACTTTCCATCTACGACAACAGTAACAATAAGAATTAATAGTTTGCACAGTTAGATAAATCGATTACAATCGGTACTCACGCATTAAATTTTCATAATAATCGAAGTCGGGATCGTAAAGCAGCCGCATGCCATCCTTCTGATTATATCTGCTCAGTCGGCATGTCCTGGCCCGGTCGCTGTACACCGCGGACCTGCACAATGGAAATTGCGTTTGTCATGCAATATCGTTCAATGAACCCGGTGTGCTGTGCTGGGAACGTTCTATTTTTGGGTTACACTTTCAATGAACCTGCTAATACGAGAGTAATTTAAGGATTCAGCTTCAAAACACAAGCTTCTAAAATTCAGAGTTGAAAGCTTTCTTTGTCTTGCAATATCGTTCAACGAACCCCGTGCGGTGTGCTGGGAACTGAGAACGTTCTATTTTTTTAACGTGCTTATTTTCAGATTTGAAAGCCTTCTTCAATTCGACAAATATTTAGAATGGTTTTGTGATGTTCATGTTATATCGTTCAATGAACCCGTTGTGGTGGTGGTGTGCGTGCTGGCAACGTATTTTTGGGTTAATTTGACAGATAAAAGGGTTTTGACATGCAATAGATATCGTTCAATGAACACGATGTGATCGTCACGTTATTTTCACTCGGTTATTTTTGGACCTTTCTGGATTCACAACACTAGCTTGTGAAAGCTCCTTCTATTTGACAGAAAGAAGGGTTTTGACATGCAATATCGTTCAATGAACACGATGTGCTCGTGCTGCGAGACATTCAATTTTCACTCGGCCATTTTTGGAACATCCGTTTATTATTATGAGCCTTCAATGTCCTACTGCTAGGCAAAGGCCTCCCCCCCCTTTCCCTCCACGCTGTGCGATCATGAATTTTTATTTATTCTAAGGATATAGAATTGAAACATAAGCTTCGGTCTGTGTCTTTACTTTGACGGGTAGCACGGGCTTTGTTATGCAATAATCGTTCACTGAACTCCATCCAATGGGGACGCGCAATTATCCTGTTTATACTCTGCTATATTTGGGTCAGGTTTTTAATTAACCTCTGAGTAACTGAGTTTTAGGATTCAGACCAACTTCAGAGATGATAATTTTTGACAAATGGTAGGTATACAATAGTATTTACAAGGTTTGCTTACGTGTTTTTATATTGCGTTTATCACAGCAATATCGTCCATCAAACTCCACATCTCCACTAACATTCACATCAGCCAAAACAAGTGCTCTAAAATAAATGGCGCAGTTTTCAAGCAGATTTATTCAGGTCAATCTATTTCCGTCGCAATGTAATCTAACACGGTTGAAGATAGTGATGTTATTTATCTGGAGGACATAATATTTTGGGCACAATGCTATATCGCAAAAATCAAGACTTGTGAAATCGCTAAAAACGATTTATATCTAGACCACACCTAGAGTGCGATGATATACGAGTTGAGAAGTTTCCTAATATGAGTATTCAGGATATATGAATGCTTGACACATTTAGATAGAAATAACATTAGTAAGACTAGTGAGTAATGGCGTAAATAATGAGGGAATAGCAGATCGTCCACCTGATGTTAAGCGGTAACGTCTGCCTATAAAATACATTGACATACTGAAGACGTGCCCTGTGATGTTAAGCATTGCACTGCGTCCATCCTTCTGAGACGTAAATGTGTTATTATTTTAGAAAAGACCTTTACCTGCATTGAAAGCTGGTCTGCCTCAAGCACTCATCCAAGCACTCGCTTAGTGATCTTCCCGTGATCTCCGAGTGGAACTCCCCCGTGATTCGACTGTTCCTGTACCGCTGGAAGGCAGTATCCGGTCTCCGTCCGGGCGAGAACAGGTGTGACGTCACGCTGTTGTCCGGGTACTCCGTGCCACGAGCTGTCACCCGATGAGAAACTGATCATAATTGTGAGAAAATACTTATTTCAATACATTAGTCTTGTTAACTAACATTTTACAACACTCATTAACCCCCAACCGAAAGAAAGAGGTGTTATAAGTTTAACGGGGTTGTGTGTCTGTGGTCTCGTAGCTCTTGAACTAATACACCGATTTCAATGCCGTTAATCTGAGATGATTCTTAACTATGTTTAGTGAAAATGAGTGCAGACGTTTCCAAGTTATGAGGATATTCATCAGCTCGGAAACTTACTTTATGTTTGGCATGAATGCAACTTGAAACGTTTGGTTTATCGCAAAGTATTCAGATTTGAGGAACTGGAGCTCAAACACCAAGGTCTGATAATAGTCATCATTATATGATGAAGAGGACTTAAAGAGATATTCAGGTTCGGGGGTTGTAAAGCAAAATTAACTTGTTTAGTATCGTGTTATTGTCGACAATACGAGGGCACTCACGATTGTCCAAGCAAACAAGGTCGTAGAAATGATGAGTTGGCGATGCGCTAACTGTCACGTCGTCTTTCTGAGAAACAGAGTCTTCTTCGGATAGGACGCATTGCCGCGTTACGGCGTCATGCTCGATTGATCGGCAAAAGTACCTGATACACAAACCCATATTGGAAAATCTGAACAAAACATTTGCATTTACAAACAAGGATCACGTGACAAACTATTTGCAGCAAACGAGATAAAAAGGCATTGACTTACTTCTCTGCCCGGACACACATCGCTTGACACTCGTCAAGAGTCATGTTAGAGAAGACGTCTGCTTCGAACGGTCCGCCAAGACGCTTGTTTTCCTCCTTGATGAACACTGCTAAGCCATCACAGCGACGTTCAGCTATAAAAAGAAAAACCACATTTTAAACCACACATTTTAGCCAAAATATTCTCAATTTTGGTGATAATTACCATTGAGACAAGTGTTTTCCAAATAATCAGCATTATGATCATCCTCGAGCATCTCTGGGTGTGTTCTCCTCGTAAACCTGCTCAAAGAACAAGTCCTCAAAGCAGAGTCGTACGTGGCCGAACGGCATACGAAGCTGAACTCTCCCAAACATTTGTCTTCACATTCAGTTCGGTTAGCGACCATGATCTCCTTCAGATCAGACGGTGGAAGCTTTAGGCGTTTGCGGGCGTGACGTTCGAAAACATATCGACGAGACGGACATTCGCGCTCCGGACGATTCGCTAAAACAAACCATTGTTATCAGCACATCGGCAGGACGTTTATAAACAACAAGATACCATGACACTCACAAGTCAAACAGATTTCGTTGAAGTGAACACTGTTTGGGACAATCATGAGAGTACCGATACCCTCTGGTGTAGCCTGTTCTCTAGTCAGATAGCAAGTAGATTCTTCGTATTCTGGCTCAGGGCTAAACGCAGCGATTCGAGCCCCTGGTTGGAAGTCTATGGAGTTGCATGTTCTGACAAGGCTGTTGCCGGAGCGGTCACGCAAGCACAAGTCCTGGCATTTCTCCAATACGCGGAACGGTGGTGCCGTCTCCCGTACCTTGAATGATAATGTTAGATAAGCAATAATAAAGGCGTGAATGCTAAAGTCACGTGTTGGTAGTTTTAAATACGCATTGTTTGTATTGTATGACAATAATATCGACAGACTTTATTTAGCGATGCCTTGAAATGGATGGAAGTAAACATATTTAAACAGATACCAACGTAGGCACTCTATCGATAATTGATTTGTTTTGTCTTAGTTAGTCTATTTGTACTGACAAACAAGTTTTATACATATCACTAGGAAAAATAACTAAGTAGTGTTTGTGGTAGAATCGAGTCAAAACGTTTTTTCTCAGGTATTAAATAAATAACTTTTAAAGACATTGTGCCTTGCTTGCTGATTTTCCCCTAACCGCAAAGGTAACACTTACAACATCATCGTCGAACCCATGTAGTTGCTGGTTTGGTAATCGCTCGTACATAACTCTACCCATTCCTTGGTTACAAGTCGTCTGAGCTGCAATTAAAAAGATCCTTTTTAGTGTTGATCCTTCAAGCCGGATCTTTTGATGATACTTTCACAGCAAAATCTAAAATTCACGTTTCCTATTACTTTGAAGAGGGTCAAAGACTCCTTTTAAGCGTCATTTGGGAGATCAATTCTGCATAGCATGTAACGGGAAAACTCACGATACTCTCTGAACATGCCTCTTTTTGTTTCCTAATAAACATTGGTGTGTGTTGACAAAATATTGAGGTTTTGCCAAATTCTTTAGAGCACTTAGGCCTTACACATGTTACCTTCTTCTTGTTACCAAATAATGGGAACAGGGAAGAACAAGAAGAAGAAGTTTACCATTGGCCATTGTGAGCATAGTAAGGGCAGTGAAGGCGTGCATCACGCTCGCCCCCCGCGGCTTCATCTTCCAACAGTGATGTCACCTCGTTGACGGTCACTCACCACGCATGTGGCCGTGTCGTTGCTCTACCTGTAGATAAAATAATTTCTTTCATCCATGTTTTAGGATGAAATGTACAGAAAAGTCCCTGTAGACAAATTCATTCATTTGATTTATTTTAAAGGTGAAAACTACGGAAACTGCTATTGGTTTTATTTTACCTCGCCTTGCCTAAGTCTGTTTTTGAAATACTGCTGAGTTACCTGTGTAACATTTTGCCTGATTATCTTTTACGCATCAGATTTTAGGCCTAACACCTGCCACATCATAATTAGCCATAATTAAGTAATTATTGACTAAGAAAGAGAGAGATGGACTATTTTTGTAGACAGTAAAGAGATGTACCTAGGCAATTTATGTTTCGGTATCCCTCTCCTTACTATGTAATCGAAGACCTTCATAGCAATAACTGATGATCAATGGCCGGTCGGATGCACCAACTGAATGAGATGAGACAATCGGGAGCAAGGTTGCTTATTACCTAGTTTACATACACATTAGGTACGTGGTATTGACGACCTTCAAAGTAAAATTATACGTGCCATTATGGACATCAGCTCTGCAATAATAGTTCATCTAATTGCACTGCCAGCCTTACGTAACTAAACATCTAGCCATTGCAGAATGTTTATCTATTTTTACCCTTTGATTTTTTCTGTCAGTGTTTTCCTAACTTGAAGGTTTTTGCATTAGTTTATTTGCTGGGATTTCTATTAGTAGATTCCTACGATTGTTTTTCTCGATCTTAAATATAGTTACCAACCTAAAGTACGTATTTCATAACACGTGTCTATCGACTGGTAGTGGTATTTACTATGTTAAATTGCTAGCTAATATACATTTTGACCAAATTTAAAATTTGAGACACGTTGGGCGCCACTCTAGGTTTCTAACCTTAGGAATTAAAATGTACCTAACAAATCGAGGGCACCACCAAATTTCACCTGCGACTGTGCCTGCGATTATTTTCACTGTTCACGGTGACATTTTGGTTCGCAATCGCTGTGACTATCGGAGCAGAACGCTATGTATTCCACTAAATACAATGAGAACAATATACCTAGTGCTGGAGTAGGTACAGACTAACAGTAATGCTGGGCTATTTATCGATTTTTATTGAAACGGATCCACTTGACATCGACACCGTTAGGTTGCCGGAAGCGTAAAATTATTGCAATGAGGAAGATGAGCGTATTTTTTTTTTAATGTAGATCGATAGATTTTTACGTCCAAAACACAACAGTGAAAGAATTTTGGCGATAGCTCAAAAACTGAATTTTCTACGATTTTTTAAAGTTTGGATTTTCAAAATCTGTTTTTAGCCCGGCGATTTCGCGTGTGACGTCAGCCGGTCCGACCGCTCACCCGCGCTTTCTAAGCGTTTTCTGCCTTTACGTTTCTATTTATATTTCTGAAAAATTGGGAGAAAAGTACCAATATTTTTATGTAATATTGTGCCTTTAAGTCCTAAGGACACGTTTAGCGCTTCAGATAAACTTTTTAACCACCGACTGAAGAAGAAAGGTGTTCTAAGTTTGAGGCTTTTTTGTGTCTATGTGTCTGTACCTTTCAAGGCTCGTAGCTCCAAAAAATCACTCGTAATTTTTTTATAACTATTCTTGAAATGGAAAGCAGATAAATCTGGCATAGTTCTAAGCCAAGTTTGGTAGAAATCGGTGCAGCGGTTTCCAAGTTATGAGGATGTTTATCAGCCCTCGACACGCATTTTGAAGGGTTCTCAGGCATATATTGATTGTAGTTTGAAACATTTGGTTCTTATACCAGTATAACGTGAGCTACTATTTCTTAGTGTTTCATTGATTTTGTATATCAGGTAAGACTGGTAATGAGCAAGATTGTGTTATCGACGTGATTAGCAATGTTTTTAACCCCCGACGCAAAAACGATGGGGTGGTACAGTTTGACGTGTGTGTGTGTCAGTGCGTGTGCGTGTGTCTGTGCGTGTATGTGTGTGTGTGTCTGTCGAATGCGCGCGTTGGTGCGCGTGTGGATGCGGATGGTAGTAGTCTAAGTCACATTGTCTACTAAGGACGTGCCAAGTGAGACATTGTACTGTCAAGTACAATGCCTCACTAGGCACGTCCTTAGTAGACAATGTGACTCGCTAAGAAGAAGAAGAATGTGACTTACACTAGGACGTGCCTAGTGAGACATTGTACTGTCAAGTACAATGCCTCACTAGGCACGTCCTTAGTAGACAACGCCTACACATACATATAGTGCAATGCCTCACTAGGCACGTCCTTAGTTACGAAGGACATTGTACAGTAGGTACAATGCCTCACTAGGCACGTCCTTAGTTACGAAGGACATTGTACAGTAGGTACAATGCCTCACTAGGCACGTCCTTAGTAGACAACGCCTACACATACATATAGTGCAATGCCTCACTAGGCACGTCCTTAGTTACGAAGGACATTGTACTGTCAAGTACAATGCCTCACTAGGCACGTCCTTAGTAGACAATGCCTACACATACATATAGTGCAATGCCTCACTAGGCACGTCCTTAGTTACGAAGGACATTGTACAGTAGGTACAATGCCTCACTAGGCACGTCCTTAGTTACGAAGGACATTGTACAGTAGGTACAATGCCTCACTAAGCACGTCCTTCGTAACTAAGGACGTGCCTAGTGAGGCATTGCACTATATGTATGTGTAGGCATTGTCTACTAAGGACGTGCACGTGCGGATGCGGATGGTAGTAGTCTAAGTCACATGACAATGACAATGTGACTCGCTAAGAAGAAGAAGAATGTGACTTACACTAGGACGTGCCTAGTGAGACATTGTACTGTACAAGTACAATGCCTCACTAGGCACGTCCTTAGTAGACAACGCCTACACATACATATAGTGCAATGCCTCACTAGGCACGTCCTTAGTAGACAATGCCTACACATACATATAGTGCAATGCCTCACTAGGCACGTCCTTAGTTACGAAGGACGTGCTTAGTGAGGCATTAGCAATGCATTGCTTAAGGACGTGCCTAGTGAGGCATTGTACCTACTTTACAATGTCCTTCGTAACTAAGGACGTGCCTAGTGAGGCATTGCACTATATGTATGTGTAGGCATTGTCTACTAAGGACGTGCCTAGCGAGACATTGTACTTGACAGTACAATGTCTCACTAGGCACGTCCTAGTGTAAGTCACATTCTTCTTCTTCTTCTTAGCGAGTCACATTGTCTACTAAGGACGTGCCTAGTGAGACATTGTACTGTCAAGTACCATCTACTACCATCTTAGACTACTACCATCCGCATCCGCACGCGCACCAACGCGCGCATTCGACAGACACACACACACATACACGCACAGACACACGCACACGCACTGACACACACACACGTCAAACTGTACCACCCCATCGTTTTTGCGTCGGGGGTTAAAAACATTGCTAATCACGTCGATAACACAATCTTGCTCATTACCAGTCTTACCTGATATACAAAATCAATGAAACACTAAGAAATAGTAGCTCACGTTATACTGGTATAAGAACCAAATGTTTCATACAATCAATATATGCCTGAGAACCCTTCAAAATGCGTGTCGAGGGCTGATAAACATCCTCATAACTTGGAAACCGCTGCACCGATTTCTATCAAACTTGGCTTAGAACTATGCCAGATTTATCTGCTTTCCATTTCAAGAATAGTTATAAAAAAATTACGAGTGATTTTTTGGAGCTACGAGCCTTGAAAGGTACAGACACATAGACACAAAAAAGCCTCAAACTTAGAACACCTTTCGTCTTCAGTCGGTGGTTAAAAAGTTTATCTGAAGCGTTAAACGTGTCCTTAGGACTTAGAGGCACAATATTACATAAAAATATTGGTACTTTTCTCCCTATTTATCAGAAATATAAATAGAAACGTAAAGGCAGAAAACGCTTAAAACGCGCGGGTGAGCGATCGGACCTGGCTGACGTCACACGCGAAATCGCCGGGCTAAAAACAGATTTTGAAAATCCAAACTTTAAAAAATCGTAGAAAATTCAGTTTTTGAGCTATCGCCAAAATTCTTTCACAGTTGTCCTTACAATCTTCTAGACTTTTGATTTAAGCTATAAAAACAGGAAAAAATGCCTAACTCATCTTCCTCATTGCTGATCGTAAAATATTTCAAAGAATTTGTGATCGTTTTAAACACTGTTATTGGTGTGAAAAGCTCACACATAGAAAGCACTAATAGATTCTATAAAAACTATTACATTGTTCTGACACAATACAATACACATTCTGATACAATAATAACGATGTACCTAGTTCTATCAAACAAAATTCATTGCTATTGGCTAAACATGCCTGACAGAATGACTTACCGTGTCTGAAATAAGTAAATATTAGAAAACTCTGAAGAGACATTTACCTAATATTAATAAGATTAGTAAGCATGTAGGTATACGTACTTTACTTTCATGAATCCTACTATAAGATTCAAATAGCTCTACTTTAAAAAAAAAACAGACCTTTTGACATTACTTTCATCTACTTGTATAAAAAAGTCTCAATACAAAAGACATCAACGCGCTCCTTATCTATAGTAAAATAAGAATTACCTAGATACCTATTTTTTTGTAGAAATACCGAAAACGCTTTAAAAATCTTTTACTCACGCTTGGTGCTCAACAAAATCTTTTTTTAATACATTATAGACAAACGTTTGACCGCAATTTCACTTGATAGTAAGTGACACAACAAACAGCAAACACAACAAACAACAAAACAACAGCAGCAGCATCATCACAGCATCTTCTTTCTTCTAATGCTTTTAGCATTTATACAAAATATGAAGAAGATCAATAACTTAGCAAGTTAGGGAGCGCGTTGAAGTCTTTTGTAGGTATTGAAAGTTTTATATTTGGAGTTCGGAAGTTTCATATTATATTATTCTAAGATTTTATAAAGAATAATTGCTGGACCAACCAAAGCATCATCCCTAAATTATGATGTTAGACGAAACGATTTTAGAAAAAGAAGGTATATAATACACATACAAAATGGTACCTACACTACCTACCTATCTAAATAATACATATTATACTTCATATTCACATTATCTCATAACAAGCGATAAGTGGTAAGAAACAAACTTACTCGTAGGTATTTATTTATAAACAAGTTAGTAATTAATTACCTATAGAAAATGAAAACAATGTGGTCGCAATAATAAAAATGTAATTATTAATAATAATTCATATTGCGTTTTAAGTAACTTTTCCTTATAGATGTTTGTTATGCAAAATAAACACTTAATGGCTAATTACAAAATAACTAGCGCTATCCCGTGACTTTGTCTATAGGGACATCATTTGCCTCATAGCACTGAATAAAATAAAATTATTCATGGACATTTCACACAACGCTCTCTAGTCCCAAAGCTTGTAATATCAGACTTATGTGGGAACTAGATTAACCTAGACCATTAGCCGCGAAAATGTATCACACACATTTTTTCTTCCTGCCCTTATCCCACTAAATCTGTTTTTCTTATCAGACAAACACATCTAACCATTTTACGTGCCATACGTGCTCATTACCTAAATATATCCACAGATATAAAATAGGTTTTTCCTATTGTTATCGTAATTTTGTAAGACCTAATTAGTTTCTATATTATCTTTTTCCGCAAAATAAGTAGTAGTGATATTATTGTTTTGAAAATATTTATGCTCATAATATAGCAGGTAGGTACTTAATTCAATTAAAAGTACTTGTGTATTTTATTAGAACCAACATTTTAGTATGAATTGGATATTTTTAAGAACAGCCTCCTGGCTAACTAACCGTTCCCATATCCAGCTTAACTCAATTTTGATCCCTGTCCGTGGTCCACTTACTTACATAGTACCAGGGGTAACATGTTTTCCACGTAGTTCACTTCAAAAAAGGTGGCGAAAATGGATACTATTTTGAGGTTATTTACATAATAATTAGGTATAGTCGAAAGGATGAGCTTGCTTTTGCGCATTGATCGCACCGCACCTTAGCATCAGGCGATTAGACGAGATTTGACCATTACCTACCTAGGTACAAGTAGAAATATGTTCAAAATAATTTGTTCTGATTAACTCTACGTCCAATAAATTGCGCACGTTGAGTCAACTACAGCCGAATCTCCATGACAAAGCTGCGGGCCTATGAAAATTTTGGCGTTTCCAAAAAGTGGCGATGGAAAGCGGATGTACACATCCGGCCTATTGTGGCGGCACGATGTCCTCGCCAGACCATTCCATAATGACGTAGCTCACTTTTGGTACAGTTATCTATGCCGTGAAATCGCGGTTTGCAGATTTAGGAGACCAAAATAAATAGGGATTCTAATAAAAACCTATAGACCATAGTAAGTCTTCTAAAACACAAAGAATCCTCAAACTTGATGATGATACAGATGTTATATGTACCTACCTGCATAATGTACTTACCTACCTAAACAAACCGGTTTTTGTTTTGCGTAAAGTACTTACCACAGGTATTTTATTTAGCTCTAGCGGTCTGTCTCTACTCCGAGCTTACTCCGAGAAGTGGTTTTCTAATTGTATTCAACCCAGTTGCTCGTTTGCTTGTTTGCAAACCCAGCTTAGGTATGTATCTACTTGGACTGCGGTTGTATTGTAGGCTATGCTGTGTTGACAATCAACCAACCAAAATCTGGACCAGGCCTGATATAAGGTAGATAACTGTGCAGACATCTTCAGCTTTCAAGTCCCGTTCGTATGAGAACCCTGATTGAATTAACGCCCGAATGAGCTGGCGCGTAGGTAGTACTGGCACCCGGCACGCGGTGATATAAAGTGCCCAGAAGGCTCAGACCATATTTTCATTCAAACCTTCAAGATAAGATCGCTATCAGAGGACGATCATTCTTGAACTGGAGTAAGATCCTTGTTGAAGTTCGAAAATCTAACGCACCGCAGGCATTTCATCAGAACCCTATTTCCAATCCATCAGTCTACGTTCTACAATGAAACCTAATCGACCGACCTAGAGAAAGTCCTTTGTGCCTTCACCAATGCGGATGAAACAACCATTTGTAACAGGACTTTTCACAATGTTCAATCAACCATAACAATATAGTGTGAAAATGAAAACCCATAGGTAACTAATAGTTCTATTGTAGGCCCTGGGATGGGCAAGGGAGGGCCCCGTGGGAAAGCCTCTTGCAACACTGCACCCAATTTGATGGGAATTCGGCAGTTGTATGGATTGTCTTGCATAACTTCCAATCAGGATAACAATAGTTTATGGCACCTTTATGAAAAGGTTATTGAGAGGCGCGTTTTTCCGATGCACTCAATAGGTACTTGTTTGAGAACAACGATGCCACCTGCCTGCCTTATTCCTTTTTGCATCGTAACTGTAACGTGGTTTTACTGGTTTTGTTTGTTTTGAAGCCACGACGGATGCCTTAAGGCGGCATAAAAACATCGTCACCAGAGTTGGCCACTTCACTCATGCGAATGAATGACTGGTTTTGTTCATTTGTTTTGAGCTTCCAATGGCTATTTTTTATGAACTCTCCCATTATCTCTCGCTTCTCTATAGCTAAGCCAAACATGATAAATCTACTAAACTTTAAGATTCTCCATGTTTGGCTTATTTTTTTTCGCCCAATACTAGTGAAAATCAAAAAAAATTGGAAACATGATAAAAAAGTTCTCGCCTCATGCTAGTGAAAATGCGGAAACATGATAAAGTGTTCTTTCTAATTAAAGCTTACGACTACAGAACGACAACTTCTACTAAACTAAGCTCTAACTTTTCAAATACCTATCAAAGAAACTCTTAAAACGTTCGTATCACCTACCTACGAATGATAATACATATTTATGTATGTTTACATATTTTCTGCTAAATATTTTGTTCTATGATTGTATCGGTATTTTTCTTTTTCTCTTGACACCTAAACTGTAATTGCAAACCTTCATATGGAATCTGAGTGATTGCAACCAAGTTACGTAATCATTATGTAGATAATTTTCTCGAGGACCATTATTTACCCTGATCAGTGAAGTCTGTCTATTGAAGAGTGGCTCCATTTATTGTCGTACCTATTAACTGAATTATAAGACAGAGGAATAGGCGTTTACGTTTAAAACAATAATTTACAAACCATGACTTAATGATGAATGATGAATTAATGACGGAATGGTGGAAATGGTGTAACATAAAGTAGTGGAAAATATAAATTAGTTAATATAGTAAATTGTGTCATAAACACATCGCATGCACGTGCTCAGTTCAGAGTAGTGCATCATAGAATTGCATAATGTCACACAACGCTGCGCCGGCGCCGACATCATTCTAATGCGAATAGCAATTAAAAACAACGGTGTTCTATTGGTCACTAACCACTATGAGTATGAGTAACCCCTACGATATTCTAACTGCGTAGTTTTTATATTCATTAAAATAATTGATTACTTAGTAAGCAAGGCATCTATCTTGGTAAGGTACCGATTAAATATCCAATGTAATTATAGGAAACATCTATCTTCTTCATTTTTTTTTTCTCTTTTCCCTAACTTATAGAATGTTGTAACGCAATTATAATCTGGATATACCTAGGATTCATCATAATCATAATACAAATTCATGGTATACATCTATATCACCTCGGTACCTACAATATTTTACCAAAACGCGTTGCCGGAACGCCTATGCTCCAATCATACAGGGGAAACAACCATCGATTAATGAATACACGTTTTTTTTGAATTTTTTTATTTGTCTATGGAAACAACAAAGCTATGTTTTCTCTTGAACTGCTACGAGACTACGGAGGGCGGAACGACTTACCAAGCGAGCTTCCTACCAAGGCGGATCCGCGTAGCACCTCCGTAGCACTTCAATCTGTTTCACAATTCAACCAAGCACCAAATACACCAGTCCAAGGATCACAGCACTGTCGCACTGGACATCCAAAACCAAATTGTGGCCATTTCTACTCCATAATTCAGTTAAATCACATTTAGGGGGGGACGACAATAGGAGAGCATTGATGTGAGCGAATCACACCATCGACACGCATCGCTAATTTTCCATAGTGTTAGCCGTCGCTGACCGAACGAATATCATGCACGGTAAGCAAAAAAATTGTCTCCGACCCATTTTGAACCCTCTGCCTTGGTGGTACGGCACATCATCATACACAAGAGACGAGCTTGCGCTGCTAACTATACGCAGTTACTCTAAAAAGTCAGTGCGATTGACCTGACATCATTAAAATGATATTGCAGGCTGGATATTTTTCTAATTTATCAACAGACATGTATTACTATCATCAATCAAACTAATTTGAACAGTTCCTTCCTGCCAAGGAACTGAAAACGTTGGAACCCCAACTGCATTATAGTTAATTTAATTAACGCTTGAATAGTAGATTTAGATTTCCATCTGATAATATGCAGCATAACGAACTCAATTTCCTGGAATAAAAATCGCTGACCTCAAACTTTTCCGGAACTCAATACTTAGGTACGTCACCGTCGTCGCCGGCGCAGGTTTTCAAAATGGCCGCAGATATTTTCCCGCCTACCGCCATGACATCAAAATGGCGGATCACAGACAGATAAAAATCGTCAGTGAGTTAATTGTAAAATATTTGTTTCACGTGACCTTGGACGTGGTCATCACTCATCATCGCTGATCCAAAATGGTGATTAGAGGTCGATCGTCGGTTCAGAGGATTTGCAAAATGAGCTCATGGTGTGGGATAATGGACGGGGGATCGCAGCTGTGTTAAGGCTTATCATGGCGATCTTGAACTTATCTGGAAGTGGACAAGGACAATAACATATTGCGCAGGTGACAGGTGAATCGAGTAGGTGACACATAGGTGTGGAAGTGGAACCAAATAATGTCAGTAAAGGTACCTACAGGTGCCTAGTCAAGGACCACAACCTACACCAGGAAAGTCGTTATAAATATTTCAGGTAAAAGAATATTTCTTATACGTAGGTAGGTAATGACGTATAGCTAGTTTATGATATCTAAATAAAGTAATCAGTGCATGTAAATATTATCTAGCTCATAATATTTTGCACCAGTGAGTGCAAATATTACTTGTATACACTGAGTTGATTGACTACCTATAACTTGAGTGTTATGCAAACTAACCTTAGAAGATCTATAAATAGATACTTGGTGCAGTCGCTTTGCAGTGTCGACCGCAATCAGTGTATTTTTAACCGACTTCAAAAAAGGAGGAGGTTCTCAATTCGGTTGTATGTTTTTTTTTTTTTTTTTAATGTTTGTTACCTCAGAACTCCGTTATTTATGAACTAATTTCAAAAATTCTTTTTTCATCTGAAAGGTTATACTTCCACATTGGTCCCATTTAATTTTCATCGAAATCGGCTCAGTAGTTTGGGTTATAAATAGAAATAACTGAAAAATATGCCAAGTAGCGGCGTAGCGCCTACCATTTTACTGCTAGCAACGATGCAATATGTCAAGTTGCGGCGTAGCGCCTACCATTTTACTGCTAGCAACGATGACCCTTTGTGGTGCACACCTAAATTATAACATTTTTCTAAATTTGTCAATAAACCCAGTTTGTACATTCAAACCGTATTTAATTGGAGAAAAGCAAAAACCCACCAGTTGTTCTTCTAAAGAATCAACACCAACCACGTGCACGAAATTGCGTATTTTGATTTCCTGTGACTTTTATGTGTGGTGTTTATAGTGACTAGAACATTCCCAATGAACTGTCATCATCATCATCTGATGATGAAGCTGGTTGTCGAATTGAAGTCGGTTTTTCCAGTTTTTTAACTTATAAATTATTAGGTGATTGCATTTTTATAATAGGTACCTAAACGTAGACTTAAATGTATAGCTGATACGAGTGTTATAGTTGTATTGTTATAGTTGACTATTTATGTATATATCTATTTATTTATATATCTGTTTATCTATCTCTATGTGTTAATTTTAATTTAGAATAGTATCTTTTATTATTTTTCCTTTTTTGTGTATATGGTCGCAAATAAACCCCTTTGATTTGATTTTTGATTTGAGTTGTAAATTCCATCCCACTAATATTATAAATGCGAAAGTTTAGATGTTTGGATGTTTGTGTTTCAATCACGTCTAAACTACTGAACCAACTTGGATGAAACTTGGCATATAAGTAGTTCGTAACCTGGATAGACACATAGGCCACTTTTTATCCCGAATAATTAACAGGATCTACTCTAAAATGAACAAACGGGATTAGCAGCGCCAATTAGCAAGAGGATGGTGTCATGTCATGTCACGTCAGTTTGACAGGGCGTAGTACTACCTCTTTGGTCCAACGACTAACGTTTGACATTTGAGTACGGGTTCGGTCAGTTCGGTGTAATGTCAAGTTCTTCAAAGTAGGTATCCGCGCGGTACACGCACAGATAATATAATACACAGATAATACAATGTACACGGAAACGGTAGTCTAGTACGAAGTTGCGGGTAACTACGAGTACTAGTACTAGATAAATAGACGATATTAATAGAGCAATCAGAACTAGCAGTGACGAATGACCACATTGCTAGATAAGCTGAATGAGACATGAAATACTCGTAAAAGTTAATTACTCGATCACACCACTTCATCGTGCACATACTTTCATCCATAACTAGCGATGCAATGTTATCTAACACATGTTTTACTTAAATATCATTTTAAAACAATGTGATATTTCACAAGGTAACATTTTCTTCTATTCAACCCCGATATTTTGAAATTAGTCTACAAGCCGGTAAAAAATTACGAAACAAAATGGTTGTGTAATTTTCTGACAGTTTTTTAAAATAGGTCTGTGGGATATCATTCTAAAATTTCTAAATGACCCTTGTAATTTTTTGATATTATTTATTATGTTTGTTATATTTGTTGTTTTATTGCCAACACACTCGCGATAGAGATTGTACTAGATACCTAATGCTTATTAAACTTGAATCCTGGCACTGCTATGATGCATTATTTTAGGCCGAGGTAACCGTTTAACAGCAGGTGCATCGGCATGTTCCATCATTTAGTTGTACAAAAAAAAAGCTGAAGGAAAGCTAGGTATATTCTGTCTATTTTCCAAAAACTTTCAATGTGGGTCATATTGTAAGATATCCGAAATAGTAAGTATTTTTACGCCCTGTATATGTAGAAAAATATAGTACTAAGTAAACACCGACAGAAAGCATATTTGTTTACCCGCAGATTAAAGAGTATTTAATTAAAAGTGCTCAAACAGTAGCAAATCTTTGCAGAAACAATAAAACACGTCACTTGAACAATTATTTAGAATACTAGCATAGTATGTGAACAAAACCTGTTCTATACAAGGGCACAAATAAATTATAGCGAGGACAAAGCTAAAGTACGTACCTATGTATTGTAACTAATTACATTAAAAAAAATGGTAAGTAATAATTTTACCAGTGCATGAATTGTCTGTTCTAGGCTAGTTTCGACCAACTCAGAATAACACTATTCGTCAGATAAAATAAACAATGACAGAAATATTTATGAATATCAATACCAGAACTGCGCTTTCCTAATTACATGTATCATGGTTCTACGCCTAGCGTTTACTTACTTTCTCTATAGATTAGATAAGGTCCTAATCTATCCAATCCAATTCGATTCTTCACCTTGAATTGAACTTCACCCATTCTTTACCCCACCCACCCACATAATATACTTAATAGCACCTAGCTAGCACGAAAAATTATACCTACCTATTTCCTAAATAGTAGTGTAGTTTCGTTTGGTAATTACAAAAAACCACATTTAAGTAAATTGCAGCTTCCGTTTCGGAAACCACAAATATCTACTATTTCCGAGACCTGAACATGAAACCCCTCGTTTTAGATCACATACATAGAGCTTCTCTTTAGTTTGTAAATATCACCTACAGTTGTATAAACTTACCTATAATTAACTATTTTTCACCTTGAACTTCATCGCTAATCACGCTGGTTTCGCGTGAATTTGCACTCCGAAACTAATTATGCATTCCGATAGGTGAGCCGTGCGACTAACTAATGGTACCTAGTACAATGCTTCGCGTAGCTTCAACTGTTTACATCACGTTATCGAGGTTACACAATCTGTAAACAGTAATTTGTACTTAGAATGCGATACTTGGGTAAACTTTCTTTGCTTCTAATCCTACCAGTAAAGTAAATTATGGTAGTAACGTATTATCTACTAGGTAAGTAAGCAATATAGAGCAAAAAGTCATTGAAACTGGTTCAAATGTTCAAAAAAAAATGTTCTAGTGTCTATCTCAAAGGTTTCACTGTTCATTGCGTATCGCCTAGCGGGTAATATTGCGAAAATCTATTGATTACCAAACCCAAGTTTCAATGTTCTCGAACCAGCTGATTATGAAACGTTTTTTTCGAACGGAAAAGAAAGCGTTCAGTTGGCCCTTGGATTTCCATTTTATCAAATTGTTTCATGTACTTACTACCCATAATGTTGGTACTACTTATTGAATGACCCTTCTTGATATCCTGCAATCGGAAACTGTATTTTATTATTTTGGCGATGAAAAGACTTACGTTATTTGGTATCCGAAGAGTCATCTCATCTATGACGTAGTAGCATCTAAACAGTCTAAATAACCGTAAATAAAACAAGTGCAACTATAAAAAAAGATGTCATAATTATGTCACCTATATATTTCAAGCTGTGTGGTGCCGGCGGCGAATAGTACCAACCCATTTCATCCCGTGGGTGTCGTAAAAGGCGACTAAGGGAATAAAGGACCACAGAAGACGGGCAGCAGCGTCTCTGAACCGTTTGACATCTTACTGCGATCGCCAACCCGCCTGCCAAGCGTGGCGATTATGGCAATTCCTCCCAAATGTTTGGGAGAGGCCCTTGCCCAGCAGTGGGATCCCTACGGGCTACTAAAAAAAAAAAAAATATATATTTCTCAAATCTACGTTGATAACTTGGTGTTTCCTACCTCTTTGATAACTTGCCTCTCATTAATCGTGTTGATAATATTCTTATCAGATACAGTACAAGTGTCACCTAGATACCTATCAACGATTGTTCATCCATGATCATTTAGCGTAGCTGTGGTACCCTCGTGATCATTATCATTATTATTATGTGATAACTCAACTCAGTACCTAGTAGTGGGAGATATTAGGAATCCACGCCATGCGTGTTCCGAAACTGGGCTGATCCCGAAATTACTCATTAGTTTTATTTATTGTATCGTAGTAAGTGTAGTTAAATACCTACCAAATTTTTGTCATAACAGTCGGACGTCACCTAATTGACTTCTCAGAAGCTAAAAAGTGCTTGCAAAATTGACCTCACTTCAATGAGCTGTCCTTTAATTGCAGACTTCATAAAAACTGGTCCTGCTATGTTGTTTTTGACTGGCTTTGGCACAGGACTTTCCTCGGTGCCTGTAGCTCTTAGTAATTTATGATTTCTATAAAATTGTAGACAGATGAACTTTATTATTTTCTATCAAGTTTATTTTTGTTCGAATCCCTTATAATAATTACGATAACGTTTGTTTATGTTTGCTGTTCTGTCTTTTTTTCTTTATCGTACACAAATATTTTGCTGAAAATCTAATATTATGTAAGTTAAGAGTTGCACAAATAGTTATATCTTTACCTACTTGTCCAAGCACGTCAACATTTTATAATTTCACCGGTTCACCTTCTAGAGTTTTCATAGAATAGGAACTACTGTATCACCTGTGGCAGAGCTTCTGTTTTCGCATTACGTGATCGAAAGCTGGGTCATGACATAGAAGAGATAATAGTTCCCATGGTGCAGTTTCGGGTGGTGTCAGTAAAGTGTGATTTATTCTGTTGTGACTTGTGCGTAGTGATGTACGGGTACGAACGTCACTGAGTATGGTCGAGTCGAGATAAGCTTAGGTACGTAAAAGCTAAAGAAATTCTTATTAGTTTTAGCGATATGCATGCACACACAATTCTACTACCTACCTTATTGATTTGCCTATATTCGCTGCCAACATGATGAGGCGCATTCCCTGATAAAAAGATGCATTAAGTTTTAATTTTCAGCGCGTAGAGTTTTCTACTTTAACGACCAATAAACCAAATAATTAACCAATACAAATAACCAAACAGGCATGCGACGATGTGACTCACAGAAACTAGGGGAAATTGTGCACCTGTTCAAATAAACCGTTAACTCAATTTCGCAATAGCTGTAGTAACCTTTTGTTTTGTGTTTGTGTCTAGCTAGAGGCTTTCCCTTTGTCTTGATTTCGAATCATTATTTTACTCTCATTAGCTATCAACCAGGTTGTTTAACGTCTATGTCCATGAATGATGGAGCAAGAGATAGATCAGACAGTAATCTCTTGTCGATATATAAATGCTACAGGAATGGATAGCAAATGCATGCACATCACTAATTTATTCGTTTTGGGTTGGGGACGCCATGGCCTACGTGACGAGATCCGCGTGTCGTATCATCGGGGAGGGGAGACCGGCCGGTTTGTTTTGCTGCGTGCGCATCTGTAGTGATGGGCGTATCTTATCGATAGAATTATCGATGGCTAACTGGCCTGCTTGCAACTTCTGCGTTTCTTTGACTTGATTTAGAATTGTTTTGAGATTATGTACCTACATTCTGAAACTAATTTTCATCATAGTAAAAGTTAGTCTATTGTTACAAATGGGTTTACATCATGGCGATTTTTATTAAAGGTAGGTAATCACAAAAAAAAATCGAAAATTGTCCGGGAAGTCAGGGCTTAGATGAGATTAAGTGAGAGAATGTGATACAGAAGCTGATGAATCACCTACTATCTAGAACTTATATAAAAAGGACTACCTACCCACTATCCATTATGAAATTTAACCTTAGTTCACCTAGATCTTAAAACAACAATTTCACATGACATAATTGGGTCAGCCATGGATAAATGGAATGTGAAATGAAAAACATGATAAAGCTTATCTCTACGAACTTACTGAAACAGTTCAATGAACAAGATAAGAACTTCGATATCGATAAAACAAATGTAAACATTAGAGACAGCATTACTGTGGCTGGGTAAGAAGGCGAAGCAAAACACAACAAAGAATCAGTCGGTCATATCCATTCGTTGCGAACAGACGGCAAACACTTGTTTAATAAACGCTGTATAATTTATGGAATTAAATAATATTTTAGAAGAATAATATTTGTTGAATGTTTTAATACGAAAGTTGAAAATCAAGATTTCGAAGATGTATTCATCCAGAAAAGGCTTGGACAGGATCCTACAGATCTACAAGAATGAGCTTCGCCGGCACATCAGCAAGACGACCAGCGTCACGAATTCCGATGCCATGGCTCCAAGACTGGACCAGCCTTCATCCAAGATGCCACAAAATGAAGAAGTCGGACTGCCGAAGAAACTGCTCAAGTTGCAGAAATATCACAGGTCAGTGAACTCCATTGAACTCTCGTGCGCAATAGGATAGGTAGGTACATAGAAGCCGTGCATTTTCTAAACAAGTTTGTATTTACTAACTAAATAATAGGTTAGGTACTTTCATTGTTTGGCATGTGTGAATAATAATGAACGGTCAAAACCGATGACAACGGACAGTAGGGTAGGTAGCTATTTTACATACGTAGTACCTACATAATATCTTCTTACATATTTAAAGTACCTGTTTTTATATAAATTCCATTCAAAACTTCTAAAACGTGGTCAGCAGCGGTTAAAATAATGACCTCTAGCATTATTTTAACCACTGCTGAAGTGATTTTGTGTAAATGATGAAACTAGTTAATCAACAAGACGCGCTTATCATCTTGTTGGCTAGGCAACACACAACGACAGATTTTTAATGATCAAACAGACGAATGTGCTCCTTGCTTTAGCTATGAAAATTATAAAGAATAATGGATTACTCGTATACCTAAAGCCATCCTTATGAAACTCAATATACCCTTGTATTCGTCATTCACCCTACCCATTCACTAGTATAATAGCCTAGATACAAAAGAATATCTGTCTATCAATAAAATCGATAGGTGGTACCTGAGCATTTTCGAAGAACAAAGCCTAATTCCAGTAGAGTACAACTTTTAAGAGGTTTACGAAAACAAACAACATTGTTTTTGCAACTGGATCATCTTCATTTTGCATTTAATCTCCTGCACTGTTTCCGCAGAACAAGTATTTACTGTTTTGTGGTCTCTTTGCATAGATACCTGTCGACACTAACACCGCAAGAGCTGCCGATGGCTACCCGTGGACTGGCTGTGTCCAAGGACCAGTCCAGGGAGTTCATGGCTTGCTTCCCGGACATCGTGAGGGAGCTCACGGAGACCGGCAAGCACATCGATGTGCCTGAAGCCAGCAAATGGTTGGCCAAGGTACGTTGAGTGCTAGTCGAAATTGGTATCTTTGTGTTGCTTGTTACCATCCTCTCAAAAATACTTCCCAAAACAAAAAGATTTACTGAAACCAGACAAACCAGTATCAGGTAGACTGTTGGTAACATTAACAACCCTGCGGGAGTCTTTTTTTGTGATAAGCAGGAACCATAATTAAATTGCAGAGTGGAGTTGGCACATTTGCAGTTTTCTGTTATATTTTTTGCTTCTTAAGAATATTTAACTCTATGTCATTAATCGATTTCCAAAAGTCAAACTTAACTACATATATTATAAGTATCCGTAGCATCACAGAATATTAGTTAAAAAGGCATATAGTGTATAAAATTGTGTATAAAAAATTCATCGATTATTATTCGATAACTACAATGCATTACGATGTTATTAAACATCGCACGTAACATGAGGGTCCCGTGAGTACCAACTGATAACAGTATCCACGTTTTCCGTATTTATTGTTTACAAATTGAATACTTAAGTATAGGAGCAAGGAAGTAATAATCATGAATAATGATAACGTAACAGGCTCGTAACAGGACATAATTTAAATTGTTGTGAGCTATTTTTAGACCTTGCTGACATTAATACTTGCTAGAGGGATTCACTTAACACATTGTGGACGAAATTGAACTCAATACGATAGTGCATGTCATCGATAGATTCAAAACAGATTTTCCATAGAACGATTACGAATAATTATGGCAAATTTATTCCTATTCGTCTGTGTAAATGTAAACAGTAGTCCGTTTAGAAAACTGGAAACGCAGCATCTATTTATGGAACGAACTTCGGACTTCGGGCCTACTTCAGGTAGAGTAGTAGTCCTAATGTAACTCTCTAGTTTTTAACCGACTTCAAAACTTTTTTTTTTTTAATGTTTGTTACCTCAGAACTCCGTCATTTATAAACCGATTTCAAAAATTCTTATTTCATCTGAAAGGATATACTTCCAGATTGGTCCCATTTTATTTTCATCATAATCGGTTGAGTAGTTTGGGTTATAAATAGAAATAACTGAAAAAAATATGCCCGGCGCGGCGCAGCGCCTACTATTTTACTGCTAGCAACGATGCAATATGCCAAGTTGCGGCGTAGCGCCTACCATTTTACTGCTAGCAACGATGGACCCTTTGTGGTGCACACCTAAATTTTTACATTTTTCTAAATTTGTCAATAAACCCAGTTTGTACATTCAAACCGCATTTAATTGGAGAAAAGCAAAAACCCACCAGTTGTTCCTCTAAAGAATCAACAACACCAACCACGTGCACGAAATTGCGTATTTTGCTTTCCTGTGGTGTTTATAGTGACTAGAACATTCCCAATGAACTGTCATCATCATCATCATCATTTGATGATGAAGCTGGTAGTCGAATTGAAGTCGGTTTTCCAGTTTTTTAACTTATAAATTATTGTTAAGTAGTTCAGCTCATCTCGGAAGATTATTTCAAAATCCCACTACTATTTTAATGTCAAAGTTTACATGTTTGGATGTTTAGATGTCTGTTTCATTCACGCTGTAACTACTACTGGTCCGATTGGATGAAACTTGGAATATAGTTCGTAACCTGGATTAAGACTTAGGCTACTTTTCCCGTTTTTTTTAGGTTGTACCTAAGTATTTTTTCTTGTTTTTTCGTGGACGAAGTCGCGGGTAACTGCTAAAAGTTAATCTTTTTGTTTACTTACGTAGGTAAGTTCCCTCTGTAAGAGACAGGCTAGTAGGTAACAGCTTAGAAGACGATGACCAATCAAAACCAAATTATGAAAAGAACATCGACAATTTCTGTGAGATAGACAGACCAATATAAAAAGCGAACAAAAAACATAATGAGTATATAAATATAAGCCAGCAAAAACTTAATAGACTCGAGCACCTAAGTTTAGCTCAAACTGCGAACATATAATTCAAGGTTATCTGGTGTTATGGTATAAAATTTGATGATATCATGCTATGTTTAAACAATAAGTTTTACAGCAACGAATGTTCAGCAACCTACTTGTTACAGCTGTTGCAATACAACGTGCCAAATGGAAAGAAGAACAGGGGATTGGCGACAGTGCTGGCGTACAAAATGGTGGAGAAGAATGAGAATCTCACACCGGAGAATGTCCACTCGGCCAATATAATGGGATGGTGTGTCGAAATGGTGAGTTTCATTAGGTACTTTCCAATTAATTATTAAAACATTTTTGCTGTTGAACTTTTCCAGAAATGTTTAAGTTTATTTTAATATAAGGGATTTAGCATAACTGAACAGAATAATATTTGCATGACACTCACTGGTAGTTGAATCTACCACTTATTTAGTATCAGGTAGACGAATTATCGACCCTTTTCCAAAAAAATGGTTTGTACAAAGTTCATAAAAATCACAAAAACTTGGACAAAGCTTTATCAAAATCATTTCTAACCTTGAATATTTGGCACTTCGTATGATAAAAACACTCACACGCAAGTTATCGCATTCATTTCCATAGATATAGCCGAGTGGTCCGTTGTTATGATCACTTCGAATACCAATGCTAATTTTATTATGCCGGACACTATTTGTCTCTCTTATCATGATTGTTTTAGCGAATAAACAGTAGAGTACTTCCATAGCGCTACACAATTTCCCGTCGACTTCAATGCGTTTTTCATGGCAATTATCAAAAAATAAAGCTCTCGACTCATTAATCGCGACCACAAAATGTTTAGAGACACCCAGACCGACGATCGAACTAATCAAAACACGAAAGAAGCGGAATTCGTAGTTTGATGATCTGCCAATGTAAAAGATTCGTCTCTTCGAACCGCTCTACATATGTGATGGGCATAAATCCCTAAAAAGGTTACGTCACTCAGCTGCTTCCATTACCAGCATAATTACCTCTTTCCAGTTCCACACCCATCAGCTTCTCCTGAGCGACATAATGGAAGGCAGAGAGATGCGTCGCGGGGTCCCTTGCTGGCACAAGCGTCCTGATGTTGGCCTTGACGGCGTTTACGACGCAACCCTCATCCAGTCAGCAATGTACACCACGCTAAAGAAACACTTCGCCACCAAGCCTTACTACAAACATGTTTTGGACACTTTCAATGTGGTGAGTTGATCTTCTGACTTATAGTAGGTATCTAGGCAGTTGTGATGCAAACAAAATTGTGATTAAAAAAATGAAATTGAATTGAAATGAGTGAAATTGTGCGAGTTTTTGCATTAGTGCCATCGAAGAAATCTAGTGATTTTTGTTCAAATAGATGCATGAAATCGGACACTGTACGTCTGTTTGTATGACGATGTCCAGTCACCCATGCATCCTACTGTTTACATCACCTACTCAATTGAATGTGGAAGTTTGTGTTTGAAGATTACAAACATATGGTTCGGTACATTTACACAATCAGTATAATAAAATATCATTATTGCACTTGCTTTGAAAAGATTTTGAAAATAAAATAGAAAATAGTTTTATGACGATTTTCCGAGTATAGATGTAAAGAAATGGCTATATTTTCTAACACACGCAGCAAAGCCGCGGAGGAAAGCTTGTTTTTCATCAGGTTTTTTACGACAGCCTAAGTAATGAAACCTTTTTTTTCTCTGTTCTGTGAATGAAACCGCCGGTCCACGGTACTTATTTTATTTATAGAATTCGGCGGAAGACCAGCGTTGTGTCAATTAAACGCAACACCATGCTGAGTCCGTCACCAATTTGTAAAGCAATGTATTGTTTTTAAACATGTAAATTTTTCAGCATAGCTTTATAAATGTTTTTCTTTCTTTCTTTATTACAACTGCCATACAAAATTACATTAAAAATTCATGCAGGCAGATGCAAATGCACTGATAAATGTCATTCCGCGTTCTTAGAATAATCTTTCTTCAAAACGGTACTTGCTAACGAGCAACGGTAAAACATCAGAGCCTGACATGCAATAAAATATCCTTTGATCAAAGTACCTACACTTTTTAAAGTACTTAGTAACAACAACTCAACCATATTCTAGAGAATAATGAGGTAAAATTGAGGTTGAGAGAACTCTCCATTGATAGTTATTGAATAATTGACCGTTCTGTGTGCAAGTTTTCGTTCGCTAGTTTCGAATGCTGCCCGCATACGAGTGGGTACCTATAGTTTCCAAGACAAAGACAGATCACAATATGTTTTACATTTCAGTGAGTGTAGGACAGTTGTGTCGTGTTTTTTTAAAACGTTGTAACTACCCAAGGTGTTAGTAGGTATAATATACCTACTTTTGCAAATGATTGGTGTCATGTCATTGAAAGGTAGTCTAGTCTGAGGTGAGGATAAATTACGACACCGCAGTGAGAACCATTGTGTTTCCTATGTTCTAGGTTCTAGCTCAGAACACAATGCATTGTAGTTAACAATAAAATTATACGTCCTATTTTGTCGAATGTCTCTCCTATTCATGGTAAAACCACAATGTCCTTATGTCTCACATCATTATAGTATGTAAATGAAGTGATTTGCTTTTCTGCAGTCAAAGAAACAATAAGTTCGTATGTTTTTACGAAGTAAATAAAATTCTTCCTTAGGATATGTTTATAAAACAAAATTTGTATCGTTTTGGAGTCATCGTTATTTAAATTTGCATCACGTTCCATAACGGCTTGAACTTCTTTTGTTTTCGAAGATACCTACCTGTTAAGATGTACTTAATGTGCATGCGCAACGTATAGGTCTTTATTTTCAGTCTTCGAATAAAACACCAAAAACAAGTAATTTATTGGTCTTCCACCAGAAGTATTACTAACGTTTGGTATCCACCCATTATTTAAAACATTATTATTATTGTATTCATGTCTTTGACTTTGAACTGACTTTGTTTTGTTTAAAACTGTCCTCTTGATCGCAAGTTTAACCACTTACTAAGTCTACAACTCTTGTGATTATTTTATGTGACTCAATCGCAGTCATTGCAGATCAACGATACCGAACAATAACAACATTGTAAATCAGTTAAACTTTTGAAACTCAGTCACATTTTATCACGAGTCAAACAAATCCAATGTTTATTATTTGATCCGAACAGCACGTGAACTCGTGCGTGATACAGCGTGATAGAATGACAAAAATAATACTAATAATACATACGAGTATATTACCTGGACGACTTTTATGATACAAACCTGATGCAATAAAAATAATTTTATGGTAATTTTATTCTATGCTTGCCGGAAAAATTTGGTCCAATGTAGTTGATAATCTAGTTCGGTAAAATTATGATAAACATAATTTATTTTTGACCTACATACTCAATACTCAATACATTTATTGCTTTCACATGGTATTATAGTTGTTACATGGTATGGTTGTTACATAAATATACCTAGTCAAAGTTAATCGAATCTTGTTGCGTATCACTACAAAAATCACATTGAATTTTAAAGTCACAACCAATCTAAGCCTTTCTTTCTTCAACAGATGCTGCTTAAATGCTCAATGGGCCACTACGTCGAGAAACAAATGCTTAAGACAGACAAGCCTGATCTAACCCAGTTCACGATGGAGAAATACGAAGCCATCACAAAATACAAGACGTCCTACTACACCTTCCAGCTGCCTGTTAGTGTAGCGCTGTTGATGGCTGGGATCGAAGACCCCGAGACACACAGACAAGCGAAGACTATTTTACTCGAGATGGGAGAGTTCTTCCAAATTCAAGTGAGTGGAAACAACACTCCAAAACTTCAATGTTTTAGACAATACTACGTTAGACTGGATTTTGTGTTAAACTGGTGATTCTAATATCAGTCGACTTCTTTTTAACGTAGAAATAAATAAATATTCATGGACATGTCACACAAAGCCCTCAAGTCTCAAACTAAGCAAAGCTTGTAATTTGGGAAAATATAAATCAGTCATTGCGTTTAACGTGGGAATATTTTCTGGTACCGAAGAACGACAGTATACCATCTAACAGTATAAGATATGTGGGACCACACGCACCAGGAATTTAACCAGTCACTTATCGTGTCCGTTTGTAAATTAGGCAACTTATCAAATCTTCGAAAGTTATGTTGGTGATTAAATCTTATCAGCATGTTTTGTACTTACTACCCAGGTTATCTAATCAAAACCGGGGCAAAATATTTATAAGCCTACGCTTAAATCCTTCCGATAGCATTATCTATTGTCGCTAAGGCTCCTAACGTGGCATAACATCCTTATCTATTGATTTTGATTACTAGCGAACATTTTAAAAACCATCTAAAAATATATTTGAGACTCGCTTATTGAGACTCCCTTATCAGTCCATACCAATCTCATCAACATCTATCAAGTCCGGCAAAACATTTGAAAGTCGTAATATAGATTTTCTTTTACTCAATCTCATTTATCACGTAAAGTTGCCAGGGTTTTAATTTAGCCAATGGTGTCCATACTATAACAAACGTAGTCTACGTCTAAACGATCCCAAACCCACATAGGTCTCCCGTGGCCGCTATTGCTAATCTTGGCCATTCTGTTGGTAAAGGTGCCTTTAACCATTTTTTGCGTTCCGATATTATCATTGGTTCCGGTCCAATTTTGGAAAAACACTTATTCACCTAGTAGTACATCATTATGTAGCTTGGACTGACATAAGAATTATTTTCTAGGACGATTTCCTCGACTGCTTCGGCGATCCAGCAGTCACAGGGAAAAACGGAACCGACATCCAAGACGGGAAATGCACGTGGCTCGCAGTCGTCGCATTGCAACGAGCGAACTCCACTCAAAAACAACTTATGGAAGAAAACTACGGAAGGAACAACCCTGAGTCAGTCTCCAAGATCAAAGACCTGTATGAGGAATTACAACTACCTCACACGTATTCAGTGTTCGAAGAAGCTACGTACGATCTCATCAGAACACAGATTCAGCAGGTTACGCGAGGGTTGCCTCATGACTTGTTCTTCAAAATTCTAGATAACATCTTCAGGCGAAGCATTTAAACAGTTTGAATAGGGTTATGATTACATAGATCTCAATAGCAGGGTTGCAGGTATCTATGCTAGGGGGTGATTCTAGACCGATAGACTTTATGTCACGATCGATATATCTCCCAAAAACTGACTAAAACTATTTTTGACAGTTTTTGGGAGATATATCGATCGTGTCAAAAAGTCTATCCGTCTAGAATCACCCCCCTGAAATGTACTGATTGTGGCAGCAAAATAAGGTAATTATGATCATTTTGACAGTCCTATAATTATCTATTTGAGATTTGGTACTGATAAAATATCCAATGGAACAATGACAGTTTAAAGTAAAGGTTTACGTGGGGTAGAATGTCGAGCATCATGATAAAGATGATGATCTATTCAAAATATTTTCCAGCTAAATCATTTCGTAGATTTCAAGTCTTGTGTAGGTACACACGGTGACGCTTCGACCTAGACTGTTTGAACTTTGAACTATTTGAAGCTGAACGTTGCTAATCAAATTCAAATTGTTTATTTAACATAGACATTACCATTACAGAGATCCAAGGCGATAACGCTATTACATATTTAAATCTAGAAAACTGTACATCGGTATTATACCTAATCGTGCGAGAGGGGCCATAAAATGTTTTTGTGGGGGACGCGCTGCCTATGCGTCGCGCACCTACACCCATAGCGCTCCCTTTCCAACAATTCTTTGCATTGTATATATTTTTTTCATCGTATATATATATATTTTGCATTGGTATATAGTGTTGTTTGTTATGTTGGGTGTCTAACTTGACGTGTAGCCGTGTGTACAGGAACACATTTTTATATGAGTAACTAATACGGTAAAAAATGTGTAACTTATAATAACTGTGGGCGTGTTTTTAATAATGATTATAATCAAGTTTATGAAATAATTAACTTGTCGCACATTGCATTTAGGAAACATTCGAATATTTTAGATACTTTTAGATTGTTAGTTATTAGGGTACTAACGATAGCTTAGAAATATTTTATGCTAAAAGCAATACACACTGGGCGAATAGTGCAAATCGATATATAAAAAATGTTTATAGTGTGGATGGATATATAGTTTCGAAATATTATATGCGTTACTATAATTATAATAATACTTTATTGACTATAGTAAAACTGTGGACAGGACATTCGCAAAGTGTGTATGGCCCCCTAATATCTGTTTTAGCTGGGTTCATATTTCTTCGAGTAGATTTATTCATGTCTTTAATTTTAGGAGCCTAATGCTGTTATAATTTTTTATTTGCAACTGATAATGCACTAGATATCTGCAAAGTGCGACCAAATATTGGTCTTAAATAAAATAGGTGTAAATAGAGTTGTAGTCTTAATTAATATGTAGTGATTTCAAAGTTAATTAACTTTTACTTATAACTGTATTGGAAATCGGTTGATATGAAAATGAAATAAAAACATTAGAAATTAAATAATGTATTAATTATATCTCCATAACCAATATGCAGTTTAATATTTATTATATACCTACACTAAGGTAAAGATATGCTGTTTTGATCTGTTATAATAATAATAGTAAGATACATTAAAAATACCTATGACTAATGAAACTACTAAAACGACCTACTTACTACTACTTCACTTCTTCCTCCGATAAGTGATCCCCAACAGTCTATGAAACAGCCTCCGTAACTCATCAGTCGGTAACCCTCTTATCTTTTCTAGTATATCATCGTAGCATTTCCTCTCAACCTCTCTATACAATTCTGGTAGTTTCAAATCACAATAAAGCTGCTTACAGCGCTCGAGATGAGCTGGCTCTGCGCTTCCATAGCACGCGTTGAAGACAACACGTTGCGATGCGTTACAGCGCTTTAAAGCGTTGACAGCCAGCCATGAACACTTGCCCTCTTTGATATCAGTGCCAAACTTACCTGTTAATGTTGCATCGCCGAAGCAGTCTATATAGTCATCCTGGAAAAAAGATAATTGAAAATTAAAATCTTAATCACAACATCGAAAGCCTCATCGAAATCAGCTAGTCATTCTGAAAAAAAAAATGAAATGGGTGACGACTTTATACCCAGGCACGGTAGACCTTCTTTTAGATCTTTTGATACCTACCTACTTATGATACCTTGTGGATATCTAAAAGGAGTAATAATCGGTGTGGAAAAATACAAAAAATTAAGAACCATTGAGAGTATCCCAAGGGTCTATACTTTGTCCAATCTTATATTTCCTATACCAACAGAAAACCAAAGTGTTGAAGTGTTGGAGGAGGACCAACAGAAAAGTAGGTACCTAACCTACTTACCTGAATTTGAAATAGCAGTCCTATATCCAGCGACACTTCTTGCATTACCCTCCTAGTTTCATTATCCACTTGATAATCAGCCAATAACAATCCTAATGTAACTGGCAGGTTGTATGTGTAGAAAGCTGTTTTGTATTTTATAATTGTAGTGTGTCGTTCAGCGGTGAATAGACTGTAGTCTTTAGTGCTTTGCTCCGCTGTTTTGTAGTCTAAGTACTGCCCGAATGTGGAATACAGCATTGTCTAAAAAAAATTTGAATGAATTTGAGTGTAATTTTTTTTTATAAATAACACTGCTAGTCTATCAGTCACCTATAGGTAACAGACATCACTTAGCTACCAATAAGAAATGACGAACAGAGACACTGCAAATTTTAACTAATAGGTACCTACTTATGTTTCTAAGTGCAGCTGAGGAACTACCTAAGCTAGTAAGCACTAGAACGAGAGTATCTATTTTAATGATAGAGACATCATGATAGTAGGTAACGCTGTGAGATGTGATCTCGATAACCCTTTCATTCTACGACAGTTACGATACAATCTATGCATAACAAATATGACGTTCTGTATTACTAATCGCGGAGGAGATTACGCACATGAGTCAAATAAGAATACCTTGCTAAGTAACATTCAAATAACATTCACTAGGTAGGTAGCGTACTTCGAAACTCACCATATTTAGGCTACATACCGCCATGTAGATGGTGTTTCGAAGTAAAGGGGTAATTTAAGGTTCTTTAGGCAGACGTGCATCTACAAAGTTTATAACTTCATGCGCCTGAATTCAGAGAGTTTCAATTCTGCTGAAGGGTGAGTGCTCTTCTCAAAAACCATGAACCAGCCATGTGTAGTTGACACAAGTTCCCAGAAGCAGGCCAGTAAGCTATGTAATGGAGGCTCTTCCAGGCCTGTGATATAAGCTGATGGACAGTTACCTCATTGATAGCATCCAACATGTTAATATAATTCTTGCTACCACCAAAGTTCTTCTTCAGTAGATAAAACATGCAGTTATAGAGCATAACAGAGTCGTTTGCTGCACAACTAGCGCCGACATCAGGGAGTAAGTACCAACATGGCTTGCCTCGACGAGTTTCTGAACCATCCATTATATCATCCACTATGCAGACGAATGACTGGAACTGAAAGGTTAATGTGTAGGTCAATGTAACAGAAAAGCGACTATATGTTTACCATTTTTTTTGCAGAAATGAGGTCACTGTCTTTCGATACCCCTGAACAAAGAATTAGGTTTTGGACCTTAAGGAAATGTTGACCTTGACCTATTATGATCTATATTGTTAGGGGTTAACTGAGGTCATTGGCTTTTGGGATCTAGGTGTTTTGGAGCTTCAGGAACGTGATTCTGCAATAAAAAAAATTACATCCCCCTTACCAAAAATCCCATGGTAGGTACTAACCATTTCACAACACCATCCAAGAATGCGAGCCAGTTTCATAGACTCATCTGTGAATTTGTCAGGCTTCGCCAGCATTTCGTACGCCATCACGACTGTCAATCCTCTGGTGCCTTTGCCACCGGTCATGTTGTGTGTTAGCAGCTGAAAATAAACTAAGTGTTTGTGGTGTGTGTACGTCAGCATAAGTTGATCCCATTTTTTGGAATTTCAAATTTTTTTTGATTAGGTAGGTACTAACGGTCATTGCCAATGATCGTATCAAAGTAGGTACCAACCTAGGTAGGTACATAACGTTAGAGCCTTGTTGAACTCCATTGACTACCTATATTTGTTTCTTGACTATGCAGAGTGGTTCACTGCTATCTACGATGCTATGTAGATTACTTACCGTAGGTTTGCCACCTACGCAAAAAAAGTTGTGCCATATTTTCTTTAGGTAAAGTAAGTAGTGCCGTATTTAGGTAGGTAAGTACCATGTCTAAGTAGTTCTTCTTTTGACTTCAATCTTACCTCACCTTTGGAAAAGAAAGTGATGATGAAGCCGACGACGAAGTAATAGACGGTCTAGAAGACACCTAGTAACTTTTGCCTCGAAAAAAATCCAGATTTTAGTGATCAGGAAAGACAGACCCCAGTACCATGATGAACGTGGAATCGCATGCATGGTGCGAATAGATTAGAGTAGAGTGGTAGGTAGAGGAGAGGTAGATAAGTAGGTAAGCAGGTAGTTTTTAACCTTTTTGATCCATTCCTCCAACCCAGCAATCTCAGCGACCTTTGGATTTGCCAATGCAGAGTCAATAACAATAGGAAAAGTATTTTGGAATAATTTTCTGTCTTCATGTCCAATTTCTTGTTGCGTGGATGATGAATAGTTTTGGAGAATGGAGACCGTTTGTACTCTGAAAAACATACAATTTTATTACAAGGTTACCTACCTACTTACCTAGTGTGGTACCTACTTAATTAAGTAGGTACTTACGTGTTAGGTCATAGTATACTAGGTATGTGTGTTAGGTAGATACCTACTTACAAAATATGGGCTGTATTTTTTCCGGATTTGGACATTTCTGCCAGCGTCACGTCATTTTACATTTCGAAGATCGTTTTTTTTGTTCTTACGTAGGTAGGTAGGTAGGTACACGTTTTGCAGGTACCTACCAAGTGCACCAAACATGAATAAACAATGCCAGCGATAGATTTACCTACCTACCTTGGTATAATACGTTTCACCCACAACTTGTATAGAAATAATGTATTTTTACTTAATTTCATTTTACTTTATGTAGCTAAGTAGGTACCTATTTCAATTCAATCGAAATCCACTTGGGAAACTAAAACGATAAGTGATTCAGTTAGCTTTATATAGGTATATTTTCAAACTACCTATCTACCTACTTTATATTCATTCCTTACAAGTTTATCTGATTGAAAAACTATTGTATTTTAGGTCAGAAAAGCTATCTTAGGCATGGATCTAATGCCGTTCAGACCGAACGAAACATGTGATGATGGAAGCCGCACGCTCGCTTGCCTTCACCGTTGTGTTCTACCAGTCTACCGGATGTTACGAATGTTACGATACCTACCCTCATTTTTGGTTATGTGGTCGATGCCTACCCTACATGATACTAAGAAACGTCGATAATTATTACTACCGACAATTTTAAGACCAACCTAAGACCAAGAAATAGACTAGCACGACCCGACTCATCACTAAAATTTATACATTCCGGGCCCTATGCAATGTGTGTTAAAATATATAATAGAATCCCTAATGACATTAAAAAAGAAGAGAGACCTTTAAAATTCAAAAATATTTTAAAAAATTACCTCACAAAAAACTGTTTCTATTCGTTGCACGAGTTTCTGGAAGACTAAAATACCTATTAAATACATTAGATAGTACCTGCAAAAATGTGCCACCTAATATTTAAGTATTTGTCTACGTACCTACCTAATTGCTGTGCCCTAACAGGGTTTATGTTTGATACTCTACATACTTTAACACCTGTTTATGCAACATAAAAGCGCAATAAAAAATTTGAATTTGAATTTTTTATATCCTGACAACCCTAGGAATGTCAGTTTGACTTTGACATAAATGTCGCAGAGATCAAGCTATCGCTTTCGCTCAGCTCAGTCACTTCAGTCAGGCAATGCAAACAACAAACAGTGTTGTGTTGTATTGGTTGCTGTTTCTCTCCGTTTTTCTTATTTTATTTGGCTCGTGGTAGGCAGGTACTACAGTTTACTACACTAATCAAATCATTTTGTTTATTTTTAATGATTTGTTTAGGGCTCAATATAAAATTCCTGTGATATACCTCTACTAAGTAGGTACCTACCTTATAAATATTTTTACTTGTAGAATTCGGCCAGAGAAAGTTTCTAGACGGAACATCAAACTATTAGTATGAATACTAATAAACCAATTATTCGGCTAGCTAATAAAGTTAGACAAATCTACGGAAGCCAACATTGGCATGCAAGGTATGTACAATAAGCTGTCTCAATCCATTTCATTTTTCAGTGTTATGGAACATTTAAAATTAAAATGGTATGTTCTCATAAGCCTTTTGCTAACACATTGCATTGTCTTCAGGATCATACAGAGTCATCGCGCAAGTTGTATGTCAACAAATGTCTCCATATCTCAAATAGCCAAGGAAAAGGAGACATTCCAAGATGTGTTACCTAGTATTATAAGCTCACTGGTAACAAATCCTAAGTTTTCTCAAGTCCCCGAAGTTGGCAGCTGGGTGAAGCAGGTACTTTCATATAAATCTTTTTATTATAAATAGATTTGTGCTTTGTAGTTCGTGCTAAATTATATGTATGGCGTGTTTGGCCGCCCTTAAACAGGCATTACTGCCTGTCTAAATATGAGAATATACAGGTAGCTTGATTAGTCCACTGCAGCGGCTTTGGGTTACGAACACACATGCACACATACTCTACACAACTGCTCAAGTAGTTTTGTATTGTTATGAATTAGAGGATTGTACCTAGCTGCTCATATCTAATGCAAAAAAATGTAACAGTATTGAGTTCATTGTAGGTACTGGACTATAATCTAATTGGAGGGAAGAAATCACGAGGGTTGGCAACTGTTTTTGCATATGAAACAATTGAAAAGCCGGAAAAAATAACCGAAGAATCTCTGAGGCTAGCTCGCACCATGGGATGGTGCGTGGAAATGGTAAGTTATTGCATGATATGATCCTAACCCAGTTACCAACAAACCTATCGTAAGTTCTGAATACTATTTTTGATTCAGGAAGTCTTATTTATCAGGTGGTTATTAAAAACCTACTTGAAGGTTTTCTCTATTTGTAACTTTGCGTAAAAAAAGCTTGTTGTCCACAGCTGCAGGCCTACTTTCTAGTAGTAGATGATATGATGGACGGTTCGAGCACCCGACGTGGAATGCCGTGCTGGTATAGATTACCAAACGTTGGTCTGGGGGCGATAAACGACTCTATACTCATCCACTGCTCGATATACGAAACGTTAAACGCTAATTTTAGCAAAACGGCACATTACGTTGACATCGTGGAGCTGTTTAATGAGGTAATTGTTTAGAAAACATGGCTACACATTATGTGCAACAAACTATCCGTCTTTAGTAAGGTAGGTAGAGTAGTTCATCAAGTTTTATTTCTATAGAATAGACAGATGCATCTGAAATTCTTGTACCTACTTATTTATCCACTATTTTGTCAGCAAAAAAGTCTGCTTGACCCGTTTTCAACTTAATAATAGCTACATAATACTAGACGTAACAACAAATGTGATTCGATTGACCCTGATTCTTGCGTGAAAATCGAAAATGAACTAAGATCGACGTCCCCTGATAGTTCATTTTACCGACTGCAGATGTGCGTGATCTTTAAATTAAAAGTTGAAGAATGTTGTTCGCCTTGAGTTTTACCTTGGCACGACCTACGACAAAGACACATACTCTACATCAAGTAAAGTAGGTATCCTCATACTCATAGGGTAAGTAGGTAAATAAATGGTATTACGGGTTTAGTTAAAAAGTCTGTCGCCACGTCCTTTTAAAATCACATAAGGAGGAGACAGCTAGGTACTTACTATTCGGTATTAATATTTTTTACAGGCGATACTATTCACAAGCATGGGACAACATTTAGACTACACCATGGCACACCGAAACAAGAGTGATTACAGTCTGTTCACAATAGAGCGGTACTATTCTATCGTGAAAAATAAGACTTCATACTATACCTTCAAGTTACCGATATCGTTGGGCTATTTACTCGCGAATAATGCTGATAAAAACACGCATAAGAAAGTTGAAGAGGTTTGTTTGGAGTTGGGGAAACTATTTCAAATACAGGTAAGTTTACTTATTTTTATAAGACTACTTCCAAAAACTTTTTGCAAACAACAATGTGAGCGCGAACAAAATATCTGCTGTTTCATACTAAATGCATATAAAGTCATGAAAAAAAGATGTCTACAAAATGTAGGCTCTCTCAGCATTTTGCCTACACCGTCCAATGGGAAGATTTTAAAATAACATTTCGTTTGTCCCACTAATGATTAGTGGGACGAACGTTCACGCCATTATCTCTTTTAGTAGCCATGCCATGACTACAATATTAACTATGTCTTTATAAATTAACAGTAAATAATGTATAAACTTTCGCATAATAATTTATTAGACTGTCAAAGAGTGAAAAGAAAGCTACCATTGTTCGCCAGTGATTTGTGTCCGCAGCTCCAATGATTCAATATTTACCTAATGAATAATGAAAATGGCATTGACCAATAACCAGTCATTGATGTTTTGAGATAGGTACTATTAGAACGAAAAACATCTTTTGTTGCTATAATAAACCCCCTGTATTGTAGAGTAGGTACCCGATTAGTAAGTATATTACTTATCTATAGTTTCAAATGTCTAGAATATTGACATACTTATCTACTTCTTGAAGTATAAAGTTCAAACAAAAATAATATTGGTGGTAAAAATTGCAGCAAGACCTCTGCACGCTTAGCCAAAATACAATCAAAAATGTTTTATTTTATTAACTTAGTTAAGGGGTTATAGAATAGACAGTGGTTGGTTACCTCCATAATAAAAACTACTTTCTTTCTTTATTTCCATTTCTTATACTTTTTTTTTTACAGGATGACTACCTCGACTGTTACGGAGATGAATCAGTAACCGGTAAAGTAGGCACAGACATCCAAGAAGGTAAATGTTCGTGGCTAGCCGTGAACGCATTAAAACACTGCAACGACGCACAAAGGTCAATCTTCATCGATAACTACGCGGACAAAAACCCAGATAGTGTAGAAAAAATCAAGCGGTTGTATGAAGAATTGAGATTACCAGAGCTATATAAAAATGAGGAACAATTTATATACGAGGGGATACTGCAACGAGTGAATTCTCTACCTGTTAGCAACGCGAGTCTGTTTTTGAAATTGCTCAATATGATGTATAAAAGAAAACAGTAGTCCCTCGTAGGTATGAGAATATACATGGTTCATATTCAACTCATTTTTGGGTACATTACCATCAAGGAATCAAATTGTAGTTCCATGTAATATTCAAGATTTGCTCATATACCTACTATGTAGTGATATGTTAGATGAAGGAACAACGATCCGATTCCAATGGATTCCAATACTACGTCACACATAGTTGTGTTCTTCGATGTCAAGGAACTAAAATAGAAATGACTTATTATTTAGTCTTTTTGTACAGGGTTATTGTGAAAAGTCACAAAAGGTCGGCATTGGTAACATCAAACATCTAATTATAAATTATTAATTGCTCAAGATAAGGATTATTTTATTTTAAGACTTATCGAAGTTATTAGTACTAAACACTCTTCTGTAGATCTACTCCACAAAATGCGATAGGATAGGACTAAGCAGGGCGTCTACTCCGCAAAACAGTAGGTGGTAATATTCATTGTCTAGCTAGACAAAGCAAGCACAGAAATATTCAAGTTATCTAATGTCGTTTGCGCTTTTATCAATGCCGTACTTATTTCATGTTATTTATATAATTTCTATATTTATATTCGTAGTTGTTATTCTTCCCTATTCTAAGGTTAAAAAATAACCCTAGAAATAATACACCATTGTTGTGTATTATTTCTAGGGTTAATTATTTTTTAACCTTGCGTCAGCTCTCCAGGGACAATAGACAATCTATTATGTCTATTGGTGTCTTGGTAACTCAAAGGTTAGAGGGTATTTCACTATTTTATGTGAAATGTTTTACCATGATAATGATCTACCATTAATTTAGATTTCGGACTACTCATATTTATTAAGTTTTAGTTAGCATAATCAGAGATATTTCAACTTTTCTTCTCAATTCTTTATTGCACACAAAACAGGACATAAACAAAAGACAGAAATAGATATAGATAGAAATAGATATAGACAGAGATAGATTTGTTTGTATAGTATAGATTTTTATCTAATTTGGAACGAAATAGAAATACTTTTTGTAATGTGTTCAGTCCTAGATAGAGACGAGTACGACGAGTATAATGTGGCCACAGAGGTTTTCTATAATTTAAGTACAGTCAGAATCACGAGTTGCCAATTTTAATTTCTAATCTCAGATTGTTAGTTTTCTTATAACTTTTAATTTTTGAAAATTGGTCTTATCATTTTCTGATGTTGAATGCACTATGCTTAAAATGACAACTCTTGCTTTGGAAATATATAAAAATTGGTTATAAAAAAGGCGGCTTTAACGCTGAGAGCGTTTGTGAGTGAAAATCAGCAATTATTAAAATTACCTAACTCTCAATGTTGTTCACCTAGTCATAGCTTTTTATAATGTCGGTATGTGTATTCTTATGTGCCTACTTTTATTTAAACTATTATTAGCATTAGACAAGGGCTTGACCTTTTTAGTTCTCGAAAAAATAATAGGTAATGAATATTTTTTATTGGACTGGGATTTGGTGTCTAGATTAGTCTATAATATGTATAGTTTCATTTTAAAACTGAATGTTGGTTTTTGGTAGTGAAATATTATTTAATTTTGTATGAATGTGGGGAAATTCATTTTATTTACTTACATCTATTATTACAGTAGGTACTTACAGTAAATTGTTGCCTTATCAGTCATCGCGGGCGATTGCACTCGCAGCGAGCTCTACGCGAGCTCTCCGCGAGTGGAATCGCATTTTATTTAATCTGGCGGATAGCGTTACTCAGGGACGATGAAACAGGGCCTGTCCTGTGAAATAAAGGGTCGATTACCGGTACTCAGGTGTGGTTTAATTTTTAGTAATTTAAGTACCTACCCAATCCACGAAACTCCGGCAAAATTGGTTTTAGTTTAATTTACCTATACCTAGTAAAGTTTCTTATTTTCTTAGTTCATGGGCAGGTGGGCTTACCTACTTTGTTTTTTAATTGTTTATTTTTCATTTTTACTTTTTTGTAGGTAGGTAATAACTTACCTGTTCTTATAATAAGTTACTTAAGTCATCTGTATATGTGCTGAGGACAAATAAATAATTTCTTATCTTATTTTAAACATAGACTAAAATATAAGAATCCATGTTTTAAATGAAACAGTCTGGTTCTATCATCATATATTCAAAAAATATAATGTTATCAATAACATTTCACAATAGGTTACAGTAACAAAGACAGTAATACATATAGAAGTACCTATAACGTTACATTCGTATTGAAAAACTAAGATAATTCTACTTGCCTGTGCTGCCGTCTTATTTTGTGATTTATATCGTACGAAATAGAGTTGAATTTTGATACTAATTTACATTATAAATATTTCGGTATATTTGGATAGGATTATTTCAATAAGTCATAAACGTGAATAATACATAAATGTGGTTTCAATTAGCAACAAATTTCAATTTCTTACAGCATATGAGTTGCAAAGGAGGCTACTGTGTTGAAAACATTGTGCTAATATAATTTTGACTAGCAAGCACCAATTGACTAAATATACACCATACATAATACAACTTACAAAAACTATTTACATCACTTTACTGGCTAATAAAATTTAGCCAATTACATGCAGTTACACTAAAGTTTTACCTTATAAACATATATTATTCACAAAGCTGCCAACTTCAATAATGGTAGCTTTCACTAGGTAGACGAAAGAGATATAGTTCACCTAACAATTTCTAGTAATTCACCCAAAATCAGCAAATGGAGAATAGCCGGATAATGTTTGTCTTTCACGAAAAAAAAAAACTAATACAAAAAAGCCTAAACTAATACAAATAACATAATATCTATTAAAAAATAGTACTAAAATATTTTTGTTTAGATATGTAGGTAGGTATAGGTACATGTTAACATTTTCTGTGCGTATATAAATAAATAGGTAGGTACTTAGTGTTTATTCGAAACTATTTATACATTACATATAAAAATACAGTGAAGTTGTGATCATCAGATCAATAGACATTTTTGTCGGCTAAGGGCGGACATACACGGACAGCCTGAAGCAACATTACAGCAGTCTACTGCTTTAGGCTACAAACTACAATCTTCTCTGCGGCTGCTTCAAACGGTTTCGTGAATTGCAAGGAATGAATCGAAGATTGTAGTTCACTATGCAACCGCAGACAAGCTGCCCGCGTACACCCATCCTAAGTTAAACTCTGAATTTGCGTCTCACTTGCGCATGTATAGATTGTGAGAAGCGTGAGCGAGATAGAACGATAAAAGGTAACTTCCGAAAGCTACCGTATTCTAAATTCGGTGGTACTAAATTATATTAAACTAGGTGCATGCTCTAAAATAAGTATAGACAAAGATAATTACTTTTATTTCACAGAGTACCCTAATAAAATTGTTAGCTTATATTACCAATGTATAGATGTATTCACCAGAAGGACGACTTAATAGTTTAATTACATAAAATACACAAAATGAGTTATTTATTATTCTCACATTTTTCACCATGTTGCAGTGCGGTCGGCGGAGCTAGGCAATCGTGAATGCGTGAAGACAATTTCGTTCTAAAAAGTTCCGTTGCGCTTCGAAACGGTTTGACTAGGTCCACCGCCAACCGCATTGCACTAAGATTAATTGATCACGATGCAAAGAAATAGTTATATTTTTAATCGTATTTGAAACTTCTGGTTACCAAAAATCATGCGGTAAAACTATAGCGGTTATTACATTACACAATCTCAAGCACGCTAACTAGCATCAAGCGTAGTGTAATAAGGGAAAGACAGGTAGACTGACTTACTAGTAGCAAGCCATTCTACGTAGATTCTAAGCACGTGCTAGTTAGCGTGCTTGAGATTGTGTAATGTAATAACCGCTTATTGAATTTATGTCTAGTGGATATCATACACATCCTTAGCTACACAGCTTAGCAAATATTGGTAGAAGAGCAGCTTTATTTGTAGCAGGATATTAACCACAGTTTAAAATACGTTACTCAGAAACGTACCCGCTTTATCTTGAGAAACATTTAATTCAAGAGAATGTACATTTATGGGTGCCTAAATTTAATAATAAAATATTGCTCTAAAATCGATTCCTATTCCCAAGACAAATCTTTCCTAACTTCCAAACGTCTTTTTTTATATCAGTCGAATCTTTTCATATACCTAATTCCTCATATGGTTTTCGCTTGTAAAATAACTCCTGACCGAAAAAGAGGGGTGTTATAAGTTAGAGTAACTCCGAAACCAATCAGTAGATTTTAATGTGGGTTTTTTTTTGTAAAAATATTCTTCTTGTATGTTTGTTGGTAGAAATCGATGTTTGTTTGGTAGCAATCGGTGAAGCCGGTTCCATGTTCTGTTCTGATCGTAGCCATCAGCACTGCACCTTAGTTTTAGGATCTAGGACCATACACCTAGACCTGATAATGATCAGCACAGGAGACCAGGGTTTTGAAGTTATCAACTTAATTGATGTTTTTAATCAATCAATTTCATACATTCTCAATAACCTTGCGTCTGATGATGAAGAGAATCTAAGGGTCAGGGGTATTTTTAACTAGCTCCCGCAATTTAAAAGTAACCATTGTTATTCCAAGTTTCATCCAAATCCGTAATTGAGTCACTAATCTAACCTTATTAGTAGCTACTTCTACAATGTTAAACTTACCCTCATTTGTGATAATCGATTAATCAATCGATTTATTAGTTCAAATCTCAGGCAGGATCGTTCTGCGGGCTACCTGTACATCTACTATCGAGTAAAGGTAGTTGAACGGCTACCATTAACCTTTGGTGTGCTTCAGAACCCGTGAGTACGGCTATGGTGATGCCTGCTTGGTAGGAAGCTGGGATTCTGACGTGGTGGGTGCGCGGGTTTGAGTCCTGTCGCCAGGGTAGACGCGATTCGCGAAGCACGTTCGCTACTTGACCTGTTGGAGAGTAGATATAATTAAACACCCATACCTTACCACTATTTGTATTCAGCCAGTCTAGTTAATAAATCATAGATTACGATCACGAGGCGCTTGCAAACTGCGACCGAATACCAGTCTGCGCCTAGTAAAATGTGGGCGTGCCATTTGCCAACAAAATCCAGCAATATAAGCGCATGGTAACATTTCCAGATAATGGTAACGCCCACTGACCAAACATGGCCACTTTAAGTAGCAGTACAGTGTCTACTTTGGGACATAGGCCTCCTCAATAGATTTTTAGAAATATCGAATTTGAACCTTTTTATCGTAACGTAGCTATCTAATAAGATGCCGGTTCGTGATGTAGCTATCTATTAAGATGCCGGTTCGTGACGTAGCTATCTATTAAGATGCCGGTTCGTGACGTAGCTATCTATTAAGATGCCGGTTCGTGACGTAGCTATCTATTAAGATGCCGGTTCGTGACGTAGCTATCTATTAAGGTGCCGGTTCGTTACGTAGCTATCTATTAAGATGCCGGTTCGTGACGTAGCTATCTATTAAGATGCCGGTTCGTGACGTAGCTATCTATTAAGATGCCGGTTCTTTACGTAGCTATCTGTTAAGATGCCGGTTCGATCTATTAAGACGCCGCTTCGTGACGTAGCTATCTATTAAGGCACCTCAGGGTTTAAAGCAAAGCAGGGTTGACTTACCAAAAACATTAAATGTGTGAAACCGCGCATCCGGAACATACATAAGCGGCGTAAGATCAGTATCTTCTGTAAACCTGGACACGATATCCTTAGCTTTGACCAGCAACACAGATGGCGATACCAGTCGTGTCCAGAGAATGTTTTCCCTGACGCATTCGAGGGGGTTACAAAGGTAGATGCCTTGTGGTGACACGCCGAAGACCATTTGATGATGCCATGCGTCAGGGAGTATTGCATCGAAGCCATTTTGAAGGTTTAGGGTGAGGATTGGCACCGCTCCTGCAAAAAGTAATGAGAAATGTCGCTTGAAAATCATCGTCCTAATAGGCACCACGGTTTTTTATTACAAGATCTTTTTGATACATCTTTATTATTTTTGTCTACGTAATCTATCTATCCATTAGTAGCAAGGCTCTATCTAAGTGAAAAAATTCATCTGTAAAAGTAGGTACTACCGCCAAGATGTTCGGTTTACTGTGTTCCAGTTTGAAGGATATAAGGTACCATGGATGCACTGCGATTCCTCAGTACTAATGCACTATACGCTGAGGTAACCGCTTCACATCAGATGGACAACTTGGTTATTTCAATGTTTTTTCTTGCAAAAATGTAATCTATGACATATACCTAAAGATATCCAGTCAGCTAGGAAGTGTGAAAGCGACATGGCTCGTTCAGGGTAGGTAGGAAAGAACCTTGCAGTAGCCAGACCTCCAGATGCAATTTGAATGCCGTTGATAATATCTGCCGCAGTACAGCCGGCCACTGCTCTTGATAATATGTAACTGAAAACATATTTTCAAATTAGAAGAGGTCGTGGCGTGGCTTGCTTAGTCAATCTATACCGATGATCTAAGTCAAACGACGTTCTACGCGTCATTAGTAAATATGGCGATCTGATGAGATGCCAACCATGCCTTGAGGCTGGAGTTGTTAGTGACTATTTCTAGGATATAAAAAAATACCTTGGAATTGGAGCATGATTTGCTCGCAACCTTGTGCCAACTGCTGTGTTTATCCTTTCTATGTCTACAGGCACGCCCAAGGCATTCTGAAAACAATTCGATATCAGCATAGGTATCACTAATATGTTACACATTAATAATATCACTTCATTTCGAGTTACCAGTAAGACTTTTTTTACTTTTACAAAATCTCCGACCGCATTCCATATTTTTTTTTTCGAATATGACACTCAAGACTCGTGTGCGCATTCAATATGTATGAAAAAACTAGTAGTTACCCGCGACTTCGTACGCGTCTACAGTTTCCGTGTACATTATATTATCTGTGCGTGTACCGAGCGGATTACTTTGAGAAACTTGACATTACACCTCATTACACCGAACTCGTACCTACTGAAATTTCAAATGCTAGTTGTTAGACCAAAGAGGTGGTACTACGCCCTGTCAAACTGACGTGACATGACATGACAATGAAATCCTCTTGCCAATTGGCGCTGCTAATCCTTTTCGTTCATTTTATCCTGTAGATCCTGTTAATTATTCGAGATAAAAAGTAGCCTATGTGTCAATCCAGGTTACGAACTATATATATGCCAAGATTCATCCAAGTTGGTTCAGTAGTTTAGACGTGATTGAAACACAAACATCCAAACATCTAAACATCCAAACATCTAAACTTTCGCATTTATATTATTAGTAGGAAGTAGGATAGTAGGATAGGATAGTAGGATAGGATAGGATAGGATAGGATCACAATAAAAGAACAACCCAAATGTTGCTACTTCCAAAACTTACAAAAACATTGACAACAGCGGTTGCTCCGCAGGCCGAGGTGCCTATCTGCGTGACTTGTCGCTCGGTGGCCGCTGCTTCTGACCAAATCATACTGCGCGGCGGTTCAACGCATGACGTGCTGGCTGTACTCGTGCTGGCCACAGGCTCAGATGCTGTCTGAATTCATTAATTGTTAAATTAGAAGTACATCCTATTCCTATAACGTTTAGAGCAGCCAAATTAGTTTAGGAAAATTAAACAACTAAATGTATTATCTAGTCTAGACTGTTTATACCATGCATGCAGGTACAAGATTAAAAGAAAAAAATGAATACATACATCATTGGTAGAACTGTGTCCATCTTTATGAGTTTGCTTGTTAGACATCAGTGCTTTGGCCTTTGAAGCATGGTATACTGCTGCTGGTACCAGTATATCAAACTCCATATGACTGAATGTCTCCTTGAGCTGTGACAGTGGAAATGGAAAGTCTGGCAGCAAGCTTTCTGAGGCTGAAAGTAATATTAATTAACAACAAGTATAAAATATGTACATTCTTCTAGTGAAATGTCATTTGTATGAACCTTCAAAATAACTATTCTGAACTTACTCGGAGGTAGCCTAGGTATGAGTTCTCCTCCTCCGAAAAGATGGTAAGTGACTGGCCCCACCCAGTGAGACATTGTCCTCCGCACTAAAATTGGATCCCCTCTAGTATTTACGTGTGTAATATAAGGACCATACACTATCCGAGGCACATTTTCTGCAGACCTAGCATGGCTTGAGCTGGAAACCCCTCTTGATGTACTAGGCCTGGTGTGACTGTAGCTTGTACCTCGACTTGTAGATGGCCTGTTAAAGTTTGTATCACTATGTGACCCACCAACTTCAGAACCTGGTTTAGAATGAGTTGCAGCTGATTTATCAGGGGTAGGTCCTCTTACCGGCTCAATTTCTTCCAGCATGTCCATAGCATCATCCAAATCATCATTAGGAGCAGATTCCTCACCACTATCACCTTCATTAGAAGGTCCCGGGTCAAAATCCATTTCCAAGAAATCCATGTCAGGACTTGAAGCTCTGGAACCACCTTCTCTAGCATTTCCAGCTCCTTGAGGAGCGGCATAGTTTGGTAACGCCAGGCGATCAGCTGGCAGCCCCATGTCAAGACTAAAAAATGAGCTCGGCAGATCTGCAAGATGCTCTCCACCTCTGTATGTGTAAATGCATCCATCTTCTGACCCCAGTGAGAAGTCTGATAAACTAGAACTATCATCATCCATATTAGGTCGGTTGAGTTTCAGACTGGAGGGACGTTTTCTGCTCTCCCTCACATTGTCTTGATCATCTTTCGCCTCTCTATGCAAATGTGGTTGTAACTTGATGTGACCAACCCCTTCTTTATCAACTTCTAGCTTGCATATTGAAGGTGCATTTGGACTCAAACCATTATTAGTAATTACACTGGACTTACTGCTGCCTGCTGTTGCGGCATCTTTGGACCCACCTATATAATTCAATTTGGCGTTTCTCGAAGATTGACCAGAGCTACCAGCAACACTATCATCGGTTTCCGGAGCTGATTGGCGCGACCTGTCGGGTATTGCGTCTGAGTACAGAGGCTGGGGCTCCCTTTGCCGTTGAAGATGGGATGGGTTGCGCCATGAGTTCTCAAGCAAAGAAATAAAAGGAATGTCCATATCCCCTCCCCCGGCCTGTGCTTCCATTGGGGTGCCTCTTAAATTCATATTTATTTCATTGTCACTCTCAACATTCGGAGAATTCGTCTTGTGAACGGATTCTTTACTAGGATCCATAGCGTAAAGTTATTGTTGTAAAAGAGTCGGCATTGAACAAAATCTTTATACAGTCACATGAAGTTTACAAGTGTTTACAAGTGCAAGTGCGAAGTTGAAACAGGTATCCGAGAACTGTATGACGGTTCTTCTAGCTTTAGTAATATTACAAAAAACTCATTTTGTCTTCACAAAATTCAGCGACCGAATCTCCACCATGGAAAAAAGTTTTGTTTGATGATGTGATTGATTGATTGACTTGACTAATGACTTTAGTGACTGTCGGCTGACTTAACTTTTTAATTTAACTGTCGTATTTGTCACTGACATCAATCAGGTACTGACATTAACAGTGATTGACCACTTTCGTCTTGTCTATGTCATGCAGTGCTGCCAAAGGCAAATGGTTCCCCGATTTTTGGGGAATAAAATAATGACAAACTTTTGGAAGACCTCAAGCGTTCAGTGATGCCAGATTGGGGGGAATCCCCCCAAATTTGGGGGGTTTTTATAGCTAAGGGGGGATAATTGGGGGGACAAAATTTTTGGGGGGATGTTTGGAGGGAAAAAACTGGGTATGGAGGGAATCGGGGGATTTTTTATTACGTACCAAACCTATGATCTGAGAAAAGATCAAACCAATAACTTGGTATGCCAAACATAGAATTGAAATTCCGCACGCTCTAGCCAAGCACAAAGCTGCGCATGATGACAACCGAGCAAGTGGTGTCAAAATTTCTGCCCCGTCCCACCCGTGAAACGTGAAACAGGGTTGCCAACCGTACGATGATCCTCGTACAAGTACAAGATTTGGGGTCTTCCATACGAGGTACGAGGACAGTGTCATCCTCGTACTATTTTGTACGAAGTTTCATCATATGGAAGTTTTTTGTAAGCGATTCTATCTAGCACAAAGAAGTTTAAAACGCAATCTTTCCTCTAAAGAATTTTTCACCGCAGGCAACTTTTTTGTAGAATGACAGTCCGATTTGGACTGTCTGGTATGGTAGTCCACCCAAACCATCACAAAATAGCGTCTTCGGAGTGCTTGTAGGGATAGAGTATCATTCTCTCTCCCTCCAACAACCAATCCGGTAACGCTATTCTGTGATGGCTCAAAATTCCAGACTTAATTAATTAATTCAGCACACGTTGACTTGGGTCTACATGGTATCCTGAATGCATTTGCTATCGGTTTGCTACTGCATTCATGCTAGCTTGAAAAAATCATGCTTGAAATATTCTGAGTCTGGATTAAAATAAAGCACAAGCTCAAGCAGCTTGTGCTTTATTTTAACATACCATTTCAATTATAATTCAAACCAGCATAATTTTTTGTAGTTTTATTATTTTAAAAAACCTTAAAAAATTCGCGGCTCGCTCCACTCGCCGGTATGAGTCTAGGTCTCCTCGTATTCTTTTCTGTAATTTTTACGTTTGACATACTGGTATGAACTACACTCACCATTTTAAACATAATTAAAACCAATGGAAATCTTTATACCTAATTTACCAAAAATTTCACGGCTCGTTCCCCTCGCCGATAACAACTTCACCTTTTGTGCCGTTTTCTAAGGTGTTTAACATTTAGATAATTATAAGTACCTACTTAAAATCATGCACGGCATCGTTATTGTGTATATCTCAAAGATATTAATTAATAAGTAGGTATTTTGCATTTTGGGGGGTTTTTCCTTGAAAACCTCAGTTTTGGGGGGATTTTGGGTAAGATTTGGGGGGAATGTGAAACCGTAATCTGGCATCACTGCAAGCGTTTTATTATTATTTTTTATATGGCTTCTGTCTGTTCAGTCAATTTTGCCATTTTTGCCAGTGTCAAGTGAATGGGTTCATATTAGGTTAGAAGCCATTATATTATTTGATCTTTTGTACAATATGAATGCAATAAAGAGCGAGATTTCTTTCTAAATTCTATAAAAAATTCGTATCATCATCAGCTTGTACAAAACCACGGGTGCACATATGCCTTCTTCATAGATTTCCAAAGAATGATTCTATTCTAACTTACATCTGCCGCCGCCGGTTTCCCGAATTCCCACGTCCTACACTTCACATTAAAACTTGGCGAGAGTTTTTAGTGTTCCGATCCAGTTTTGGAAACACGGAACGCTTATTATTTACTAGCAGTTACCCGCGACTTCGTACGCGTCTACAGTTTCCGTGTACATTATGCGTGTACCGAGCGGATACTTCTTTGAGAAACTTAACATTACACCTCATTACACCGAACTCGTACCTACTGAAATGTCAAACGCTAGTTGTTAGACCAAAGAGGTAGTACTACGCCCTGTCAAACTGACGTGACATGACAGACAATGAAATCCTCTTGCCAATTGGCGCTGCTAATCCTTTTCGTTCATTTTATTCTGTAGATCCTGTTAATTATTCGGGATAAAAAGTAGCCTATATGTCAATCCAGGTTACGAACTATATATATGCCAAGTTTCATCCAAGTTGCTTCAGTGGTTTTGACGTGATTGAAACACAAACATCCAAACATCCAAACATCTAAACATCCAAACATCCAAACATCTAAACTTTCGCATTTATAATATTAGTAGGATTAATATCATGTAGTTTTTAAAGTTTTGATCTGGCAGCACTGTCTGGTCCGGTCCGTCCGTCTGACTCTGATGTTTCAGAGTTTGTCAAACAAAATCCATTTTTCCGATTCTGACTGATGACATGCTAATTTCATTTGATTTTTGCTATTCGATTCTCGCTCCAGCCAGCTGTTGTGAGTTGTGAATGAGCTGTGTTTAGTTAAAGATTGCGTCTCGGGAATAAAATATTGAATTACTTGTGTAAATCAGTATATTTTGTTGTTATAACCGTATTTGCAAGACATTTCAGTGAAAATGGCATACGCTTACTTGTTCAAATACATCATCATCGGTGACACAGGTATCGATTTTATTTCCTGATACTTTATTTGGTACTTATTTATCAACAAAACTGATCTACTGCATGGTCTTTGTTTGCTATGTCTCCTATTCCTATCTGGAGGTGAATCGTTCGTGGCTATCTATTGATTATTTTGTTTGTGTTAGGGCGTGAACAATAACTTTGTGTATCCGCCTACGCTCATCTTTTCTACGTCAAGGGATTAGTGCGCATAACATGATGAATAATATTGAGCCTATCAATTCTCTAGACAAGTTTAACAATAAGTAGGTACATTGAATGCAAACAAGTGTCTAATAGCTTAGTGTCAAGGTTTTTCTTTGTTACTGTATTTTTTGTGAGTGCAAACTACAATAGCTCCTTTTGCCCTCATAGGTGTCGGGAAATCATGCCTGCTACTGCAGTTCACAGACAAAAGGTTCCAGCCTGTACATGATCTTACAATCGGAGTGGAGTTTGGTGCCCGAATGATCACAATTGATGGAAAACAAATTAAACTACAGATATGGGACACTGCTGGGCAGGAGGCGTTCAGGTGAATAAGACATTTTCTATAATAAGACAAGTTTCCCTTGTTAGTACTTTCACCTTTAATTACAAACATTTTTTCTTTATAAAAATTAGTAGGTCATAGTACATAGAGCCCGCTGGAACTCGCATCCTAAAGTGCTATATAAGACTCCTTATTTGGTGATTACTTAAACAATGATGTCGAACCTTACTTATTACTTGTTCGGCGGAATTATTGTTCATGCAACTATATTATGATGTCCATATATATTATATTATATTTTTGTTAAAGTAATTATTATGTTACTACAATTAAAAGTTACTACAATACACTGTTAAAATAAAGTTCAATACATTTCGACAAATCCTGGCTAATGTTTACTGAAATTCTGTCATATTCCTAGTCATCACATTTGTATAAGTAAATTATTTTTACATACCTACTCTCCAAGTAATTTGCACATGTATTGTACTCTTTAAAAATAAAGAATTCAAACTCTTTGTTTCACTAACCTATACTATGTTTACAAGGAAGTTTTTTTTTACTCTTTATCAAGGTCAGTCACTGGATAGTGAAATATAAACAATACATTATTGGTGTTATTGTTACTAGCTTTATAATGACCTTTATCTTAAAACAATATGATTGGTAAACTTATTAAAACAGGTATTCCTGGCAACTTTATTTTTACCAACATTTAATAACCTTGGGAATCCATCTTTAGCCTCTAACTTACCTCATTGCAATTTCAAGAATGTATCTAGCTAGTCCTAAACTGCCTAAATCCTAAACTGCAAGTGTAAGTTTTTAGTCCATCTGGTGCATTATTTTTAAGAAAAGCAATATGCTTGCATCTGTAGTCCTCAGGCATGGTAGACTAGACACCCATCAGATCTCTTGATACCAACTTAAGATCATTGAGAATCTGAGTGGGATAGACAGAGAAATATTCCAACATTAAGTAAAGTTCTATCTATTTAATAACCAAACCAATAATACCTACAAGATGCTGTATGTCGAATTCAGCCTTTACAAGTTTCAAAATAGATGATTTTCTTGACCAAAGCTTGAGATACATAACTTCGTCTCAAATGTTTACACTACTGTTACACTGAAAATGTGGTCTAAACAAGTAATTATTGTTATCTATCCCTTATACCAGATCGATCACACGGTCCTACTACAGAGGCGCGGCGGGTGCTCTTCTCGTGTACGACATAACTCGACGCGACACGTTCAACCATCTTACGACATGGCTCGAAGACGCGCGCCAGCATTCTAATTCCAACATGGTCATCATGCTGATTGGCAATAAGAGGTAACAACTTCGCCATGACTATTGTTACCACCGCAATTGTGGCACATGAGACCACTTAAAAAGGTTCTTGAATGACGATTACGAAGCGGCAGATGAAATTTAGTTAAAGACCGCCGACATTGTAGATCAGGGCATGTTAGCAGCTGCAGTGAGTTTTAATTTGGTTCGGGAGCTCTTTTTTTGAGGCTGAATGTAATCATGATGACAATAAAACCAAAAGGGTAAACAATCATCAGGTTCTCGTTTAAAAAGTTCTTATTGTGAATCATTTGATGCACAAGCTTTTAGATAGCTTTTATTTATATTCTACATAATATTTATATCTTTCAGTGATCTGGAATCCCGCCGTGAAGTCAAGAAGGAGGAAGGCGAAGCGTTTGCCCGTGAACACGGTCTGGTCTTCATGGAGACATCAGCAAAGACCGCCGCTAATGTTGAAGAGGCCTTCATTAATACGGCCAAGGAGATCTACGAGAAGATTCAAGAAGGCGTGTTTGATATCAACAATGAGGTGAGACTAGTTACATCGTCGTCCGAAAAGAGCCGCGTTACGATTCACGCTAATGTTGATGTGACCGCACCCTTTTTCGTGTGTTTTATGAATAACGTCATGACATCACCTAAAAGTGTGCTTAATTTGATATACATACTTACCTAAATAAATTACAAGCGAAGTATTTGTTTTGACCAGCATGTTTATTCCAGGCTAACGGCATCAAGATCGGTCCCCAGCACTCGACGGCGGGTGGTGCGGCGGGGTCGGGGGGCGCGGGCGCGGGTGCGGCCGGCGGCGGCTGCTGTTAGGTGATGCCTTGCACACACTGAAGCGGACTGGCCGATGTGGGCGTGACGGTAATACATAGTACATAGACAATCCTACTAATATTATAAATGCGAAAGTTTAGATGTTTGGATGTTTGTGTTTCAATCACGTCTAAACTACTGAACCAACTTGGATGAAACTTGGCATATATATAGTTCGTAACCTGGATTGACACATAGGCTACTTTTTATCTCAAATAATTAACAGGATCTACAGGATAAAATGAACGAAAAGGATTAGCAGCGCCATTTGGGAAGAGGATTTCATTGTCATGTCATGTCACGGCAGTTTGACAGGGCGTAGTACTACCTCTTTGGTCTAACAACTAGCGTTTGACATTCCAGTACGAGTTTGGTGTAATGAGGTGTAATGTCAAGTTTCTCAAAGTATCCGCTCGGTACACGCACAGATAATATAATGTACACGGAAACTGTAGACGCGTACGAAGTCGCGGGTTACTACTAGTTAGTAATATAGCTGTAAGTACATAGTAGAACTTCTTGTGAAAGAGTCTGGGAAGTACTACCACCGTCCCTATTTCTGCCTCCAAGCGATGATGCTCACATTGCTGTGTTCCAGTTTGAAGGGTATGGGTGCCGGTGCAATTACAGGCTCATGAGACGTTTATTTAATAAAATCTCACTTATCACTTTGAATCGTCATAAAGTTTAGTATCGTTATTCTTATTTTTTTTATTGAATGAGTTTGAACTACTTTTTATAACCTACTCCTTTGGAAGTCAGTTATATTGGCTCTCTCTCAGTAGTCACTAACTTTTCATTACCAGGTACCTATGATAGAGATTCAATAAACACTTTTTACAGGAGGGATAGCAGTTGTGTGCAACGACAGATGGTTCGAAACTACGCTGGAATATTGGGATTATTTTATAACGCTGCAGAATTTCAGACAGGAAATTAGCTTTGCTCAGTAGGCCGATCGCGAATAAATGTGACAATCGTAAACGTATCGTAACGGTAGCGTATCCGGAATACACTGCGCGGTGATGTTACAATGCTCTAAATACGTTTTACAAACGTAACGTGGCGACTGTCAGATTTATTCGTGCTCACCCTTCTGGAATCATATTTACCGCGCCGCTCTGGCACTTAAATCGGTAGAAGTTTTAAATCTTTGATCAAAGTCGTTAGTCTTGATAGCCTAACTAACTTTTTGGCTGGTTTAATTCATACTTCTACATAGTTCATTTATACATTATGTTTCATTACACGACTGTAGGATGTAGATAGACATTTTAATCGATTGTTCACTAGATTCTGACCACATATTCAAACTTAGTTATACTTTTGACATATGACGATATAAATATCCTTTATTAATGTTTGAGCTCTATGTCTTTCTGTGTGTAAATCGTGTAGAGATTTTATTTAGCCAAATGTATCACTTCTCATTAATCAGGCATTTATTTTAAAAGTACATTTTGATGTTAGTATAATCTACTAAACATAATTGTTCATTTAATCAATTAGTGTGTAATAATAAGTGATCTTAAAATTGGTTGCAACAGAATGTTGCAAAGATTACACAGCGATTTGAAACAAATACCTACAATTTATGTTGCTTACATTATTTTAGTTTTATAAATTTTATTGAGAGTTTAGTCAATTTTTTATTTATATACAAACTTAAATCACGTATGGACTACCTGTACTGTGATGTAAATCTGTGTTATTAAACGTTGTATGTATTATTGTTATAATTTAATGTTTTATTTATGTAATTTCTAACATTTGATGCCTTGCATTAGTGAACAAAAAGACGCCTAATAATTGTGTAAATAACATCTTGGTACTTCATCATTTTGGGACTCTTAAGTATAATAAAATAAAATTGAAGATAAACAAAGTTGAAGTGAGAGGCATAGATAATATAGTTTTGCACAAGATATCTCTACGCAAATCGATAGTTTCGAAAGTTTGAGATGATTGTAAAAGGACTGCTTGCAAGGTATGACGAAGAGACACGATAAACATAGGTTATGTACTTTAAGTTTAGCACATTGTAATGATATGATAAAAATATTTTATAAGGTTACAATATGCAAACACATTTGTAAGGTGTATGTAATTCATGTGAGTAAATTGTTGAAAACCCCACATTTGTTTTCACTCATATTCCTGTTTCATTTTCTCTATAATACCTACCTACCTAACTTATTAGAGAAATTATTTTAAGTTTGATATGTGCCTTAGTTATCTACAGGTATAAGTAAGCTTAGTTTTTAGTTCAAGCATTTTATAAACTATAGAATTGAATGAATGAGTGAAACATTTAGTAAGAGCTGATACTTTAATATAAAATCACGCATTCAATCCTCCACACTTGTATTTTGTATATCATCATGAAGCATAGTATTATCAATACCATCAACATCACTTATTTCGTTCAATACTGTAAACACACTGTTGATAACTTCAGGTGTCTTCATTTTCACGGCACCGTTGCTTTTGATCTCCGCTTTTGACAGATTGACCTCGCAAAGGTCAAATACAGTTATATCCAGCTCTACCATATAGAAAATCTGGTTCTGGAGAATTTGGTAGGTAAATTGCACTAGCTCTTCAGGGTGGGAAACTTCTTCTTTCATTCTGAAAATAATTTAAAATGAAAACGCTTGCTTATAAATTTATAAAAAAAAAACAGTGAATGGGTATGTTACTACCTACACCTATGTATTTCGTGAATTGAGCACCTACCTACAATGTGCAAGTCAACTATACCATCACAGAAAGAGACCGCATTGAAAACAACTAAAACAGATATTATAACTACAAACAACTAGGTACCTTACCTACATATATTATGTCAAGTATGTATGTTTGTAAATCACTCTTAACACTACTTTTTAGTAGAAATTATATAGATACTATAATAAGATAGAGATGCATAACATACCCATTCCAAATAATGGTAATATCTCCAACCTCAAATGAAATCTTTACTTTATCCTTGTGGTCTACTTGAGGGGTCTTATAAACTAGAGTGAAGAAGTCTGTGCTCCTTGATGAATCACTGTCTACAAAGTTAAAGCCAAACTGCAGAAGTTGCCGCTGCAACAAAATACAATCTCAAATTAACAATGTTCCAAGTAGTCCGAGAGAATAACAGTTGTGAGTCCATTAAAATAGGTGACATGATTCAAGATATTAAGTGACCCCCGGACAGGTTAATATAAATATTTTATTACCTGTGTAAAAGAATACTGCCTAATATTGCAGTCAAATAGGTTTTGCAGAGTTCCTCTCACTGATGCTGCAACCTTTTGCTCTCCCCGTTCTAACATGTAAGGTAGGTGGGTGGCTCGTTCCAAAATCTTGTTGACCCCCCAAGACAAGAGCACCGCAAGGTACGCTACTTTGGTCTTTGAGTTATCTTGAGTAGATGATACTGTGATCTGGAAGTAAGGTTTGATACAACTGGTAAATACATTTTTTTCAAAATCTTTCAAAAACTATAGGATAGATTCTGTGACTGCTAAAATATATAAGTACCTAGTTATTTTCAAAAAACCAAATTAATGTTTTGAATTGGAAAGCATGTCAGCTCGCATTAGATGTTTCTTGTTTTCTAAGCCACCACACCCGAGCAGTATAATAAATCTTACCACCAAACCGCTGGCACCTTCTTCACTGTACTTTAAAAAAGGCTGCTCTTCAAAAGTTACTTTGTATTTAGTTGATGAAGACTGAATGACACCAACAAGTCCTTGCTTTACTTTCGCAGCATATTGCTTTAGCTTCACAGGTTGATAATGAATGTCGTGCAGCGGCGTAACTTGGCAGATATGCCACAAACCCTCATTGTAAATAACTGCAACAAATTTGTTGTCGATAGGGAAGAACCGTGTAGGTAAAAAATAATGTTCTAAATTAAAATTTAAATAGTCTGGCTCTGTTATGATACTTATACTCGCTAATTGTTTCATAAGCAATTTTTGTTTACGCGTAGGTAAACAAAAATAGTGTAGGTAGGGCTTTTTCAGAGTTCACAAACCTGCAAGAGGATCACCAGTAGGAACTGGTTTACTTGTGTTTATATCACGTTTCCATGAAGAATCCGGACGTAGTAACGACATGGTGAGAAGCAGCCTAGGTTCCTTTATTCATTGCACGGCAAAGCAAAGCACAAGCAGTTCGTTTTATGAAACTTTCAAGCTTTTATTAGCTTTTCCATTTTTCAATTTTGAAAACGAGCTTCAAAGAAGTCAAATCAAACATTTAAAAAAAAACGGCGCTTTTGGTAAGCCAACAACATTAGCAAACATTTTTTCGGCGCTCTTGTAGCACTTCGCAAGCAAACAAACATGCTCAAATCTTCAGAATAGGGATAAGATGATATGATATTTTATTTTAGTTGTTTTGCTTGGTGTTATCGTGAGTATTGTTCCTTAAGTTTGGTAGAGTTTTAATTTTAGGTCGTAGCATATTATTTGATGGAATTCATGTCCAAGTTTTGAAGGGAAAATCCACAATTTTGCCTTCAAAACAAACGACAGCCGACTTGACGAATGACTCGACTTGACTAAACTTAAATCCTACTAATATTATAAATGCGAATGTTTAGATGTTTGGATGTTTAGATGTTTGGATGTTTGTGTTTCAATCACGTCAAAACCACTGAACCAACTTGGATGAAACTTGGCATATATATAGTTCGTAACCTGGATTGACATATAGGCTACTTTTTATCCCGAATAATTAACAGGATCTACAGGATAAAATGAACGAAAAGGATTAGCAGCGCCAATTGACAAGAGGATTTCATTGTCATGTCATGTCACGTCAGTTTGACAGGGCGTAGTACTACGAGTTCGGTGTAATGAGGTGTAATGTCAAGTTTCTCAAAGAAGTATCCGCTCGGTACACGCACAGATAATATAATGTACACGGAAACTGTAGACGCGTACGAAGTCGCGGGTAACTGCTAGTATTAACTAAATATTAATTCACTTGACACGGCAAAATTGTCTGTCGAAATGACGACGGACGAGGCCATAATATTTTGAGAAGAAGAAGAAGTTAAAGTTGAGATGTGATGTTTGTTTTGACAGTTAAATGTCAGATTTGTTTGTAAGAATAACGCTAATATTAGTTTAGAAAAATGCGACAGACAACAGAATCGATAACAAAATGTTGCCGTCCCTTTCTCATAAACTGAAACGACAAAGACAGCTATAATTTTAGCGCTGTCAAATTAGGTTAGTTTAGAAAAATGCAACAACAGAATCGATAGCATTAGCCAATAAATAACGCTCACCAAATGCTAAAACTTGTTATTGCTTATTATTATACTTGTTCGTTCGAGTATACTAAGTAGGGTGGAGTGGATGGACTATAATTCTTGAGTGGACTTTGCTTCATTGATAATTTCTGCGAATGACGTATCTTATCGTAAATAATAAAACATAAGCTTATTGCGTTTATTACTCCTCGGTTTTGTTCAGTCCGTTTGTAGTCGTTACGAAGAATGGATCAGCTGCGTTTTGACGGTCGTGTAGCTGTGGTGACTGGAGCTGGAGGCGGTCTCGGGAAGGCCTACGCTCTCCTGTTGGGATCCAGAGGCGCCAAGGTGGTGGTCAATGACCTAGGCGGCGCTAGAGATGGGGCTGGCAAGTCCAACTTTGCTGATTCGGTTGTTAGAGAGATAAAAGACAAAGGTAGGTCTTTGGACTTTGACTCAACTTATATTGTGTGGTAAAAGTCACTAGTTTGACCATGGGAAGGTAAGTTAGGTACTTCTCTGAGGTACTACCAGTTGAACTATTGTTTTTACTTCCCCAAGGCACAACCAGTTCTACTACTTTACAAGTCGGGACTGTTGTTAGAAGTACTATTTTAATAGCACAGGGAGAGTTACTCCTGCATGATATGTGGTTAAAAAACTAGAAAAACCGACTTCAATTCGACTACCAGCAGATGATGATGATGATGACAGTTCATTGGGAATGTTCTAGTGACTATAAACACCACTTAAAAGTTACAGGAAAGCAAAATACGCAATTTTGTGCATGTGGTTGGCATATTTTTCTCAGTTATTTCTACTTATAACCCAAACTACTGAACGGATTTTGATGAAAATTGAATGGAACCAACCTGGAAGTATATTATTTCAGACAAAAAATTTTTTATTAAAATCGGTTCATAAGTGACAGAGATCTGAGGTAACAAACATTAAAAAATACAAATGTCGTGATTTTTATAATTTAGCAATTTATTTTATACCTTATTAAATATTAATCGAATTTATTGTTTGCGTCGTTTCTCGGCGGAAGTCTGTATTAAATATTTTTTAGTATATTTCTGTAGGTAATGATTTCGATAATTTTGTAAACCATATTATAGCTGATTAAATATGAATCTAATTTATAGATTATATAATAGTTCGGCGGAAGCCAGAATTAATTATCTTTAGTATTTTTCTATGTATTTTAGTTAGTGAGTTGACCACCAAGTCATGACTGTTTTGTGATTGGTCGAGGTAATGAGGTAGCCATTTTGTGCTTGAAAAGGCTGGTTAGGTAGAAAAATATCGGAAGAGCGACCATTCGGAAATGTGACTTGGTGGAGAGAAGTAGCATGGTAAATTGTGTACTGAATAAAGTGTAATTCTTGGACGAGCTGGTATCATTCACTTCAATTCAGAAGTGGGATGAACGGTATGTAAAGTGATAATTTTATATTTTTAGTGCACCCCTGATATATTTAAATTTCATTATAAAGTTATTAGTACATACATTATCCAGCCATTTATGTTAAATGGAATGAAAGATTTTGTTGGCATGTGTCGGTCGGGATTGCCCCGAGACTATCCGATCGTGCTAACTTCTGATTTCATAAAGTATAGGTGCCTACCTAATATGTTCTGAAAGACCGAAACTTTGTTTCACGGATCAGTCGGGAATACTCCGAGACTATCTGGCCGTGCAAACTTATCTCTCTTTTGGAGTTGTGAGTACCTACCTATACTGTCCATTGAATTTTAGATTGGTTGAATACCTACTGAGATATTTGGTTAGCCAGTACCTACTAGCCTGAAACGTACAGAGATTCATAGATTGGGGTGGCATTAAATTCATTTAGATTTTGGGCACCTACTGACTACATTTTTTTTATATACGTTTGAATCGCTGTTCGCATTGACTGGCTGGTAATACACCGGGACTATTCGGTAATTCAAACACCCTTCGATTAATGGTTTACTTATTTTGTAGGTCGGTAGTTGCCTTATATTTAAAATAATTTTAAAATATTATGCTACCCGCTGATAGCTATGATTTAAGCTAAGTGTGCTAAGTGAGAATAAAATTAAAATAGAATGATATGGGCTAAGTAAATACTTAGCTACCTACTTAGGCCTCAGATAAATTAAATAAATATATATATTCATGGACATTTCACACAACGCTCTGTAGTACCAAACTAAGCAAAGCTTGTAGTATGGCAACTAGATTACTGATAGAATTATTACATAATACCTAGGCTATGTATACCTCTGTTCAGCAAAGTGATTATTACTAAATGATTTAGAAGCAAGTCGGCTATGTATGCCTCTGTTCGGCCAAGTGAGCTACATTACTTAATGATTGGGAAGCAAGCCGGCTATGTATGCCGTAATTATTTCCAAGCCTCGTTATTTATGCCATGTGTGCATTATTTAAGATTCTTGTAGCACTACGCACTAGACTTGTACGTGACTAAGTATGTCGCAAAAATTACATGGACTGTGTGATAGTTTTACATTACTTAATGATTGGAAAGCAAGCCGGCTATGTATGCCGTAATTATTTCCAAGCCTCGTTATTTATGCCATGTGTGCATTATTTAAGATTCTTGTAGCACTACGCACTAGACTTGTACGTGACTAAGTATGTCGCAAAAATTACATGGACTGTGTGATAGTTTTAGGCCAAGTGTGCCATTGAAGATTAAAGAAAAAAAACACGAGATTAGTTCAGTCTGGTTTTATTTAGTGAATGGTTATGTCGGTAGTTACCCTACTAATTACAATGATTTACTTCTGTTTCGAGTCCATGGATTCTGATGGTGCGATGATTCCTGACGATGAACTTCCTGTAGCGCACAAGCATTCCAGATGGAAATGGAAAACTTCAGTCTTAGGAGTGCTGTGTCGTCGTTGAAGATCACGGAACCCCTCATTGGAGTGTTGAGTGGTTTAAACAAGGTTAGATCCAACCATTTTTATGTTTCAATCTTTGGTCGTAGTTTGCATGAGTCAATTCTTTGTGCAAGGTTAAACGAGTGCGTAAAATTAAGTGCTCCCGGATAGCGAATTGCTTGAAGGGCAATGTTTTTAGTTTGTAACCTTTCAAACCTGAGTTGAAACTAAATTTTTGCTCGCACAGAATCGATAATATTGCAAACTTTATATGAGGTTATGCGTGCTGACAGTATGTAGACTATGCCCTGCACTCTGACGTGCGCCGGTGATGTCAAGACATCACCATAATAGTGAATACGATGGTTGTTATTTTTATAAATGGAATAACTGATGCATTGTATTTGTAGATACATAGTTATGTGACTACCTTCCTACCCGGAAACCTAAACCTAAAGTCCGAAACTATGACCTTAGCATTAATTAGCACAAAGAAAATTATGACTAATACAGTATTTACAATATTTATAATACGTACAAAATACACATCAAGCAGTTGAGCTATCTACACACCGACCTTAGTAGGTTTCCTGATTGAAAATTGAGATAGATTGGTAAATAGATCTTTATTGATTACTTACTATTAAACGTAGGTTTTACAAACTTAAATACAACATAAAATAAAACAAGTAGGTACCCGTTAGTAGCGAAAAATTAGATTTGTTTTTTCCGAAATGTTTATTCCATGGTGGTGTTGATCATCCCCAGCACTTGAGCTATCTGACAGACTGAAAGTTTTTCTAGTGCTTAGTACATTTAGTATGTGCGCAGGTAGTAAAGGCTTGAAAACATCAAAAGAGTTTTATTTGTTCTGTAAGTAGCTAGGCCATGGCGTCACTGTTTGTTTTACCAAACTACGAATTATCGCAACAAAACAGATATTATTTTATGTAAAGTTAAAGTGTGCCTCGACCAAATATATAGGCATTGGACTGTGGTCGTGCTTCTTTTTTTTATGCACATTGAATACCTACTCAATACAGTTATTGCTTTCACATGGTAACATAGTCGCAAGTCTACTTATTGTTATAGACTTGTTGATAGATAGCGTACGTGTTTATTTGCGGAATAGATGCATAACACTTTAGATATTTACAAGTACCCACCGATTAGGTTTTAGGAGATAAAAGGTAACCAAAACTTCGAGTTAAGCTCCTTAATTATTTTGTTTAGCAATCTTCTAGAGAGGTTGACATGTTTGTCACCCATCGAAATACATACATGTGGGTCAGACATCACTGAAGTTTCTATTTGTTTGTTGGACAATATGTTATCAAGATTAACTGTCAAATGAAAGCGAGATGAATCGTTGGTGTAGATAGTGTAGTACAAGTAAGTCTACTGTGTGTACTGTGTATCTACTGTATAATCTGATGTGTCGTTCGTTGCACACATCTTGCTGTCACGATCACGATTTTCGTTCGTTCGTATGGGTTAGTGGCCAACCGTGGTTACGTGAGTGTTTAGGCCGCCTTAAGGCCTCTGTCGTGTCTTGACGACTCCTAAAGCCTGAACTGAAAGTTTTACGTACCCTCCAAAGCATGGAAGTGCACACATTAAAACGCCACTAGCGGTGAGCCATCCAAATAGTGACCGCGCAGAACGTTGCTTAACTTAAATAACTAGTGAATATTTATTAAGCAAGCTGCACTCCTACGCCACGAGTGCAGTTGATGATTAGAGTCGATGTAGAGTCGATGTAGAGTCGATGTAGAGTCGATGTAGAGTCGATGTAGAGTCGATGTAGAGTCGATGTAGAGTCGATGTAGAGTCGATGTAGAGTCGATGTAGAGTCGATGTAGAGTCGATGTAGAGTCGATGTAGAGTCGATGTAGAGTCGATGTAGAGTCGATGTAGAGTCGATGTAGAGTCGATGTAGAGTCGATGTAGAGTCGATGTAGAGTCGATGTAGAGTCGATGTAGAGTCGATGTAGAGTCGATGTAGAGTCGATGTAGAGTCGATGTAGAGTCGATATAGAGTTTCATGTAGTCTTCAAGGTCCTACGTCATGCGAGTTGAAGTCGCAATATTTTATTCGAGTATCACAAAGAGTACGATTTCAGTCTGATGGAGCTTTGATCTATTATTGGTGTGTTGGTGTTAGCATCATTTTTAGACAAGCTACAAAGAACGTACGAGAAGCTCTATTCAAGGTTTATAAGTGCTGGTTCCTGATAGTTATCCCAACTCCTTTGACATTCCAACCGGACGTTTTTGGTTTGGTTTTAGACTCTTGATGATCTGAAGTACCTATATAGGATGACTAAGCTAGTTGTTAGACTTGAAGGTTTGTTTACTACTAACGTGTTCGTTTTGTAACCTGAACGGAAGCTGGTCCAATGGTGTTTGAGATGAGGATTGGTTTGATGAGATAATGATGATGGAATGGAGTAAGATGAAAGCGATAGTATACTATTTTTCAGCATGACATAAACAGTTGTAAAATATCTATATAATGTATCTAGATAATGCCATCAATTATAAAATATAAGAATGATGTTGGTTGACTCAATTTAGCTTTGATTAAGAGCTTGACCAATTTGTGTATGACAGTTCGTTCACTTTAGTTTTGTTGGTTGAGCTGTTTGTAGTAAAGTCAAAGTCAAAATTTCTTTATTCAATAAAATCACAAGGATCATTTAGAATCGTCTTATATAACTAGGTGATTCTAGGTGCCAGTTCCACGCGACCAGAGCCTAGAAGAACGGGCAAGAAACTACGGCCTAGTTCCTAGCGTTTTTTTTTTGTATGATCCCTTTTACAGAGAAATATACATAGAGCAGAAGAATAGCACTGACATTGCAAGTCGAGTAGGTAAGAGAAAAGTATTGTGGTCTCAGAAGCAGTATCTGACTGTACAGTTTTTGAAGGTTAGGCTAGACTGAGCGAAAGAAAGCTGAATGTCTTTTTCAGACTTGTTCTTCGATAAACGAACGTGAATCACGTAACGGATTTGGTCAAGATGTAGGACTTGTATCGTGTGACATAACATCTGCTCCATGGCTGATTATTTGCTGCACTGACATGATTTATTTCGAGGACATTAAGACTTTATTATTGCTATTTATACATTTTTTTGACATTTTGGGTAAACAGACGAATTGATATTAATCGTAGGTAATTAATCTTTACAGTTAGTTCTCTGACGTAAACATACATTATTCATTCACTAATTTCGTTTATAATTGGTGACAATATTGTTGGTTATGGGCATTTTTGTAATTTGAATCTGAATTTCCAGGTAGCATTGCCATGACATGCAAACTTGCGTCTCTGCCTCGCGTTGGATGTAAAACACGGGTACTACAGTCACTGGTATTACGTAAGCTGTGTGACCGTTCAAGGTGATCCGTAAGACTTTGTTAAAGGCGCTTATGCTGGATAGTGAATTAAGATTTAAGTAATTGTGCTGTGGCATGGATTATTTTTGAACACGTTTCTTTGATGAAAATGTGCAAAGTCTCGATTCAGACTTGAGTAACTTTGGAGCATACGAACCTAAAACGTGCTAATTCGTCACCTCTGTCTTATTTTAATTCATCTTAGCTTATCTCCAGTCAGACACATAAATTTAGCACCTCTGTCTGTTATCGAAAGATATGCAAGTTATCTTAACTTTGTGTTTTCTGTTCTGCAGTTGAAGTAAATACCCCAGGTTCAGGCACCTTTGATGAAAGGCGCTCGAGCCCAGTACATGATAGCGTCATCCCCGCAGTTCGTGCCTGCAGCCCTGTCAACCTGAGTCTACTTGCTGAGCGTCATCATGATGACCGTACCACTGAAGGGAATCTCCTGGAGCTGTGATAGATTAACGTGGCCGAGGTCGACCACCTGTCAGAATGCCCGAATCAGCGAAAACAATATTCACGATAAAATCCTATAAGAGCAGAGTGTTCGCCTGACTCTCTCACTTGTGTTTTAGAGCCTTTTGCATCCACCAATAGTCCGGTAACGCTGTCAGACGCAATCGTCAGACGATTACAACAACGTCCTAGTTCGTCCGAAAAATTCGCCCACTTATGTTGCATTTTGTAAAAATAGACTGATACCCTCCCAAATTATTATTGAACTGTTTTTCTTGGCTTAAATTACTTAGATTTAATTTTGAAATCATTTCGTTATATTTTGCTTATAATTATTTGGTAGAAACTGCTCACTGTATATATATTATAGTATTAGGTCATGCGTCAGGAGATCGCATGATGACGGATGGCCGAATGTCGTGATTTTTATAATTTAGCAATTTATTTTATACCTTATTAAATATTAATCGAATTTATTGTTTGCGTCGTTTCTCGGCGGAAGTCTGTATTAAATATTTTTTAGTATATTTCTGTAGGTAATGATTTCGATAATTTTGTAAACCATATTATAGCTGATTAAATATGAATCTAATTTATAGATTATATAATAGTTCGGCGGAAGCCAGAATTAATTATCTTTAGTATTTTTCTATGTATTTTAGTTAGTGAGTTGACCACCAAGTCATGACTGTTTTGTGATTGGTCGAGGTAATGAGGTAGCCATTTTGTGCTTGAAAAGGCTGGTTAGGTAGAAAAATATCGGAAGAGCGACCATTCGGAAATGTGACTTGGTGGAGAGAAGTAGCATGGTAAATTGTGTACTGAATAAAGTGTAATTCTTGGACGAGCTGGTATCATTCACTTCACAACCAAATTGAGAACCTCCTCCTTTTTAGAAGTCAGTTAAAATTTAGATTTGTTATTCGACTTACGATACTATACATTGAGTTGGTAGGTACTTTGTACCTATTGTATGCTAATTCAATTGTATAATTCTTAGGTGGTGTGGCCGTTGCCGATTACAATTCCGTTGTTGAAGGGGAGAAGATTATTAAGACTGCTATAGATAGCTTCGGGCGGATTGATATTCTTATCAACAATGCTGGTATTCTACGTGATAAGAGTTTTGCCAAAATGGCTGATCAGGTTTGTTCATTACAAACTTCATGTTAAATTGGCTTTTTCTTGGTCTCTCAGTTAAAAATCTTAGCTAACATATTTTTACTTTTAAGAGAACAAAAACATAACGAGGAGATATTGAAAAATGTTTTATTATAGGTAGATGCTTATTTTGACATTTAATTTTGCAAAAAAGTCTTCTAAGCTTTGAAATTTTTTTTTGGAAATTATACCATTCCCTTTTGATAGTGACATCCTCCTAATGTTATATCTATCTAGTCTACATATTAATAAGTATTTACGTAAATGCAGGTGTAATTTATTTAGAATTCTATACATTATTTGTCAGGATTGGGACCTTATCCAAGCAGTGCACCTCAAAGGAGCGTTCAAAACCACACAAGCCGCCTGGGATATCTTCAAAAAACAAAAGTTCGGGCGCATCATCATGACGTCTAGTAATGCTGGCGTTATCGGCAATTTCGGACAGTCTAACTACAGGTTTGTACGATCTGCAATGTTATAAATAACTTCAATAAGGCTTAAAACAAATGGCAAAATATATTGGTAATTGAAAACTCTCTCACTGAACGTCAATTTAAACTACTCACTATTCCTTCCTAATAAAGCTGAAATTCCTTTGTATAGCGCAGCTAAGTTTGCTCTGGTTCTTGAAGGCAAGAATTAGCATTATCGAACTATCATTCTAATGGAAATTCCAATCAATACAATATCCCACTTTATTAACTCTAAATAAAGCCCAAATTCTTTTATCCAGCGCGGCCAAGCTGGGTTTAGTTGGGTTGGCCAATACATTGGCTCTCGAAGGCGAGAAATACAACATCAAAGTGAACACGATAGTACCCACTGCGGCTTCAAGACTAACTGAAGACATCCTACCGCCTGATATGTTCCAGGCGATGAAACCTGAGCTTATTGCACCGGTTGTTGTAAGTATTTATGTACCTACCCTATTATAAGCTACTTATGGCTTATTTGGTCATCCCAATATTGGTTTAGACTTTCTAGTTTTGGCCCATATTCGCATTTACTGTTCAAGCACTGAGGGTCCAGTACAAGATGTAATACAGTCACACTGTGTTAAACATCCTTGACTTTTACATTACACTTAGCACATCCTATCCTACTAATATTATAAATGCGAAAGTTTAGATGTTTGGATGTTTAGATGTTTGGATGTTTGGATGTTTGTGTTTCAATCACGTCAAAACCACTGAACCAACTTGTATGAAACTTGGCATATATATAGTTCGTAACCTGGATTGACATATAGGCTACTTTTTATCCCGAATAATTAACAGGATCTATAGGATAAAATGAACGAAAAGGATTAGCAGCGCCAATTGGCAAGAGGATTTCATTGTCATGTCATGTCACGTCAGTTTGACAGGGCGTAGTACCACCTCTTTGGTCTAACGACTAGCGTTTGACATTCCAGTAGGTATGAGTTCGGTGTAATGAGGTGTAATGTCAAGTTTCTCAAAGAAGTATCCGCTCGGTACACGCACAGATAATATAATGTACACGGAAACTGTAGAAGCGTACGAAGTCGCGGGTAACTGCTAGTTAGAAATATTTACCTACTTATATACTGTGTAAATAAGAATATTTCTGAAGAAACGAAAAAGAAGCGGACCCGCACTACTAATTGGGATGACCACGAGAAAGTAAAATACTTAGGTAGGTACACTTATTATTAAAACATGTTTAAAACTAGACCCCATCATCTAAAACTGAAACAAGGCGTTTTATTCACACGCCACGCCGCCATATGTTTGAAAATCGCCTTTGTTTGTACAGCAATAAGAAAGATTTCACTTATAACGACTAAATGAGGCAGTCGTTTCTAAATAAGACGTTTTCTATACAATTATTTTTTGATGTTTTATCAGGCCTACATGGCGCACGAATCGTTCCCCGACTCGGGAGTGATCATCGATTCCACTCTGGGATTCGCCACTAAGACTCACTTCGTCAGAGGGCAAGGCACTCCACTAAAGTAAGTATAAGTACCTTGCTATAGTTATGACTTTTTTGCAAAGATAAGGCCTGGTTCGACCAGATAAAAAGTTATTTATAATTTGAATGTTTTCAAGAGGAGAGTGAATAGGTTTCTTCTAGGCAAATGTGCTACATCGGCGACCGCATCGTCACTTACCATCAGTTGAGATTGCGGTCAAACGTGTCTATATTATTGACACACGTTTGACTTATAGACTCTATAAATAAATAAAAAATGTCGGATAAAATACTATCTGCCTGAGCCGCCTGTACTTGAAACTTGTCAAAAACAAGAAATATTTTTAACTAAAGAATAGCGTTATTCCGAGTTGGTCAAACCCGGCCTTAGTGATGGAACAAACAGATGGCCCACTCGATGTTAAGTGGCAACATCTGTCTATACCAATGCTTTACCTCAAACTAACTCTTGACAGGAAAAAGCCCTCAGACCCTGTGACCATTGAGTCCGTGAAGGAGAACTGGTCGAAGGTCGTTGACATGACAGACGCTAAGCATATCAGCAGGATCGCGGAAGTTACTGTGGATTTGGTGGAGAAGTTGACGGTATTTTGCATATTTTTCTTATTTTTTACCATACTTAATAGCTATTCCCAATTACTATTAATTTATCTCTAGTTTGACTTTACCCAACGACATTCTATACAATGGAATTTGCATTGGGTTTCTGAAAAGGGAATGGAACAAATGTGCTCAGAGGAAAGTGTGAGCACATTTGTATGTTGTACATTACGCTGATTTATCGAACACTGAAGGGCTAGAGTACCTATAAAACTGTAATGTATGACAAAGTTACAAACTGACAAGCATAAAAACGTCGTATTTCAAAGTTGCGTAGTAGTGTTTTTCGTTATGAATGTACCCATATAATCCATATCCATGTACCCATAGCAACAACTTATTTGATCAAAAAATGCATGGCTTTGATACAGATTGGGCTGAATATTGGGTTCGGCAGTAACTGCAGTGGTCCTTCGAGCCGAGTAGATTTTTTGGCGGTTGCGGCAGTGACTAATAAACCCAGTTTGTTTAACAAAACCAGATATGGACACTTTAAAGTCAAAGTATATTTTATTGCTTGAAATACATGTTGAAAAGTTGTTTAATCCCCCAAAGTTTTCGGAAGTGGTTACAACACCCTGTATATCATTTGAAATGGTTTCAGGACTTCGAAGAGCGTAGTAAGTTGGACGCTGACCGCGAATCTTACTGGTCTACATACAAATACGATTCAAAGGATTTAGTGATCTATGCACTTGGAGGTAAGATCTATTTACTTTGCAACTTTTTATCATCATTTTAGGCAAACATACATTCAAGACTATTTGTCTACAAAAAAAAGACGTCACAGCTCAGGCGGTATAGCTCTGCCTTTCGTGCTGTGGGTCGTGGGTTCGATCTCCATTGTGAACAAACATTTGTGTGTGGCAAACATATGTTTATTCTATTTATCATAAGTTGTATTGGTCCATGGTGGTATTTATAAAAAAAGTATGTAAGTATTCTATCAGCGATCTGATTCCAATATTACAAGCTTTACTTAGTTTGGGACTAGAGGATGTTGTGTGAAATGTGTCCATGAATATTTTTTTTATTTAAAAAAATAATTAAACACTCTTTCATGTAAATTAGGACTTAGGACACGTTTTCAGCTGAACTTTGATCTCATAATACTAATAATGCTGCATACTTTGATAATCTTTCAAGTGTGGGCGAGTTTGTTTTTGCAAACTGATAGTAGGTTTTGATAAGTTTTATTATCGGCAAGAAAATACTATCACATGTTTTTATTGTTACTTAAAAGGTAATAAATAAACATACATAACTAGCTGTGTTCAAGTCATTGACATTTTGTCCGTAAAATTGAACAATTACTGCATTTTAAAAAAAATGTAGCTTACTGCACTGCTTATAGAATACTTACCGATGACATACGCCGTAATTCTAAATTGCGAAAAAAAAAAAAAAAAAAAAGGAAATAAATTGGCGGGATTTTAGATTAGACAGGCCTTTTGACCTCTTGGTACTTTACGTACCCGTACGTTTAAATAGCGTAGTCAGAGACAGGTCCATCCCATCCCACTAATATTATAAACTAGCTTCCGCCCGCGACTTCGTCTACGTCCCGTTTGATTCTGTTGATTTTTCGGGATTAACAGTAGCCTATGTGTTAATCCAGGTTACGAACAGGTTATATTCCAAGTTTCATTCAAATCGGTCCAGTAGTTACTTTATTTATTTAAAATAGGACTCCCAACACGGGTTTACACTTTAGTATCAAGTGAACTAGTCGAGGGTCATAATAATAGTGCTTCCATACTTATAGGGCGTCACGTTACAGCGTGATTAAAACACAAAATTATTATTCACAGTTGGCGCGTCAGTCGTGAACCCAAGTGACTTGAAGTTTCTGTACGAAAGCCATGAAAACTTCGTAGCTCTGCCCACTTACTTCATTCTACCTGGAATGTGTATCGAGTCGCCTGTAGTCGCGCAGTCTATGCCGCCGGGCAAACACGCCGACTTCACCAACGTAAGGACCGCACCATTCTATTGTAACATCATTCTGGCAAATAATTATCAAATAGTTAAGGAAACTTAGCCAGACCATTAAGTTCTAAATCTTATTTTACCCACCGCTCACTGTTGAAACATGAGTTTTTCTAGGGCCCCCGCAATTTTTAACCCCCGACGCAAAAACGACGGAGTGTTATAAGTTTGACGTGTCTGTGTGCATGTGTGTCTCTGTCTCTGGCTGTGGCATCGTTGCTCCCGAACGGGTGAACCGATTTTGATTTTGTTTGAAAGGCGAATTAGTCGGGAGTCGGGAGTGTTCTTAGCTATTGCTGATGAAAATCGGTCCAAGATGGCCGCCGCCACAAAATGGTGGATTACATAATATATTTATTCACAACTTAGGCTTTTTATGTTCATACTATTTTTATTATTTTGTGTCGGGGGTTTTTTAAATTTTTAATTTAATAAGTACTTGTTATTATATAAGTATCATCATGAAAATTATTAATTCAATTAAAATTTCTTTTGCAGATTCTCCACGGAGAGCAGTTCATAGAGTTCGTTGGGGATTTCCCCGGGACGGATGGCGTGTTCACAACGCGATGCTACGTCGCCGATGTTCTTGACAAGGGTTCCAGTGCAGTGGCCATTGTCAACAGTAAGTTGTTACTATAAAACACTGTATTACAAGGGAGTAAGGTGTGTTTTTACATGGGGTTCGAATTGTGAATTTACGAAGTATTGATTCATCGGTCTTATATCAGAAACACTGAATAGATAAACAAAGTATATAATGTTTGTAACCAGGACTATAAAATTCGGATTAGCTATTTATAAGATAAAGTTTTTAATAAATATAGTCTAGCATGTCTCAAACGTCATAAAATGTGAAAAGATTCGTGACGCTGTATAAATCATCTAGAAATCTCTAGTTATCAAAGATTTACTGCAACAGAAAGCTCACTTACATCACAACATTAAATCTAGCGTCTAATTTATAATTGTCTAATATTACTTCATAGATGCCACGTCTTTTTCACTCGATCACACATTCGAATATTCCGCAACTTGCTATTTTCCGGATTGGTAAGTTCTAACCCCTTATTTGACTCCCCAGGTGAAGTATATTCAAACAAGCAGCTAGTGTTCCGTACACAGCAGCACATATTCGTGCTCGGACAAGGAGGCTTCGGCGGTCAACGGAACAGCCAACACTCTGTGAACGTGGAGCCGGCGCCAAAGCGAGCGCCCGACGCTGTCGTTGAACAAAAAACTGCAGAGGACCAAGCTGCACTTTACAGGTATTAACCTGCCTGGATGCTTAGTGTGGAGTTTTACCACAAAGTTCACGTAAAATGTATGGAGGTTTGAGCAGCGCCCCTAGCGGGAAGTTTACATAACTGATGATCCTCCATATAGAATACTAGTAGTTACCCGCGACTTCGTACGTGTCTACAGTTTCCGTGTACATTATATTATCTGTATATTATTGTTATCTGTGCGTGTACCGAGCGGATACTTTGTGAAACTTGACATTACACCTCATTACACCGAACTCGTACTGGAATGTCAAACGCTAGTTGTTAGACCAAAGAGGTAGTACTACGCCCTGTCAAACTGACGTGACATGACATGACAATGAAATCCTCTTGCCAATTGGCGCTGCTAATCCTTTTCGTTCATTTTATCCTGTAGATCCTGTTAATTATTCGAGATAAAAAGTAGCCTATGTGTCAATCCAGGTTACGAACTATATATATGCCAAGTTTCATCCAAGTTGGTTCAATAGTTTTGACGTGATTGAAACACAAACATCCAAACATCTAAACTTTCGCATTTATAATATTAGTAGGATAGTAGGATAGGATATAGTAGGATATTAGTAGGATAGGATAGGATAGTAGGATTAGTAGGATAGGATAGTTTACATGGACTTTGTAGTAAGTATACGTCCACACTGGGCATGCTCACAGATCAAGAATGATACTATAGGCATGATTAGGGACAAGGCCAATTTTTATATCTAATCTTACATTTTTGTTATTATGTACCTACCTGTACCTATTGATACCTATATGTACATATTTGCCTGTTAGGGGAACGAATAAAGATTTATCAATCTCTAGTTTTACCACAGCAACATAGCGTCAAAATTATGGGTTTGATGCAGTTCGCTACCTAACTTTTAACCGGGGACAGAATAGATACTTTATACTGAGGGTTGAAGTCTATACGGCTGTTAGACAATAATCTTGCCAAGTAACATTCTTGAATCGTCATGCTTGCAGATTGTCCGGCGATTTGAACCCCCTGCACATTGACCCCACGGTGGCGACTGTCAGCGGACATCCCAGGCCAATTCTACACGGATTGGCTTTCCTCGGATTCTCAGCCAGACACGTCTTGGCCAAGTAAGTCTATTGCAATAATTTATTTAAGTAAATAATCGGGAAAATGGTCTCAAAACTCCATCATCAAATAAAATATGCTCCCAATTATAACGCTCCTAATTCGCTTGAGTAGAGATTTTGTGTTTTCGGAATAAGAACATGACCTAATTCTCGATTTAATTCTGAATCTGTACATTCTGTACTCGGCTAATCCTGCCGTGATATGGAAGAAGGCGGCTATACGATAATCAACTTTCTGCACATAGCCACCTTTTGCCATATGAGGGCAGAATCATCTGAGTCTGGATTATCAGTACTTGAGCAATTAATGAGCATACGGGCCTTAGTCTCGCACACTCATATTTTATATCTTTTATGTAGGTATGTATGGACATTTCTTCAAGGTACCCATTCTCCAATAAACTTATCATTCAACAGGTATGGCGGTAATGATCCCAACAACGTGAAGGCAATAAAGGCCAGATTCGCGAAGCCAGTGCTTCCCGGACAGACCCTCGTCACTGAGATGTGGCTGAACGGCAAACGCGTCAACTTCCAAACTAAGGTCAAGGAGACTGGCACTGTTGTTATTGCTGGTATGTATTGTGTCATTTATTACTTTTAATCTAATTTGGTCAGCTATTACGGCGCGGAGAGATTGTGTTACATTACATCACGAACATTTTTGAATACTAGTTTATCATTACAGGCGCTTACGTCGACTTCAAGAATATAGTATCCGGTGAATCATCATCATCGTCAGCCGCACCAACGCCCTCTAGCGGCGCATTGAAGAGCGACGGACTTTTTGCTAAAATTACTGAAGAAGTGAAGAAAAACCCCGAAAAGGCGAAGTCAGTCAATGGAGTGTTTTTGTACAACATCACTGAGAATGGCAAGACTGTGAAGCAATGGAGTAAGTGGAATCGTCAATTTTGTGTATGAGTGACATCTATCGGCCATATGAAAGGAGACTGCCCGATGAGTTTCTGACCAGTCCTTAGTGCTCTGCAAAGTGTTCAACCTTTTTTTAGACCGCGACCCTTATCTCTATCGTAAGGAATAGTAAAGGAGCCATGTTCAGTAGTAGGAGATGATAAGCCATAAGCTTGGAGGGTCAGGGTTAAAAACTTGTTTCTATATAATCCGCAGTAATCTCTAAACAATATTTTTATTTCAGCTCTGGACCTGAAGACTCCTGAAGTTTACAATGCAAGCCCCAAGTCAGGCAAAGCTGATACAACAATGACTGTCTCGGACAGTGATTTGGTTGACATATCCTCCGGCTCACTAAACCCTCAAGTTGCCTATTTGAAGGGAAAACTCAAGATTGCTGGCAACATTATGCTTGCTCAGAAACTTGGACCCTTGTTGAAGTCTGAAGCCAAATTGTAAATTGATTTGTTATATTTTTCGAATTGTTAGGTACCTACCTGTACTGTTTTCGGGGCATGGTTAGAGTTTATCATTTTATGCATTTGTTATAAGTTATAACCATTTCAAATATTTTTTATATTTTGTTGGCAACACTAGAAGTGCCGGAATGCTACCCACAATGTTTAACTGTGATACCTAAATGCAATACTCCAGTGTTTGAAAGAATTCAATCAATTCCAGTGTTGCCACATTTTATTCCATTACTCTAAGCCTATAACTTATATTTTTACAAAGGTGAAGGAATAAACACCACTTTCTTTATATAAAAAGTTTTATTTTACAGTAGGAACAACCTTCCCTTCCAAGAATAGATTACTTTCTTTGACTTCATCTTCCCAAGCAGTCTTCATTTGTGGTTGTAAAGTCAAGTCGATAAACTTGGTGGCTTGTATTTCAGGAAGGCCTTTAGTTTTGACAGCTACTCCAATGATGCAGCAGTATGCTCCTGGTAATACAGAAATCCATAGACGAATAGAAAATAAAGAAAACTACCCACATAAACTAAGCATCTGTAGGTAATGTTAAAAGCAGTTAAGCATTTTAGGCATGGCAACATAAAACGCTTCACTAAGTAGGTACTCTTAACTCTACCACCAACATTAACAAGTGGAGGCAAATAAATAGGTAAGTAAAGCTGCGGTCTATGGTAATAGGTAAGTAAAGATAGACCAAACTATCTGTGAACTGGTAGGAAACAGAACCAAGCTCATACAGGTGAAAACGTATTCAGACAGAGATTCGACTGAAGTGAAGTATGTATGGTAGGTCTATAACACTTTTGGTAGATGCTGTACCTACAGCATCTACCAAAAGTGTACCTACCTACCTACGTTCCAAAACCAAACGAGACAAGAAGTACTATCTTTTAGGTAGGTACCTACCTAAGTACCTACTACAAGAAGCACTAAAGCAGGAATGGCAGGTAGCTTAGTTAAGTATTTAAAACAAATGTAAGTAACATAAACTTACCCTTTCTGATCGAGTTTTTATCGATAATTCCATCAGCGGTTTCACATTTAGTTATTTTCGTACGGCCTGAAGTATCGGCAATGATCAGAATATCTGTTCCGACGGTTTGTTCAATGGTCCCTTGGATCCAAACATCTAACGGAGGAGTTTTGTTTACTAAATCTTTAATCATGTACTTTCTTGGATTAACTGCCATTTTCAGGTAGTAGGTAAGTAAATAAATCTAAGCTAAATCCCCAAATCAAAGTCCATTTCACTTAAGATTTTTCTGCTATTTCCCTGATGATTCCATTCGCCTACCGAATTTCTGTTTTGTTTTGTTTGTCCAGTCCACACAGATTGATTTACTTTACTTTACTGACAATACTGACATTTGGTCGTTTGCCTTTTGCCTCTTATTTTTCTTCTTCTTTTCTTATTTATGGCCTCTGTCCTTTCTTCTTCTTCTTCTTTTATAAGCCTCTGTCCGTCATTTCGACAAACAATTTTACGTAACAGTGTCAAGTGGATTTATTCTAAACTAAATAAGAATTTATGTTTCATGGGTTGGCAAGATGGCAACTGCCTGGTTTGATTACCTACTGAATTCAACTTCAACTTCGTGCTGGGCTACCGTCTTTCTTGACAATATTGTAATGTCAATGTCTACTAGGGTAGTAAAAAACTAGGGTAGTAAAGTGGCAGTTCAATTCAAAAATAAATGTTATCGTTGGGCCCCAGAATATTCGTTTGGCCAAGCCCGAGGCCCAAGAGGAGAGTTCCTTTGCTTTTCCATACATATGTTAATTAGTTGTTCAGATTGAGCCGGATTATTTATTATCATCAGAGGGGCGATTACGAGTTGACAATGTAAAAACCGGTGTGAAACGTCTGACGCCAACCACACCAGTGTGCGCTGCTTGGCATGGAAACACTGAGCGGAAGCTTGACGAAACCAAGCTTCTCAAAAAATCTCAAGAAAGTACTTGAAGGGTAGGTATACTGAAAGTCTGAAAGCAAGCAAGACAAAGTTACCAAAACCATTATACCGCGGGAGAAGGGTAGGGTAGGTGTGGGTGGCAGCGGGGCGAGGAAGATTATGAAGCTGTCATCTGGGGCGCTCGAAGTGAACTCGCCTACAAAACAACTCGCACAACACAAGTGCTCCACGTCCACTAAACACTAAATAAAATGAATGCCTCAATCGGTTCGTAGCGCGCGCGCGGGAACCACGCACGTAGAGCGTTTGCACGGGTAAACTTTTTCGTCTATCAAAAACACAAATCAATCTAAAAGCAGAATCGTAAATGAAACTCGACGTGAATAATGCACTGCAGTGATTTCCAGTATAAAAAAGTACTCTGTGAGTGATATTTTATAGTGACGTTGGCGTTCAGTGATATTTTTATGTGGAAGATCGTAAAAAGTTAAGAAAAAGGAGTTATAAAGTTTCCCGTCGTTCGAGCCATGTGACTGAAAGCAGCAAAGCAAGATTTGTAAGTGCATTCATTTTAAAATAATTATAACTTTAACCATTAGGTACTAACATGCGTCTAAAAATAAATAAAAAATAAAATAAATAGTTTTGATACATAAAAGCTATGATAAACTAATTAGGTACCTAGGTACTCTTCTAAAACAAAAATTGGGTGTTTTATGGGTTAAAAATCTTAAAAACCCATAAAAATAATTTTATTCTGAGTTAGTATACCTCCGTACCTATGAAAGTTTAGTTAAGTAACCGTGTACCTATTTATTTACTTACCTACTCAGGTAGGTGCATATTTTGTCGTGTATTTTCCCTGTTTTTGTTATAAATACTTATCAAGATACATAATTTGTAGGTAATTCCTGTCCTGACTCTACGTTTTGTTGCATCAAAATTCCACTATGCATGGCCGGACACAGATTTGCCGGTATTCACAAAGAACTGAAAACGTTATTAAATAAGTACCAATTAGGTATGAGCGTGATGCTGATGATCCATTAACGAGCTACACAAATGTAAATTCGCAAGTACCTAAATATTTGCATATTCGTGATATGGCATAGAAATAGCTGTATTGATACAGTAACGTAACGACACGTAACAAAGGCAGTTGAGCACAGTTGGTCAACTGTAAATTAGTCTGTAGCTACTTAAAAGTTTTTAGGAAAACATAGAAATTTCAACTTGATTGTAGAGGTGAGAATTTTATTCTACCACTAGATTCTTCTAGGCTAGGCTCTGTACCTATTCGTAAAAACATGTTGAAGCACTGGAATCGAGCATAGATTTTTGACAGTTTTGTATGAGAATTGGAGTAACGATTTCCTTATCAGAATACGAGAAGAAGAAAGGGTACAATATTAGGTATGCATTCTTAAGTCACTCAACTTTTCCTATTGCATCTGCACTCAAGATCGGGTGCTCACCTAATTGAGATTGGTAAACGAATAAATGACAAAGCTCTACTCTTCATTCCTGAATCAAAGAAACAAACACATTCTATATCGAGCAGCATGTCGCTTACGCTTTTCCCGTGTCCTTAGCTGTAGTCGAGACGTGGATTGAACTAATGAGATGGCCCATTAACAGAATGACGTAAATGTATAACAAATAACACGACTTGCAGACGGATATCGAACGTGTGTCGATTTACTCCTCTAAATCTCTCAGCAGGGAAGACAGGCTTGAGCAGCGCAAGCAGTAAAGCCTAATGACTACTTATGAACCTCCTGTCTGATAAATATTATGTTGAAATGTATTTCAAAGAACTCTCCGAACGTATTGTTAAGTCATAAAGATAAGAAGAACTAAAAAATAAATATCAAATCAAATCTGGGACATCTACCTACATTTGACCTACAACCTACTGTAAGTACTAAATCATCCGAATCAGGTAAACTTTGTAAGTATTGGTTCTTCCTATGTACCTATCATTACAGACGATGCAACTACAGAATACTTCAACGATAATCCATACTCGTACGCTAGCACACTTAAAGTGATGTAAGCTTCATCCATCCAGAAGGACGCACGTACAGACTATAAAACCACGCACACGGCTTTGATTGATTTATGGCACCAGGCCGTCCATATTAATGCTGTTTTCGTTGTTACGAATATATTTTGTAAGGATCACTTAATAGTCGCTTGGAATGCTGACTAGAATAGAACTACAAGAATACTAATGTGCAACTGCTATAAAGCTAACTGAATGAGCTAGTGAAATAAAGATCCCTAATATCAGAGAATAAACGAAAAAGGATGTATCAAATGGCGTTCTCCTGATGACAAGTATATTATGTAACTCAGGCAATACACGAATCAAAATGAAAATAACAAGACTACTAGGTAATGATTGACCCAAGCGCAAAATAAGACGTAAACCTGAACAGCGTGAACATTTACCACGTCCACATGATGAGAGACCATTACAAAAACACAATACCGAAAGCCACAGCGGTTCTCGGCTTCAAAAAGCTATTTATTTAATGGTCGAAGCATTTTGCGATTTCCCAGAACGAGATATTGAGCGGAACATTATGGTAATAACTGTAGATTGTTCAAGATTGAGGATGACAGTTGCTGGAATAATTAGAATCGTGTCATGGGGATCAAGCGATGGTATTTCTTGAACCGACCCTACTTTTTGTTCTTACCTTACTCGTACTTTAGAAGCAACAGGTAATGCAGTAAGATCATCAAACGTCTCTAATCTGTGTTTACATAATAATTAGCTGTGAATGAGCTGCCTTCAACAATATTGTGTTTCCTTACCGCTGCATTGCGTTATCTACAATAACAGTTGCATCCCTTTCTCATTCAAGTTTTTATTATCTTAGGATTTGATAGCAGCTCTCAGCGCTATATTAATATTTATCGAAGTTATTATTAGCTGGTATGCTTTTCCGACACCGATTGAGGATAAATAAATTGCATATTTTATGAGGTGTCACATAAACGGCTTGGCGTTTATCGACCGTTAGGTATATCGAGCTTGGGCAAATCAAATCTCACTCCGTTTCGGTGTTTTGGTTTTAGTCACGCTTCCCGGTACCCAGTTCCCAGTTCCTTTTCTTTTGATATTAACTGCCGATAAAAAAATATACGGAAAAAATAATGATTAAGATGTAGCCCTTGCAGCTGCAGACCACATGTCTTAATTTGTCTCCGACGACCTTTTCGGTGATTTATTATGTGGGACTAGGCGGACGTTGTCTTGGCTTGTGTATAATTTATGCCACCTACCTACTTTGACGTTTATGTGTTGCAATGCGACCGTTTTTATTATTTTGCAAAAAAAAAAATTATATAAGTAGGTAGACGACGACGGACGGAACACTTTTAACTTCTCCGACATGTGGTGATTTCATGAATAATAGATATGCCTGCCACCCTACTATCTTTTTTGTGTTGTCTGTCGCATAATCGCATCGCAGATACGTAGGGAAAACGCAAACCAAAAACAAAACGTCTTGTCGAACAGTTAGTGATGTGAAACTGTCAGTAAAACTTTTTTAGTTACAATATGCTTTTTTTTATTTGCTATTTAATGAGAATTATCCTAAGTACTTAATAATATTATTAAGTACACTACATAATTACTCTATATTCTTATTTATTAAAAAAACACAGTTCATTCTCTAGGTATATGCGTATAAAGCAATGTTTAATAGGTAGGTTCTAAACAATGCTATAATAGATAGGTAAACATAATTTTATGCATGCGTGTTCGCTTTTAGAAGGCCGCTCGGCCAATTTAATTAATTAATTAAATTGTTTTAACGGCTGGTTTGCGAACCTATTAATAAAAAAACGTAAGAAAAGACTGTCGTGTCAATTGATGTGAGTTTCGTTACAACGAAAACAGCATATGACGAGGAAGCATTCATCATATGCTGTTTTCGTTATAACAGAAAATTTATTTTCACGTCACTAAGTACGCGACAAAACAGTTTTGTCGATAGATGTGCGTTGGCCCTTAATCGCATCGCAGATACTTATTCTCGTTTGTAATGTCTGAGGAAATCGCAGTCACTGATAAATGCATGTAGGTACAAATGCTTTTGAACGTCACGGCAGCCAACAAATGCTTTGAGATTGTAAAAAAAACTATGTTGTGCAAGAAGTACACAGAATTATATAATGGATGATTATAAAGTTGCAAAGGATTATTATTTCTAAAGTACTTAGCACTAATTTGTTCCATTTGAACGCGTTACTGAACAATTACCTATAGAAAAGCAATACAGAGGAAACTCGCTACCTGATGCTCTTTCAAGTGTTTATAATTTTTTTTCCACTACCGTTTGTTGTTTAGTTTTTTGGTCTCCTTAGCTGTCGAATCAAGAGTGAGATTGGGGTCTTACTCTTACCTGAGTGAGCTTTGGTTTTTTATAAATGACAAGAGAAATATCAAGACGTAGGGCATTGTATAGCTAAATAAAATATCCTAGCCATAATTATACCCTCGCACAAAAGACATTGTGCAATACTTTTAAACGTCTTGCTCGGTCTAAGAAAAATATTATGGTGATGCTGTGCTAAAATTGCTAGCATTGACTTTGAATCACTTTATTAGATATTTTACTATTCAATATAATAAAATTTTACATTTTAATCGTTTATCTTAAGTTCATGATATGTATTTCTTTTTTGGGAAAAATTTGAATAAACATAACGGTCGAGGTAGAACTAAGAAATATGATATTCGTGTGATCAAAGAGTCTATAACTATTGAAAAGCCCGCATCTCTTCAACAGCAGAGCTTTATCACTCTACCTACATATACTTACATATCAAGTGAGCATAAAATGGTAAAAAGCAATGGTGGTAGAATAACCCAGACTACACACTGTAAACATTTAATTTTTAATTCAATAACAGTGCAGTAGTTGCAGATAATACTTACCCACTAGATAGGTTACCTACCTAGGTAGGATTAACTTACCACAGGGCTTATGTTACTAGTTACGAGAACCACTATCTATAAAATTAAATAATAATAAGATCATAAGCAGAATCTAAGATGGAAGTACTCCGGAATTTTAGGAAGCTAAATGTTACGCAAAGTGTGCAATATCTATCAAAACTCTTTAAGCGCTTGTGGGCCTTTTGGCGTAGCTTCTAAGTAAGCGAGGTTTTGCGCGGTCACTATTTTAGATGGGTAACCATTTACAACTGAGAACTTCCGTGCTTCAGAAGTTATATTAAATTTTAGATCCCAGCTCTAGCAGTTGCGGAAGAATAAAAGCTCCGTCATCAGAGCTAGCCACCAACTCATACGAACAAACGATCTATGAAAGACTTCAGTCTGATAAACCATTTCAACAATCGCCTTTTTTTATTTTTATTTTGTTAACGGGGGGAAATCTGCAACCAGACACGTCGCCGCATTTCAGGGATGCAGCGAGGTAGTGTGAGGTTAACAGACTCGTCGACTCACTAAAACCACCCCGGTGGCCGGCCTCGATGCTTGACGAGGGACTCTGGGTCCTCAAACGACCACGCCAGATCATCGCATATCGCCAATAACAGCACGTCCCGGGAGAACGACACCCACAGTCGCGATCCCAGCACCGTAGGTGCTACGGCTGCATACGCCACATTGTGACAGAGTGTGACATAGCGTAGCTCAGCGCCTAAATCCGCCTTTAGAAGAGACTCTACTACAATTTATAAAAACTTAGTTTGCGCTTTGCGATCCAAAAAGATGAGTGACTATACATAGATAAATTAACCAGTTCAATCAAAGAAATACTACCTACCTAAATGAATTACAAGAAAACATGTAATTAAGATTACGTTATCTGCGAGATAGCACCTCAGTTATTCGGTCCCAAACGTCCACAGTAACCTGACCTTTCATACTATGACTGTGGCTTTGGTATTACAATCATTTTACAACATAACCGTAGAGATGATTGCATAGAAACTCGAAAGATTTTCTGTGACATACATAGATCAAATACCATAGTAACATTATGCCTATCTGTGGCTCGGGTATCAAGTTATAACGGTAGTCTACAAGTTATCGTAAAATTAGCAAGTTGTTGTAAATGCCTGTAAATACCCATAAGTAGGCAGTTCTTGTGTTTTCTTTCGTAATGAGGTTATCGCTTCGCCTTGTTTGATTAGCTCCGTACCTAACGACCTTGTAATTACTGTAAGATTTTGTTAAACTGTACGTTTCGTTATCTAGAAATATTTTTGAACACCATTTCAGCAATAATTTTATCATAAATACTCTGATCGAAAAATTCAGACTATTTTTAACATCTATAAGCGTTATTTCATTTTTAGGTTTCCTGAATAGGTATTTTTTTATTCAGTTACCTGCCCCCGTAAGGGAATCTTTTGCTGTCAAGTTATATTTCACTGTCCAGTGTAATTTCTTCAGGTCACGTGGTACAATTTTGTACCACGTGATCATTCTTTTTAGACACTTGACAGCAAAATATGCGCGAAAACACATCAAATGACGTCATAATGTCACTATTTAGTCACAGAATAACTGAGTTAGTATGAACTGGCCATGATTTAAAACTTTGCAGTTCCACTTTGCAGTTCAACTTTGATTGGCATACCCCTGCTGGCCTTACGAAGTTCTTTGTCTCCAGAGTTCAATTACAGAACCAGAGTTTTTAGAAAGTGGTTAATGCGATCGTTTATATTCGAACAAAACGTGCCGTAGTAGGCCCACTCTCTATGCCCATAAAAAGTGGAACAGTAAATTCGTGCATGGGACATACATTTTCAAGAGAAATATAATAAAGTAGGGAATTAGAAAGTTGCTAGTTGTTACCTACTAGTCGACCGTATAGGTACTTAGGCAGATATAAAAATGTAGTCCATCGATGATCGCGAATCTATGAACTATTTTTAAATCAATGAAGATAGGTAAGGTAATCTACCCGATGATTTTAGCCCGATCCGGAAAAGAGCCCCTTATATTCATACTCTATACAAAACTTACCTACTATTAGGTATAGGTATTGTTTTTACCTCTAGGCTACCTTGTGAACAAACAAACGTAGAGAAACTTGAGACAGCAGTTTCAGCTATTTTCTACAACACCAAAAGCAAAAATGCTCTCGTTTCTCTCATTTTCGTAAACTTTACTCATCTGTTTAGCCAACCATTTGCCGCCTAATGACACGCAATAATGAGTTGCGCGGGAGCGGTGTTTGCTTCCGTGGTTAGAGTAGAGCAGAGCTGCTCGACACGCTAAAATGTCAGCTTTGAAGGCAAATATTCTTAGAAGTTTTGAAATCCTCGCTTCGAAAGATTTCAAAAAATTGCTTTTCGGAAATATGCGTTGTTTTTGAAAGCTTTGATTTTTGCTTTGATCTAGCCTAGCTAATGTCCTTCCTAGTCAATGTTTTTAGGATGAAATTAAGCGATAAACTTTAACCACTTCACCTCCCAAAGATCTCATAAGCAACTAGCAATTACTGAGAACCGATGATCATAACGGTGACGCCCTTCAAATATTTTACCGTTTTAATTGATGACGATGTCTCATTCCGACTTCCAATCCAACAAGACCACAATCAGCTTTTAGAAACTATTTTGAAAGTAACGGTTACCATTTCAAAATCTTTCAAGACACTTCTCTAGTCACGTCTCGTCACTTTTGTGGACACAGTGAGAGCAATTACTAGGGCTTTTCACACTTGTCCGCTAACCGTTGGGATTACGACTTTAAAAACAAAAAAATACGGAATTATTTTAAAAATACGAAGGTGTTTCCCAAAAATAAGCTCACGAGTAAAATAGGCAGTAGGTATACTGTTTTTTTTAACGAAAAAAAAAAATGTTACATTTGCCCTAGTGTTTTGAGTTCCAAAATAACTGAGTAGACGGACCATGCAGAATTTCTACTTTTCGTGCCTCTGAGGTTTCTAAAAGTTAGAATAGTAGTTACAAACAATGTTTGTATCTTGAATCCTGAACTCCGAAGATGTTATCGTATGTAACGCATAAAGTATTGAGAATTAAAAACTATGAATATTATCACAGCTTATTATGTTTACAAATCAATACAATTGAATTATCAATGCCAACAGTTACTCACGCACAACCTTATTATGATGCTAATAAGGATTGCTTTGGCACGGAGGACTTGATTGTTATTGTAATGTAACACTTTGCTCTGGGCACGGAGTGGACATCTTCAGTTGTCATTTTATTTTCTTTTTGCAGCTGAGATACTTGTCGGCCGTTGACCTTACTCTATCTTGCAGGGTTGTCTGCTGTGCTTTTATAAATTTAACTACATTATTTACGTTTAGTTTACATAGGTTCTTACTTCCTGTTCGAGTTTCCAGTTCCGTGTTCTGAGTATTTTTTGCATTTTAGAATACAAACATTACCTAAACTGGTCGCTATGAGTTTCTATAATGCTATTTGGCCTAAAATATGCACTAATAGGTATCGTCTTACTTATGTCTTATCTTAACCATAGTAATTTCATGCTTCTGATTATGAAAAGAAATGTTTATTTGCCTGAAGTATGGTAGCAAAAGGTTTTTTAAATCAATAGGATTTCTCCGGTGATGTAGTAGTACCATAAGTATATACCTATCCTAATTAAAAAATATATTTCACACTTTACAAAAAATTCTTCATTCGTAACTGGTTGCGAATAAAGAGTATTTATTCTTCTACCACAACCAGTTGCGGGTAAAGCATAATATTTCCGTTTTCGCAACTGGCTACGAAAATTAGTTGCGGAACCGGTCGGAAGGGTTTTTACACACTTTGCCGTATGACTGACACTGTCTGTAGTAAAAATATTGATCTAACTAGATTATTCTATAACAATGAGATGGAAGATATTTTGTTAACAAGTGCCAACCCTAACTTGTTACGGTACCGTAAACGTGTAAGTTAGTAGCTAGTGACGAGTGGACGTGAGCGGATTCTGTTTGTTTAGACCGCGGGTTTCCGAGAACGACGCTTGTCAGAACCCCCATAATAAGATCATCTCGCTTCCATACAAGCTGTTATTGTTTAAACTAACATTGACATGATCGTGACTGAGAGTTATCCAGGTTTGGAGAAAAGCTCTTGGGAAAAATGAACGTGACAAAGACTTGATGCGTTCTGATTATGTTACCGCGTAGGCATCATGTTCATCATCAGTAGGTTAGGTACTTGTTATCATTTGTCTCCATCAGTTTTAATGTGACGTCTACTGCTTAACAAAGGTATGCCTCTCCCATAGATTTCCAGAGCATCAGATTTAATCCGCTACTACTTGAACTAATAATTTGTGCAGTTACCAGGTCGTCTTCCATCTATGAAGTAACAGTATTCTTCGTTGCACTTTACAATGCGTGGCCTCCACTAGAAAACCTCCCGGCCACTGGCTTATCATCTTGCTATTCTTCTTTGTTATATCCTCGGTGTGTTTTGTTTATATACGGAACCTTAATTCTCATTATTGATCTCGTAAAGAAACTCTTAAGCGTAGACCTTGAACCTATTTTTTGAAAGATGTAAGTATTGTATACTTTATCATGACTGTAATATTTTCCTTCTTTCCAGGTGATGTGGTTGCTGGCCGCATTGCTGGCCGTGTCCGCAGTGTCGGTTACGTCCACGCCATGCGTGCAAGCGCGCACGCGTTGCGCGTACCGCACGGGTTGCGGGGCTGCGCTCAGTAACTACATGATGATGTGCGATCCAGTGCTGTCCGAGCCAGCTCAGCATTGCCCGAAGGAATGCAGCCATGCGCTGATAGCTCTGACTTCCACGGAGGAGGGCAAGGAGCTTATGAATGTGAGTATTTTCTAGAAGCCAGGATAACGTGACGGAGAGTAATCAAGTCACAAGAGTGGCGAGATGGTGACCTATTGAGATACCGAAAACTAGCTTGACAAGTCAAGTTCGCTATTCTAAAAATACAACTGCTCAACATGTTTCCTAGCTCGTATGTTCAGAATGAAAATTCACTAAGCATATTTTACGAGTGTTTGACTGGATGGCTAATAAAATTTTTACGACGCAATGGAAATTCACCTTGCTTTGTTATTTATAAGAAGTACTCGTCTTATAAATAACAAATATCCTATCTGCAAATAAAATTACGACTAATACAGTATTTACAATATTTATAATATATACAAAATACACATGATGCAGTTGAGCTATCTACACACCGTTGCAAATGATTTATAGATAGCTCAACTGATCCAAATCCTCTCGTCATTCTATTTCTTCTAAAACGTGTTGATCTTCAAGTAACGGTCGCTGCAATGACACTTATGTTTTCTAATAATTAGACACTTCTAGGTATTCCTCAAAAGACGTTGTCCCTTGTAACTCTAGAAATTGATCTTTCTAAAACAATGAGCCACTTTAAAACAATTGCATTACCAAAGCACTTGTTCAATGTCCATTCATGAAATTGATGTCACCTCAATCATGCGAGGGTTATCCGGGGTCACAGTCATAACCGCCACTTCCAATCCCAACTTACAAGTAACTGCAGATTGCGATTGGGTTTTGTAAGGCTGTGTTCAACCCGATCATATTTTCATAGATTACTTATGTATTACAAAAATGTCAAAGTTAATCATCATACACTATGGAGGAGTATGGAGTTCCATTCGTCAAATCTGAATGTTTTGACATGAACAAACTGTTAAGCTTGAGTTTCTTCAAAAGTAAGGTTTAGAGTTTACGAATATCTTCTTATTTGGAAACCGTAGCACTGATTTATACCAAACATTTTCTAAGAATTATCACAGAACAATCAGCTATTTTACAACAAAAACTGCATTGATATTAGAGCACTAGTTTCGGAACTAAGGTCACAGATAAACAGACAAACACACAGACACACTTCAATCATATCATCAAAGTGAGGACAATATTTTCGAAACATGCAGGCGATTGCAATTTTATTACCGACATCTCTCTCTACTTTTACTGCCGTTCAAACTGCATCCCAAGTCTCTCCAGAATGTCACAATTACTCTTCATCCCAGCTGTTTACAATTCACGTTGTACCCAATTGAACGGGATGACCAATAAAGGGAGAGCCCTCAATTGGATGCAATTTATTCGTGGGAGGGTTCTAATTTAGTTGTAGTGTGGTATAGGTGTGTATGCAGACGCAATAAAATCTAATTTAGACGTCGACGGGCAGATTTGTACGACATGCAGCGCAGCGACGGACAGTGGGGTCGCGGTTGACGACCTCGAGATCGGAAGCTACGCTGAAGAAAAGACTTCTATCGCTTTATGTATTGTTCAAGTTTTCTAAAGTTGAGTTGTATCATACTATTTTAAAAATACTGGATATTCGTTAGAAATTACTAGGTGAAAATCAGAAAGCTTAAAATTATCTTTTAGCGAGTGTAACTGATCTCAGGATCTCAGGTCATCAAATTGTAATGCTTGTCTGGACGATCGATACAAACACTATAATTACTCACCTGAAAAGTAGGTATGTACCTACATTACATAGGTTTCTAGGAGATTTTACTCATGAAAGAATTTAATGACATCGCCGTTGTTTGAGCATAACATCGCGTTTGTTATATTATCGCCCAGCTTGCCGTTGAAATTGCTTCAGATAAGAAAATACTTACCTAGTAGTTATTTTTTCTGTAGCAAGCAACAAAGTATTGGTACTTATATACACACTCTTAATCTTATTGCTATGTTATGCATTTGGATAATATGCTATACGTTTTTCTATCTGAATTCTGAGCATAGCGCGTCTTCCAAAGGCGTTTGGGTTGGCTCTAGCAGTCGAAAAATATTGACTCTACATAGTTAAATTTATTGAGCTGTATTATCAAAACCTTGCAGATATATAAGTAGGTACCTCACCGAATAACCCATTGAATTACCTACCTACCTGGTAGAAGTGTAAAATAAATAGGGGAGATAGAGACATGATGCAGTCTAAAAACTGCACGACTGCACCGCTTTTTATTCTTTTTCGCGCACAACCGGACATTTGAGAATAATCGTCGTGATGTTATGAATGAATATCATTTCACTTTGAATGACTTAGGGCCTATTTCACTATCATCATTAGGCTAACCATCGATTATAAAATATTTCCGTCTCTATTTTAGACTTGTCAAAAACAAAGATAGAAATATTTTATTTGACGGACAGCGTTACCCGGAGATGGTCAAACAGGCCCTAAAGGTATGGCGCGTAGTCAAAAACACAAATTCACAACTCTCACAACACAAATGTTATGTATAACACAAAATGTATCACTCGATAACAGTTCTACGAGCACCGCAATTGTGTCAACAAGAACTTGCATTGCGATATTCAGACCCCCCTGATGGTGCAGGTGTCACTGCAACTGATATTGCTTAGCAATATTGCCGGTTTGCATACTTATCAAAAATATTAAGTTTCATCTTCATTAATTGAGTTTTGGATTGTGTAATTTGTACTCAGTTATGATTATAAAATAAGTGCCCTTTGCATATTTTCAATTCAAAAATTTCTACCCTTCAAAAATTATATTACATTGATGCCTACTTCATATTACGGTTAAGAGCTTTGTCGATTATGAGCGAACCAAAGCCTAACCATTTCGGATAAGTTGCCAGCAACGTGCTCTAGAATTAGCTACACCCTTGATACAGCACAGCCGGCGTTTAGCGTTTACCGCCATATTTGGCAGTACAACATAGACATTTGGTACTTTGTAGTAGAACCGGTTCAGCCCTTAATTATTACATCGTACTATTACTAAAGCCTCAGACAAGTGGCCAACGAAACGAAAACGCATAGGCAACAGAAAATGAAATAAGTACAATTTATTTTGTATAAGCTTACGCGGTGTTCTCAATTTTTGGTGGTCATCTGGGCAGATAAATAGCGTTTTATACCCACTAACTCAATATGTTAGGATACCTATCTAATAACCATACGACAACTTCAGATAAAGATAGTATAAATACTAAGGTACCTCTTTGTCACTGACCCAGATGGCCTAAGAAAGGACTAGCGTCATAAAAAGGTTATATTGTCTAAGGGGGTAGGTTGAGCAACATGTAGCGAGTCGAGACGGAGCAAAGAAACGGGCGAGCAGCCTTGAGATTTGACGTCTTGATCGGGACCTACCGCAGCGCCAAGCGACTCTTGCGCAGGTGTTGCACACAAAAAACTAAGCGTAAGACGGCTGCATCTTCATTAACTTGTGAAGGCCGCAAATTGACCTTAGAAACCATAACGGATTGGTTTAGATTAAAATTGCTGTTTCGATTTTAGAGCCGCTACGCTAGAAAATGTAGCAAGTTGATAGGAAATTATTTGTACGCTGAATTCTAAAATGCCAAATAATAAGCAAAAATAAACGATATCTTCTTGAGATGCTTCCAATTATTTGGATCAGTTTTAAGCCGTCAATAAAGCCGGTTGGTTTTTAGAAAGCTCATCTGCTTCTCGTATATTTTGTAGAAAACCTGTTGATAAACATATCAGTTAACTTACCGTAACATGCAAATATTGTAACCAATTCCGTAGTATCAGAGCCAAAAAGGTCGTAATTTCTTTCGGTGTCTCAAACAGCCGTCTAGTTATCCGAACTTTTAAACCAGTCGCATTTATTAAGATTTCAAAATGCATGTTTTGATAGAGGAACCGGTATGTTTTGTCGTAAAATATTTTACGAGGGAAAATGTTGTTATTATTCGTATAGGCCGCGGTAATTTACGACTTTCCCTAAAATTTATAGCCACAGCTTAATATTAGACCGGTGTAAAGTTGAAATTTTAGGTGGTCGCTGATACTGATACAGACTCCGTTTTCCAATCGATCAAAATACTGCCTAAAGATCTCCATAGTAAAGTTGTGTTTCTATTGTTACAGTGTGAGTGTGAAGATGAGTTCTGCGTGGAGGCGAAATCCCGGATCGACATCTGCCGACCGCAGGTTCTGGGAGCTGTCAATGCAACGTCATCATGCACTTTATCGCAACTGATTTGCGTTGCCAACGCTCAGTGCGCGACCGCCTTATCCTACTACCACCAGTTCTGCCGCTCCATGTTCCGCGGCAGAAAGTGTTCAAACAAATGCCTCAACTCCATAGAGATTCTGCGCAAGCAAGAGAAAGCGGCAGCGTTGACTGTCTGTCAATGCGATGGCAACGAGGACTATAATTGCCCTCGAATGCAGAGTAACCTTGAGAGACTGTGCTTCCACAAAAAAGGGCATGGTAGAGGCCACGAAAAGCATAAAAAAGTGCCAAAAGATAATAGTGTGACTCACGATGCAGCAAGTACTTTGGTCGTGTCCAGTGCCCTTATGATGTGTGCGGTGCTTTTGAGTTTCAACACGTGATGGTAAATGAGGCGTGGGGCCTTCAATAGTTCATTACCGTAAAGACTTTCTGTATATAATAAATGTAAGATGCAATCAACGATAATTATACTCACCGAACAAAAACAGGGTTCTTCTTTACTTCTTATTTTACAGAGAAAATAATTTATCATGTTCCAGGTACTATTGTAACTATGAAATAATGTTTTAGCATACCTACTTAAAGCTAGTTATCTTTATTAAACAAATTGGTAACTATCATACTATCGTTGCTGTATCTACTTGTAATAACACACAAACAAAAAATGCCCAAACGATTGATAGCGATTGATTGGTAGGGTTTTGAAAATACTGCTGCATCAAACTTCGTTATCGATAGACTTTGTTTTTATTCGGTGAAAGAACTGTTATAAAAAGTACAACGTTGTAAATATTAGGCTCTAAAATGAAAATTAGGTCCTTTCAGGACCAACGGAAAAAATCGGTAAAACCAAGAATTTAAAAACATACATCCGAATTGAGAACTTCCTGCTTTTTTTGAAGTCGGTTAAGCTTTCAATTGGGTGATGTTTGGTGGACACCAGCCCTTAGAGTTTGTATGAGTAATGAGACTGCGTGTGGTAATATTTCGCTTCCTTCAGCTACTAATCATTGTCTATGGTTTAAATCTATTCGGATGGCTCATAGCCGCCCACGGGCCTGCGCAGGCGTCGCTATAAATATTCCGGCGCCGGTGGTCCGGTGACAAATACCCAACTGTTCCCGAAGCGGCGCCACTGCGATTGATCCAGGGACTGTTCCCGTAAAGGGTTGATAGCTAATAGATATTAAACATCCATCAAACAGCAAGCAGATTTGATGCTCTTTTAAAATCTGGTGAAATTCCGCCTCAAAGCATGTAAAAATGTTCCAAAAGTGCTTATTCTGGCTATGCCATATGGCACTTACGTGATAGAAGACCAACCGACTAAAAATGGTATTAGTAATAATAATAATAATAATAATAATAATCTTTATTTCAGACACATGATCCATCCATTATGACATAAAATAAAATAAAAGGTAGGTAACTAAAATGTAAAATAATAATAATCTAGTAAGTACCTAGAATACCCGTAACATAGGTTAGGTGTCATGTCCACCTACTTAGGATGCAAGTTGCACCCAGCGTCTATAGACTCTCGTCAGTATAAGTCTATCCGACAGACTAGCAATGATCGCGTTTTTGCACTTACCGACTCTGGACATAAATTTAGCTATGCGATTCCTTTGGATGGCATTAAAGGAGTTTATTCGCGCCTCCAGGTACATGCCGGAGGCGCTACAGTACCGATCCAACCCCATGAGTTGCCTATAGATGTTATTGTAGGCAACTCTAATGCCATCATGCGCTTTCTTGGTGTAATTCGTCCAGAGTTGGCAAGTATAAAATGTCTGACAGAAAGACCTAAACAGAGTGGTTTTTACGTCACTTTTGGATTTACAGAACTTTCTGATTATCATATTACCGACAACACATAAGGCTCGTCTCTGACGCTCAATGTCATCGTCGTCTTTAAGGCTTGCAGATACGATATGACCAAGATACTTGAAACTGGTTGCAATCTTAACAGGCTGCCCATTAAGTAAAATATTGGGTACTACATCAGGTCCCTTTCCGGATCTAAATATTACCATCTCTGTCTTCTTAACATTGTATACGAGGTTATGTTCTTTGGCATACTTTTCACAAATGCTCACAAGCTTTCTCAAACCTTTGATCGAGGGACTAAGCAGCACCATGTCGTCAGCGTAGCTCAAATTATTAACATATCTGTTATCTAATCGGAGCCCAACTGGGGTGCTACTTAGTTCCACGATCAGATCGTTAACGTACGTATTAAATAGATCCGGAGAGGTGACTCCCCCTTGCCTCACACCGCAGGACAACCTGTAGCTGTCAGACAGTTCCTGACCCCATCTAATGTTGTTAGTTTGATTCCGATACCAGTATCTAAGCAAACCAACAGCATTACCTGGGGCACTTGTACTGTATAGCTTATCCCATAGTAGTTCATGGTTAAGGGTGTCAAATGCTCGGCTCAGATCTAAAAAACATGCATAAACGCTTGTCTTGCCTTCTTTGTAGTATTCGACTACTTGTTTTAAGGAGAAAATAGCCATATCCGTAGATACATGTGGTCTATCGCGTCTTAGTGCTGAGTACTCTATCGCGTCTAAGCCGTAAACCCACTGCAAATGTGAGGCAGTGCATACTTATACTTTTTTGAGAGATATTCTATGAAAATAATCTTCTATTTTAGGGCGGAACCTTTATTTGAAAACTCTCCATCTATTATAAACGAAAGGAGTGTCCCAGAAAATGGAGATAGGAAGTAGCACTAATGATACAGTGATTCCGGTTAGGGCGACACTAATCGTTACACGGTGATGTAGGGTAACGTTTTACAATGTGATGGAGATACTACAAGGGTTCAGAGGGTTCATTGAGGCTAACATTTAGTTAAAACATCTTTTCATTCGTATTTGATGTTGTTATTGCTTTACTGAAAGCCAGTTTTGGAAGGTAAATAAGTTCAGGATGCTGATCGAAATAAGCACGGTCAGTCTTCTAATATATGATCCATCTTCAGATCAGCTTGCTGCTACTCTGATATTGTATCATCATCAGAGATTGATGGGTCCTAAGCCATGTCATGTTTTTATCCATTGCCCTTCTACATTCGAAAAAAATAATTTCTGAAAGGATCCTTTTAGTCCAAGAGTTAGAACTTCATCAACCTATTGTTTAGCTCGTATGAATCAGTAAATAAGTGATTGAATTTCATATTTTTGTAACAGAGGACGTGTAGAACATCGGTTTTGTCATGTGTTTTATCATATCTTAGACATGAGTTTAAATTAAAAGTCGCTACAACTAAATGCCAGCCAATTTTCGTAGAAAAGGGCATTTTTATTTATGTGTTACCAAATAATTCAGTGGTTCTAGCAAAGACGACGCTAATCACCAACAGTGATGGAGATCAAACGTTTGACAACGCGTTTGAAATGCCACTGAGTAGTTACATTTCTTTTAGGAATTCTTTACGTAAATACTAAAATGTTTTCCTCAATATTGAAACTTTTTTGTGACAAAGTATCAGCGTACCGCATGTATTTCAATGATCACAATTGCACTGAGTTTTAATTTTGAGAGAGGGATCGATTTAGATGAAGGTTACGATATTTTTAGATGATCGATAAAATCTGCATCTGTTTCAAGCGCGTGCTTTCATACGGCTATTTGATAAATAAAAATATAAGTAATCCTCATAAAACATTTTGTTAATTCCCTTATTATTTTTCTAGCTAATTATCTCTGCTCAAGCAGAGTTGTGTGTTTGTATTATTATAAAGCGGGTTTCCTCACGATGTTTTCCGTCACCGTTTGACAGCATTGCGCACATACATTTTCCGAGTAGAAAAATCCAAACACCCAAACTAAAGTGCTATAGTTATCAATATAACAAAGTTTAACTAAACAATCAACGAAATCCTTTCAAATGTCAGGGCAATGATCTTTGTCAGGGTGGTATCTTGGTTGTAAAACCATTATTACTGTGGTCTTCTGTCGCTATGATAACAGCTGCAAAGGCATTTGGCGCGTGCAAGGCGTACATTGTAAGGTTTATTTAGTACTCCAGTTTAACTTATACACTCAGATTATAGAAAACTTATACACAACAAACCCGTCTGGGTAACTTCGTTGGATGTTCTTGCAAAGCAAATGTAAACCGTTTTATCTTGCTACAAATATTTGTTTATTTTAGTTTTGGCTTGTTTGATTTGGGTCATAGCCAGTATTTTGGTTGCTTTTGTTTAAACAATCTGAAAAGGGAGTTGTTTTTATTTTTGGGATTCTCACGTCTGCTTAAGCTGTCTAATATTTTGTCTCAGGATTGCTGTCGAAGTAACAGTATTTTTTCTGTAATTTTGCCTTGCCCTAAGTACTTATTTTGAATCTTCTTTTCCGTTTGTCCACCGATATTCTCTTTGCCTTGACAAACTACCTCGTATATCCCATCCTCGCACTAGGAACTAGTCTATTGTTACTAACAAAACCTGAAAAAAAAAAACAGCTAACCTTAAATATCTTTGAATAGCATTCGAACTGCTCAACTCTAACCTTGACAAAAAAGAAAACTGCCTCCGTATTCCAATCTTTTGCTGTCAAGTTATATTTCACTGCCCAGTGTAATTTCTTCAGGTCACGTGGTACAATTTTGTACCACGTGATCATTCTTTTTATAGACACTTGACAGCAAAATATGCGCGAAAACAAATTAAATGACATCATAATGTCACTATTTAGTCACAGAATAACTATGAGTTAGTATGAATTGACCATGATTTAAAACTTTGCAGTTCAACTAAGTTTGGAATACCCCTGCAGGGGGTGGAATTGAATAATAATAAGAAATATTTATTTTAGTATATTTTACATATTAGTTGCAGTAATGATCGTGTTGTTCAATCTCGCAGCAGCCGATTGCATCGTCCACTTTGTATGCACATGGGATGCGATCCGTACTAATGTTCTGTCGCCAGAGTCATGGCTGCAATGCATAATGCATAGCATGATGATATTATGCACGGTATCACGAGCAACTTGTAAATCGCGGCCCTGTGAGAATGCGGTTCGAATGCTGGGAAATCCAGTATTCTCACATCTATCTGATACTTTACGATTTTCTGTTTAGGTATGCGTATAATTCATTCAGTGATTACTTTAGTTGATCTGAGAAATTAGCTGAGCTACAAGCCGAACACAATTTAATCAAGTTTTCTATTTTTCCTACGATATTTTTTCTCTCTGTTGAAAATATTTCCATCTATTTTTGGTTTTCTAGCAAGTTAATCTACTTGCTAAAAAAAACATAAAATTTTTAAATTCAAATAAAAAATAAAAAAATATTTTAAATTTGCTCTAAAAATTTTGTAAAATATATCCGATTTTAAAGACGAAGTGAGTCTTCACTAAAGTGTGGTACTGCGTGCTTTAGAAAGATCAGCAAATTGGTGTTCCGAGTCCCATTATTTTTCTCTCATAACATACAGTAGTCAATAATCTTACTATGAAATCTATTAAAGCTATTGTTTTAATTTTAATTAAAAAGTTTTGGTTTTGAGGTATTTTAGAACTTGGTGTGTATATCAAATTGTTTTCTGAAGTAATTGAAATTTGTGTAGGTTTACGTGAGGGTGTGTGTGTGTGTGTGTGTGCTTGCATTGAAGGGTGTGTGTTTCATGTAAAATGTATGATAATATTATGTCGTAGTTTATTACCTAGTTTTAGATAAGTTATGTGGATCCATTCCCTATACAAAAATATGTTAAGTTCTGAAATACGCACAAATCGTCGAAAATTTATTTTAATTAAGTTTAATTAAGTTAAGTAATACTGCCTTATATTTTAGTAAAACTCATTAACCACAGTTTACCAAAGTGAGATTATTAGAAGTACGAAAACTTGTAAATACTATTATTTAGCTTGGTTTTAATAAACAGTAGGTAGATCATACCTACCTATAGTTTTATTAGTTCTAAGAAAATTACATTAGAAATTACGTACAAAGTATTTTAAATATATAATAAAATAACTATTTATTTTATATTCGGTATTTAACTTTAAGTATTTGTTTGTTGCATTTGTTTCGTTTTTGTGAAATAATTTTAAGGATTTTAGTTGTATTTATTTATTTAATTAAATTGCAATAAATTTTCTGTTTTCTAAATCTTCTTTGTTACTTACACTCATTACGAAAAAAACAAAAAAAACGGGAAAAGTAGCCTGTGTGTTTATCCAGGTTACGTACTATAATCTATTCCAAGTTTCATCCAAATCGGATCAGTAGTTTAGTTACAGCGTGATTGAAACACAAACATCTATACATCTAAACTTAGATATTTAAAATAGTAGTGGGATTAGAGTCAATAGTATAAATACATAGGTACGACCTAAAGTAATTTTGACAAAATTTTGAAATGATCCAAATAGAGCTTCCAAGCTATCGCTATGCTACCTAAAATCGATATGCTGCGCTGGTTTGACAATATAAATACCCTCTGTTGAAGCTACACACATGAACAGTTCATTCTATCACTCATTTTTGCTATCCCAAACAGTTTTGCACAAGTTGAAACATCCGTTCCCACAAACGACAGCCTAGTTTCACCAAAATAGTCACGTACTGTCGATAAAAAACACAATGTAGAAGGAGTAGGTGAGCAAAGTACTTTTTCAGGTCTTTTTTAGGTAGGTAAGTACCCAAGTCACGGAGGATACATGAATGCACCCATAGGGTGAACAAAAAAAACACCTTGAAAACAGAGCAAGTTTGTGCGAAGAAAAAATGGTTTTCTCAGAGCGATTTGTCTCTTAGAGAAAACCATTCCATGAAATCTAAGTCTCTGAGGCTGTTTAGGTAAACTATGGACAGTTTGGTAGTATAATAGTATTTGACCACGAAATAATCAATTGAACGTTGAACTAGAAACAAATTTATTATTAAATGAATTATTTTAACTTTTCTGGAATAGGTTTTTTTTCTACCGAAGACTCTTAGAAATCGTGGAGAAGTTTCATGATTTGAAAAAAGTGGTGATCCATGCATATATCCTGATATTCTCATGAAAGTTTTTGCTTTATCCTCCCAACTCCCAAAGCGTAGCATCCGTTCTCACGGTTTTATACTTTCGCCAAAATCACGTACAGTAGAGTACCTCTCGAATAGTGAAGCTACTTGAATGAAGAGCACTTTCGTGGATTAGCACTAAAAGTTGAAGCGGTACATCCTGAAGTATTCAGGATGTGAAAACTTTAAAGAATTCTCCGCACCGTGTGAAAACTGCTTGGGGGATAGAAACGCCATGCTATAGTTTACCTTTCACTATAAACAAAGTAGCCACCGTAAACCAGCCAATAGAAGCCTGCAGCATCTACCACCCGACTTGCATGATATCAATAGGTACGTTATTGGTTTCAAAATCGTCAAGATTCGCATATTATTTACGATGCTCATTTTGTCTAATCATCAGGGCATGGATTGAATTCACATAAAGCATTGTTGCGAAACCACAGCGCAGGCGCAGGCCGGGCCTCCACGGGTGGTCCCAATTACCTACTGTCTACATAACTCTAATTACAACCACTTCAAGTAGAATAGACAAAAAGTTGGAATAATCCGTGAGCGCTATAGATATTTCATGTTATAATGATGAGATTCCGATGAAGAATTCCTAAATTGGCTCCGAGTGGTCATGGCATTTCATTCGTGATGTATGATGATGATTGTTTTTTCTTGATATAGCTTTTTAAACCAATAATCGTGCAATATAATTATAGAGTCTGGAAACCAATGAACAAACATGACTTTTGATCTAAGCATTCGAAATGATTTATGTTGCACGAATTTTTTTACTTATGCCTCTTACATTTTTAAGTTGCTGTGCGTAGTACCTACAACCTATCTGGGATATTCTTTAAATATGGGGTAAGTATACCTATATCATTATCACCATCATTATCATCTTAGCCCGTTATCATCCACTGCTAGGTGCCTCTTTCATGTTTTGTCAGCCGCCTGTTGTGCGTCTCTCAATCGTATTTCCTGCAACCTTTACGATGTCGTTCGCCTATATACCAAGGGTTAACAACTTGAAGATAAAGCACTTAACTTATTGTAGGGCCGTAGAAAAAGTTACATGCTGTAAAAGATTCAGACGATACAATTACGTGGCGTAATTCAGTAGTCATTCGTTTGTTTTGCTCCAGGTTCTAGAGCAGCCATAAACAGAGACCACCGAGAGTGACCATGATTCTACACGCCTCTCTTTACAAACGTTCGTAGCTATTCATCTATCAATCTGCTTCATAACTGTGCATGTGTGGTGTAGTTTTCAATTTCCAAAACACTAGTACCAATTTCTTTTAGGTTTTTTGTTTTGTTAGACATTTTTCACTATGACGTGGTGGTAAGATGACGCTGATGACGCTCGCGATGAGGCAGTACTATGTTAAGCCCATCCATCCAATGATGTGATCCTCCCACGTGATGTTGGTCCATACTTTGTGCAAAACGTTGAAAGCAAGGAAAACTTTGCTCAATCTAATTGGGGGACGATTCTGACGTCTTTGTAGGGTAGGAAAAGGCTCGGAAGAGCTGAAAGTCTTTGGAGAAAATCAGCAGTGGAACGATTTTTTTTTAATTTCCATATTACAGCTTTTTTAGGTTAAATCAGGGTAAAAAGTAAGGTCTGTAATAAAGGCTACCTAGCAAGGACCACCGTGCCGAAACATGATGCTCCACGCCTCTCGGCATCACGACATGCCCGTTTAGCTCTGTTAAATGCACAGAAACGAACCCTTTGATCTGAGCTAAATGGAGTCTTGGATATCCAAATGAGGATTTCACTTGGCTAGTGGAACTCTTGATAGTGTGAGTGAAAAAAGAACACTGTAGTAACAGCGCGTTTATGTCTTTTCTATGTGAAATGGCAATTTTATGTATCTGCCCCGAACCCGAAATATTTATTAAAATCTTTAAAAAAGGAACAGTAAAATTGTGCTTAGACGCGGATGTAAGCACACTTTTTTAATGACTGATGAGGCCGTAGTTTGCTTTTTATTTTGTTGTTTAAAAGTAACTCTAGCTTGTGAATCAAAAATTATTGAACAAAATTAGCAAAACCCAGACTACGGGTTCTGCTTGATCATTAGACTCTTTGATGGACTAAAGTGAAACTTCTTTCGTCGTTGCTTGTAAATCGTAAAAAGTCCTAGGCATTCTGTTAAAAAATCATTCTAGCTAGCTACACCAAAAGTAATGATAGAAAAATTTGGACTGAACCATGTCAAAAACTCGTGGGTGGTAAGTACGCCTGCAGTAACGTCTAATGCTCTTGGCAGTAATTACGTCTTAAAATAGTTGTTACACAATCATTTTGATACAGCGTGTGTGGTACTACGGTATGATGATCATTGCTAGAAAACCGTGGGGTATGCATACCGTGCTGTCAAATTGAATCTTGAATTGTTTTTGATGGTTCCTCTGGTAGACATGCACTGAGAAAATTACGAAATTCTGACTATATTCACACGGTATATAGTGCTTTATTAGTAAGGCTGGCTAAAAAAATCTGAAATATAGCTGGGTACATAAAAAATAATTCACTATTATCGGCAAACATATTTATATGAAATAATATTCAATTTTCATTTATAAAAATGATAAAATACGTTAGACTAGAAAAACGATGACATCTACTGACATTGCTATACCTAGCTGATTCAGTCACCAATGTCACCATGATGTACCTATTGCTTTCATACATATTTATTGTTTATTGCCTGACTACAAGCAAAAGTATACGATAGGCAGATGGCAGCGTCTAGGTAAGTTTAATAGACGCAAAGTCACGACAAAAGTGGGACGAAATCTTCTGTTTTTAACGTCGTACGTTTATTAACGTACCTATTACTTAACATAACTGTAGACAGGATCTTTGAATTAACGAGGCTTCACGCTGAGCTGTCTGATAACTAATCTCAGCAAGATATCAGCGGATGCTGCGTACGTTGCGTTGACTATTGGATTATACGCTGTCAGTGAGCTGAGATCCAAAAAAATGCTGGGTCTCAAGTTTTTACTGAGTCTAGTCGATTGGTGCAAGAATAATCCATAATAACGATGTGAAAACAATTATACAGTAGAAGGGGCCATGTTTTGCCCATGCCTTAATGAACAGGAAGCTGTAGTGCTTAGAATATTTTTTAGATGAAAATTCTACATGCATCATTACTGATTGCAAAAATCAGCCACTCTTCAGTGTGTCTTAGATTTTGATCAGTAAATACAAAGAACAAAACTTGTACAATCACTTCTCTCTGAGGTATAATATATCAATGTTCGAACGGTAACAAAAGTTTACCACACCTTTGTTGTTGCCCAATCTGAGCCCATAAACAGTATATTCTTCAATACTTAGATCGAATAGGGAGATATCAAACCAGAACAATAAACCTTGGCCTTAGTCGTGGGTTTCACACTAAAGCCGAACTCTTACAAGGGACAGTTTTTCTGTACCAGTTTCTATAGACACGACACCAAATTTTTCCAACCACAGTAAGTAGAATATTGAACCATAGCAGCTAGCTATTTTGTTTGAAACAGAGTTGAATGATAAAAGTGTTGAAAAGGAAAATAAAAATAGCCTATTGACATTCGCAATACCACAGGCATTGTCGATGCGTTGCTTACAATGTAGAAAAGTTTTGCTTAAAGCGTTTATTAAATTATTTATCAAAAATGTATGGTTTTACTGACTAAGTACTGACGTTGAACACTCGTATACTTATAGAACTCAGTATCAACGTATCAACTTAAGTTTGTGATGATGATGCAAATGTTTTTCCCGGAGAGGATCAAAAGCTCTAGATGAAAGGACTATACAAAACTTTACTATAAATTATGAAACAGTGACAGATTATGAGCGTGCTACCGAGCACTCTTCTTACTAATCCGTATTAGCATTGTCCTGTTTCCTGCTTACTTCTACATCACTACTCAGATAATAGAAATACTTGAAACTGTTTTTGGTCAATATAAAATTATCCTCATTGCCTAAATGTTTTACAAAGCTTTTAGAGTGAAGAAAATAATTGTGGTAAAAAAATATCAAGCGGATGTTAGTGAAAGACAGGTAGCATCTTTAGAAAACGGTCCGTATCTAGTTTTTACTGCTACAAATGCTCATCAGCTCACTGAATTTCGAGTTTCAATAAAAACCGTGAATTTTATCACCTCATTCCAAGGAAACTATACTTAATTGCTTCTTTTTTATGGAAACTGCTCGTAAAAATCGTAAAGGCACGCTGGAATCATCCCGTGCCATTGATTTTGAATTTATAGTTATAGCAATTATTTCCGTGGGTCTATTGATTGAGACATCATGTGAGCCGAACAGGCTGATGTAAATCATTCGTTTTTATAAAGGCATCATCGCCTCTGTCACTGGCAAGTTGGCGGCGACATCAAAAGAAAACGTGGCTTTGTTGAGCCGCCTGCGCGCGCGCCGCTAAAGGCTTCATTAAAAAGCTCGGTTTGATCTATGATTTGGATGTAGAGTTTGATTGGCCGAAGATTATTTTGACGTTTAGGTAATTGTTTGGAAGGATGAACCATAATTTTATTATTTTGTAATAGCATAATAGCTAAAATAATAGGTCTCAAAAAAAATAACCTTTTCAACGTTTAGGAAAAGTATATTTTTTAACTATGGTCAAGCACGCTATTTGGTAATTTAATCCTATGTTGTTATCCTTGGTGGAGTCCACGGTGCGAATCTGCACATTGTTGACACGTTGATTTATTACCGGCGTGATGTTCTCAGAAACTACAAGCTTAGGATATCTAAAAGGGACATTGTAAATGAATAGAAAAACAGTATTTTATCAAAACTTTCCGTGGCAACGAAGAAAATCTAGAGAACTACACTCGAGAGCAATGATTCCGGGTCACTTAAAGAATGTTAAAAATCTCGGAAACTAAAAATGATAGGTTAATGCAATAAATTGTATTTAATAGACAATGTAATACTCCTTAAATGAAAGTAAAAAAATATGAGTCACCATACATTTTATTAACACAAAATTACATAAAGAAAAAAACTGCTGATCTCTCCTTAAAACAAAAATAGGAAACATGAAATTTTTGAACTTTATTACGATTTGACTTGAATTTTAATACTTCGTATTGCCTCCTCGTGCTTCCATTACTGCGTTTACGCGGTTTGGCATGCTGTACACCAAGTTCCTTATACGATTTTGGGGAATATTCTCCCATTCCTCTGTGAGAGCAATTTTGAGCTCACGAAGCGTGATTGGGGGAGGGTTTCGTTGTTTTACGCATCTGCCTAGCTCGTCCCAAGCATGCTCGATCGGGTTGATATCCGGGCTGCGCGCTGGCCACTCCATACGAGTAATGTTCATCTCTTGAAGGTAGTCATTCACAATCCTACCTGTATGAGGTCGGGCATTGTCATGCATAAATATAGCATCCTCACCTAAATTGACCATAAATGGACCAACATGATCATTGAGGATTTCTTCCACATATCTTACGCTAGTTAAAGAGCCGTTTTCTATGATCACCAGCTCTGTGCGACTTTCAGAAGAAATTCCGGCCCACACAAGTACAGACCCACCACCGTAGGCTACTTTTTCTTCGATGCATGCTTGCTTGAATCTTTCCCCTGGTCTTCGATACACTCTGTGTCTTCCATCGTGCTTGTAGAGCATAAATTTTGATTCGTCGGAGAACATAACTTTTGACCAATCTTCAATACTCCAATTTACGTGGCTCTGGGCATATCTTAGTCTTGAAATACGATGCCCACGCTCCAGTTTAGGGCCGTTTGCAGGTCTAAGGGGTTTTAAGTTAGATTCAGCAAGCCGACGTCTTACTGTCCATGCACTTGGGTTACTTCCTCCGAGGCGTCGAAACTGATTTGTGAGTTCAGTTCCTGTGAGAAAGCGATTTCGAAGCATGGTGTTCACCAAGTATCGGTCTTCTCGTGCTGTGGTACACCTGGTTCTGCCCGTTCCTGGTCTGCGTAGGTTAGAACCAGTTTCTTCGTAACGTCGGAGAACTCTTTGTACTGTTGACAGCGACACACCGACAGTCCTGGCTGTATCGCGCTGACTCCGGCCGGTTTCCAGCATTGTAAGTATTCTGGTGCATTCTTCAGGCGTAAGCGACATAATTTCAGCTTGAATAATGAATATAGAGCACTATCAACATGGTTTATATACCCACATAAATGACAGATTACAAACAAAAGCAAAACCAAATGCTGTAATTTCGTAGTTCCATCTTCGAAAGTGGCCCTTTTTCAAATTTGATTTTTTTAAGATATAACTTTACAATAACTAAGAAGTTTTAATACCTTCATTTAAGGAGTATTACATTGTCTATTAAATACAATTTATTGCATTAACCTATCATTTTTAGTTTCCGAGATTTTTAACATTCTTTAAGTGACCCGGAATCATTGCTCTCGCGTGTATTTTCGAACGTTTTCTACGTTCGAAAATTGTTCTGGAACAAAGTCAAAATAAATATCGAGAACCACACTCAGATTTCCAAAATTATTGATACTCGAAGTATAGGTAGGTAAATATTATCTTATTGTTATCTTATTCTAGTTTTACACACAGTGTCGCGTAATCAAGAATGAAAATCAACTCCTCCATTCATGTTCGTGTTTTGTTTGGAAGTGTTTGTATGTGCGTGCGCCTAGTCATTACGCTCTTGATATACTGGTTTTCGTATTACTTTGTAGTACACAGACCTCGGCACAGATGAGGCAACAGTTACTAGGTAATCATTCTCGGAATACGAACATCCTTTGTAGAAAAAGCGGAGGCTGGCTAGCGCTCGCGGCCGCCTCGCCGCCGCCGATAGAGTCATTATGCTCCATTATTCAATACTGCTTCTCAATCTTTACTTTCGTTCTACCACTAGCTTTTTCGAAATAGTTACCAAGAAAAGTTGGAGCGACCTTTTCTTGCCTATATGCACAAGTTTTACAGTTTTCTATAATGTATTTTACTTAGTGAGTAATAAACAAAAAAGCCTCGAAGTTTTGAAGTAACAAACGACCACTCAAGTTTTTCTAGTTTGACCACTCCGTATAACGCTATTCTTTAGATTCAAATACTTTCATCCTTGTTTTTGACAAGTTTAATAGAGACGGATACTTAGGGCGGCTTGCACCAGATCGCTAAACGTGTTTAACAGCTAAATATATTTAAATCTGACGTATTTATATGACTTGACAACTCGCTAAAAACTATTTATTTAATAGTTAAACGCGTGTAGCGATTCTGGTGCAAGCCGCCCGCCCTTAATATTTTATGTGACGATAACGTGGTTCGAAGTTGGTTGAATCCGGCCTTAGGTAAGCAAACTAGTATACCTACGGCCCACCTGATGGAAAGTTGAAGATGAAGTTGGTGGCAGTTCGTGCATACCTTCATCGTTTACTTTGAGGCTACCATAGTGCCTCGTTGCAGTCACCATAATTATTAAATACAATGCTGTATTTAATCATTTATCTTTGCTTATTCGTTGAATAAATCGATGATCTTTTGTACAGTCCCCTACACTTCCGCCTCAGCTCCTATAATATAAGTTTGAGCACCACTGACCCACGGGCTGATTAACTCGTCGAGATCGGCGCAGGCGGCCGAGGGGAGGGAGGCTGTACTGGTCCATAATATATATCATTTTCTTACTTTTTGTGACTTTTTCCTCTCCCCTGGCCTTAGTTACTATGAATTCAATCTGTGGTGAGTTCAACAGAAGACACGCAAGTGGAACTTTTTATTTGAATATGGATTCTTCTCTTTCGACTTAAATCTACGATGGTCATTTTTTGAACTTAGATAGATACTACCTATTGGTTTCTTCATGAACGTGAGCTACTCTATACATAGCTACTTATATCATCATCTTATGGTAGGCCGTAAGCTCTAGAAGTGTAGAGCATATCGTCGTCCTACCTATAAGAGTGTTTTAGGTCGGTAAGTATTGGTTTTTATCAACGGATTCTACAGTAGGCTGAAGGAAAAAAAATCTACAATTTTTTTTAAAAGCTCTTGTAAGGCAAACTGTCTTAGGTTGTTTCATCGCCGGCACCTAATTAAAGAAGCAATTTGAAACAGTTGTAACTGAATGCAATGGCCACAATTTCTTCAAACGTTCCATTATCTTAATTAAAATACAATTGGACTTTAAAAATTTAGAATATCAAAGTTGGGCTTTACTTTTGAATAGTCAACTAGCATTTTCTTATGACTACTCTGATATTAGTCGAGCGCTTAAATAATCTTTTTTTGACATAACTGTAACGAAGGCTTTCCTGAAGCGTATTAAATGATCCTTGCTAGGTATGCCAGCTGAAAAAATGAGAATTAACCACTATTGGCTAAACTAAGTCACCACTTTACCGGCAGATTGAGCCAAACTCATGGGACCACGAGAACGCCAAGAAAGGTTCGCGTAGTCAAAGTCAAAGTCAACATTTCTTTATTCAATAAAATCACAAAGATCATTTAGAATCGTCTTATATAATAAGTAAGTAAGATAGAAACCAGGGCTCACGGCGGCGGCAGTCCACAAAATAAAATAAAATCGCTTTACCGCTATAAAACGTACGCCATTTTCAGGCACGACATGAGACAGTTTTATAAAAACTGGGGGCTAAGCGTGGGCACAAACTAACTATTAATTGAATCTGTGGCGTGGGTGGACATCCCACAGACACGTGTGCCGGATGTGTGACGAGTTGACGAGGGATTTGTCCCGAGGACTGTAAAGGAAATCCGTTGGATTAGACGCGCTTTAATTTGGAGCTGCGCTGACGGGACACTGGCAGGGTTAAAGCTCATATTCTGATAAAGAACTCAAGCAAAGTTGGATCCACTATTTTGTGAAAGCGCTTTTTTTCTTGAACACCCTGCCCCCGTATGCCAATCTTTTGCTGTCAAGTTATATTTCACTGCCCAGTGTAATTTCTTTAGGTCACGTGGTACAATTTTGTACCACGTGATCATTCTTTTTAGACACTTGACAGCAAAATATGCGCGAAAACACATCAAATGACGTCATAATGTCACTATTTACTCACAGAATAACTATGAGTTAGTATGAACTGACCATGAGTTAAAACTTTGCAGTTCAACTTTGCAGTTCAACTTTGATTGGCATACCCCTGCTTTTGAAAAGCTCTCTTTTCTACATTTGTTTTTAGTTTATTAGTTACAATACAAACACTAAGAAAGATGTATCTACAAGCTTTGCTTAGTTTGGGACTAGAGAGCGTCGTGTGAAATGTCCATGAATATTTATTTATTTACTTTAATCTACCAAAACTTCTAATAGCTAACTAATGATCTTCGAGAAATTCTTTGTCTAATTTTTCAAAATCAAGCTATCTCAGAATTTTAACTAGACCATAAATGTATTAGGTAAGCCATAAGCCTGCCCCCGTATGCCAATCTTTTGCTGTCCAGTTATATTTCACTGCCCAGTGTAATTTCTTCAGGTCACGTGGTACAATTTTGTACCACGTGATCATTCTTTTTAGACACTTGACAGCAAAATATGCGCGAAAACAAATTAAATGACATCATAAGGTCACTATTGAGTCACAGAATAACTATGAGTTAGTATGAACTGACCATGATTTAAAACTTTGCAGTTCAACTTTGATTGGCATACCCCTGCTGATGGTAGCAACTTGTAATTGTTATTTATAGATAGGAGTATAACAAAGAACAAACTTTTAGCTATAAAATAAAATAACTAGAGTAATTTATATCAGAGCCAGTTTTATGTAAAAATTTGCCGCAGATTAAACACGAATGGCGTCGAACGACAGAAAAACAGGCGCGGGCGCCGCTGTAACAACTTCATCGGCGATAACGAGCAGGGAACCTGTTCCAACCAGCAGCGCTACCGTCAAGTGTAATGATCGTCATCATCATCATAATCAGTCTATAGAAGTTCAACGATCGATTTCAAGAAGGAGCGGTTCTGAACCTATTCTCCATCCACTGGTTTCCCACCAAGTGTAATGGTAATGTTCAAAAGCTCTGATGGTAATTTTTATAACCTTACCATTACCCAAATCATTTATAACTGAAATAGGTTGAGCGAATAATGTTAAAAAACCTTGTAAATATCACTAATATTGTAAAAATGTTAACCAAAGTTTTTGATTTTTATTACCATTACACTTAGCGGTCAGACCAAAGGACTTGTACCGCCGATCACACCTTACCTTAGGCGGTTAACACACGGCTTCGTCTGTCATAGCAGTGACCGTGATCAACTTTGCAGTACTTCTGTTGGTAGAGTATTTAGTTTACTTGCAAAAAGAATAATAACGGTGCAGCGTACTATTTTTAGTCTGATAAGAAATTACCTACACAGACCCAGAAACGAGGGACGAGCACGAAGAAATCTGACGTTCTCCACGTTACGTAAACTTATCGTATACGAGTCATACTGCGCGTCAACATCGGCTCGACTGCCAAGCATTGTAGCGTCACCGCGCAGTGTATTTCGGATACGCTACCCTTACGTTACGATACGTTTACTATTGTCACGTTTATGCGTGATTACGATCAGCCTACAGAAGCATTTGTTTCTGAAGTTGAAATTAATCAACACTGTAGAGCTTAGTAGAGTCAAATGTGATGACTGAAATGATGATAGAGAAGTCCCGTGAATACCGTTGTTTTTTTTTCACTTTACAAAAATAAACACACAATTCCAGAAGCAAAACAAAGAGAAAAAAAATGTTCTTTACACGTCGCGTCGTGTGTTAACTGCCTTCGTCGTGCGACACTTCAAACAATGTAGGTAGGTAGAGCTGCCAGGGAGAACGCAAACCAAAGACAAAACGTCTTGTCGAACAGTTAGTGATGTGAAACTTCTCAGTAAAACTTTTTTAGTTACGATATGCTTCTTTTTATTTGCTGTTTTCGTTACTTGCTTATTTAATGAGAATCATCCTAAGTACTTAATAATATTATTAAGTACACTACATAATTACTTTATATCCTTATTTATTAAAAAAGCACAGTTCATTCTCTAGGTATATGCGTATAAAGCAATGTTTAATAGGTAGGTACTAAACAATGCTATAATAGATAGGTAAACATAATTTTATGCATGCGTCGTGTCAATTGATGTGAATTTCGTTACAACGAAAACAGCATATGACGAGGAAGTATTCAGCATATGCTGTTTTCGTTATAACAGAAAATTTATTTTCACGTCACTAAGTACGCGACAAAACAGTTTTGTCGTCAGATGTGCGTTGGCCCTGCTTTATACGCACATACTTAGAGAATGAACTGTGTTTTTAATAAATAAGAATATAGAGTAATTATGTAGTGTACTTAATAATATTATGAAGTACTTAGGATGATTCTCATTAAATAAGCAAGTAACGAAAACAGCAAATAAAAAGAAGCATATCGTAACTAAAAAAGTTTTACTGAGAAGTTTCACATCACTAACTGTTCGACAAGACGTTTTGTCTTTGGTTTGCGTTCTGGGAGAACGCAAACCAAAGACAAAAAGTCTTGTCGAACAGTTAGTGATGTGAAACTTCTCAGTAAAACTTTTTTAGTTACGATATGCTTCTTTTTATTTGCTGTTTTCGTTACTTGCTTATTTAATGAGAATCATCCTAAGTACTTAATAATATTATTAAGTACACTACATAATTACTCTATATTCTTATTTATTAAAAAACACAGTTCATTCTCTAGGTATGTGCGTATAAAGCAATTTTAATAGGTAGGTACTAAACAATGCTATAATAGATAGGTAAACATACTTGAGAAAAGACTGTCGTGTCAATTGATGTGAGTTTCGTTGTAACGAAAACAGCATATGACGAGGAAGCATTCATCATATGCTGTTTTCGTTATAACAGAAAATTTATTTTCACGTCACTAAGTACGCGACAAAACAGTTTTGTCGATAGATGTGCGTTGGCCCTGAAGTTGCAATTTGTAATTCGTACGTCGCAAGAATTATACTTTATTTTATGCCAATCGTGTGGCATCGTAATCGGAAACCAACCGCAATAGATACCTACACCCGTAGATTTTTGGGAAAGGCGCTAGAGCACGTACAAAACTAAACCATAATATTCAGGTGAGTAGGTCCATGTAGAAAAGTGTGGTAGATAGGTGAAATAGCTCAATATAATTTAGTAGCAGATACATTTTGAGAGTTTGTTAAAGTTAGAGTTTACGCCCTCGATGTTAAAGTCCTTGAAAATTTTCTCAACTCATTAGCTGGTTGAGGCGATAAAGGCGAAGATGTTTATGTCCATCGTAAACGACAATTTCGAATTGCATTGCATTATCAATACTATTCAAGGTAAAACCGTCACTATCTTCGTAGATTGAGAGTGTGAAATTGTATGAATAAAAGCGTAAAGTTTTCGAAAGTTTCGTTCCGCAGGTAGCTGTAAATGAGTCTTATTTTTTCGTTTTTAAGATTACCAAGGGTGTTTTAATTGAGTCGTACTCCTAGCTGTAAAATAAATAGTTTATGAAAGGTAAGTATAATAAATAATACCTACTTATTTGGAATTTCATGGTTTTAATTTATTTCAATGACCGATTTTTTTAAATACTGTGCGCGTTGATGTCTTTTCTTTGAAATTTTACATTTTCGTGCGTATTTTCTTTTTACTATCGTTTTGTCAAGGTGAAACAATCCGATGGTCCACCAGATGTTAAGGGGTAACTAAGCGAATTTTTCCGCACAACAGTTACCTACTTATATATATGCAACATGCAACAAACAATCGTAATCGTTTGTTGCATTTAAGTATCCGTCGTGCGTATTATCCCACTACTATTGTAAATGTCAAAGTGTAGATGTTTGTGTTTCAATTCAATCACGCTGTAACTACTGGTCCGATTTGAATGAAACTTGGAATATATTATAGTTGGTAACCGATTAACAAAAAGGCTTCTTATCCCGCTTTTTTTAGGTTAAGTATATTTTTTTTGTTTCTTTTTCGTGGACGAAGTCGCAGGTAACTGCTAGTGGATAAATAAAATAGTAGTCCATGCTGTGCTACGTAGGTATGGAGCGTTCTGCCTGTCCACTTCTACTAAATCCTACTATCTCGAACAAAAAGGACTCCGTGACTGTCTTTCGATTTATTACTAAAGGTGTGTCGATAGTACCCTAACTTATGTTTCATGAATAAAGTCATATCCTGTCGGAGAAGAGCTATTGTATTCATTTTATCCGAGTGAGGCTCTGTCGTGCTAGTTGTTTGGAGGTTGTGTAGGAGATTGACAACATTTGGCTCCAATTTTATACCTAAATTTTACCATGATGAGGAAGATGAGTTAGGCATTTTTTCCTGTTTTTATTGACGTACAAATCTATCGATCTACATTAAAAAAAAATACGCTCATCTTCCTCATTATACTTACCTAAATTTTAGGTACACATGTGATAAAAATGAATTCTTTCAATGCAAAATGGAAGTTTACATTGTTTACTTCTTTTCATTGATATTTAATACAATGGCGGGGAAATACACAGAAGGAAGATAGCTGAAGTAGGATAGTTTGACTGTCTCCGTATTTATCTACTTTATGGGATTAAAAAAAATAATGAAAAGGTTCATCACCCCTGCGCTCGCTCCTCTCGCATCCAGCTGCGATATCTTCATTTGGCGGCCGGCAGGTGTCACGTGGCTTTATATATTCCACTTCTCTCTCTTGCCCACCGTAAATCCTATTTACATCTCATTCGCTTCGCTCTGTAGGAAAGCTTAGTAAAGTTTGTTACTTTTTTTTTATTCCTTTTTGGTTGAAGGCTTTATTTATTTGTGTCGAGTTCTTCCCGATACAACTAAGTGTGGTTGTGCGGGTGAACACTTAACCTTGAAAAAGAAAATAACTGGTACTTTGGAGAGAGTTTTGAGGAAAAAAGTAGTTCTACTAAGAATTGTGTTTTTTTAAATTCCGCACTCGATTCAGAATTCAGATGCACAACGCGCAATTATTTTAATCTTAAATACACTTAGAATTAGTAGTATGTACCAAATCTTTTGGGACTTAATCTAAGCCTACATTGTGCGCCTACACCAAATTATGAAGAGCTGTCTAAACTGTCACCTTTTTAAATAAAACAACAGCAAATACAGATTAGCCACTCAGAAAAACGAAGACACTATGTGGAAAACGGGAGCTCTCATCGATTTACTGTTTAAAATCATTCCGAAAAATACTAGCTCTGCAACTTTAAGCCTTAAACACCACGTTATAAGGGTTTAGTTAGAGGTGTTGGTGAGTAATAGGATAGTAAAATAGTTATGGTATAAACGTAGGTAGGCTTAGTTTACACAATGCTAAGTAAATATTTGTGAAGTGTAGAGTTAACAGTGAAGTAATCTTTGTTGAATAAGTTGACACTTTCTTCGTTGATCTAAGCAGATTCCTTCCTTAATCATTGTAGGCCCGGAAGTACAAAATAAATGCGTGTAGGTACCTAGGTATAGGTACCTACATTACTTAACTAAAATACGCACTCATGTAGACCAAAGTGGAGACTTTACCTAGGTACGAGTACCTACATTTACAAATAGAAAACTAATTAATAGTTGCAATTTTTACAATACTCGTATACGTTAGTGAAATGTAAGAACAATATTTTTAACTAAAACTAATCGCTCAAAACTATCCCCTATTTTAGTTTGAGATGATTTGGATAATGCTAAGGTTGTGAAAATTACGACCAAAGATTTTGAACTGCATTGAACTTGGCTGACTGGTCAGCGGTCTGACCGCCAAGTTCAAGTACCTACCAAGATTATCGGCAATCCCAGCTCCACTTATCCTGTAAAAGTGTAGGACCAATCTACACTGTTTTTTTTATCCCGTCAAATAATATACCAACAGGAAATAAAAGGCGTGAGAATAATATAAATTATGAGGTCGTACCGGGCTCGATAATTGAGACGTCAATTTCTTCAAAGGCTCGGCTTCCTACATTCGAACCTTCGTACCTTAGAATATTTATAACGTTGAAAGGACCATAATTTTAAGTTCACTTCTTGTTATCTTAACGGCTCTATCTCTTTATATTTTGACTCGTAGATGTTTTTAGGAGTTTTCTATGCCGACAAAGTGCTACCTGGCATCTTTATTCACCTCTGCACCTAATACATATTACTTATATTGAAAGGTTCTTAGCATAGCCTAGGTAGCAATATAGTGAGGTTATGTTGTTAAGTAGGTATTAGATGGATTAGGTAAGTCTAATAGACATAAAACTATTAAAATTACTTAATTACTTAAATGCTAAATTAGGTATAAGTACTTACAAGTAGGTTCTTAGATGTTTATCATTCGACCTTTTGCCACAGAATACTGAATAGGTACTTAGTACCTACACCTAAGGGGGCATCCATTATTACCTATAATAGTGAGGCAATTTTGGCGATTTTTCGACCCATTTGGTATGATGTTGTGAGATTTTGTTCGACCTCCTTCCCCTCAAAGCACACTCGTCAGGTCTAAATCGCAATAAGAGAACGTGTAAACAGCGGCGCGCTCTTATTTCGTCCAGCGATGCCAGATCTCCTGATTTTTCGGGGGATCTATGTTACTTTTTGAGCGGTCTCATGTTATATTTGACTATCTGCCATTGGCAACACTGGAAAAATGCTTGACTTCGTATTCATTGCAAAAACTGCGTCAAACAGTAAAATGCAGAAATAAATGAACCGTCTAATACCGCCTTAATGTCAATGTCATGGAAGGTAGTAAGTAGTGCCATCTAGTTGTTGATAACCAAACTAATTTAAAACTCCATCCATTGACGTAAGCACTTACCAAGAATGCAATGAATGAGGGTTTTTTTCGTAACCAATCGTGTTTAGCAAGTTGAAACATCAGATGATGACGTGCTATGTGCTATACGGACATCTCTTGAATCAATTCATTTTTTTTTGTAATTTAAACTTCTACCGTCTAAAAGGTGCGGGTAAGAACCAAATGACCAAATGTTTATTTATTTCTTAGAGCTTCAACTTCATGTGCACATGTCGAAAATAGACAGATACGAAATTAGCTCTATCTATCGAACGATTTATTCGTCTGATCTTTCTTACATCAAGAAGAAAAAGGAGGTCAACTTGCTATCTACATATCAAGTGGCGAATTATTTCATTTCATAACTTCACACGGAACACGGAACGGACACGACAAGGTAGGTAGTATGGTCTTAAGACTTTAGCCTGCTTCTTGCAGGGCGAAAAAAAAGCTGTCATGTGTTGTTTTGTAAACCAAGAAGTTGAAGTTCCCTGCCGTCATCACTTTATTAATGTCAAAACAAGTTTGACAGATGTTTTTATTTCGTCTTTCACTAAAAACAATTTAGTTATAAAATAAAAACATAAAGAGCAATTCTTGAGCAATAATATTATTCACATCATTATTATAAGGCTTTACAGAATAAAGAACAGGGTATTTTAGTGGAAGGAATCAACAAGTGAATAAATGGGCACTTGGGTACGTACCATCAACTTTTACTAATTACTGGCTGGCCTAATATTTTGATAATGTAAATACCTACTACTTATTTGGCTGTAAAAATGTCCTCGTCGAAATAATTTCAGGCAGTCTAGTTCCATTCTATATATTGCGAATAAAATTATGGAATACTTTCTTTAGCTTTCGCTCTCCATGATTAGTTTTAGTGACTGAATAAGTTGACCACAGATTCTATGTCATTGATACTATCTCCGAATATACCAAATAAGTAGATCAATATGACTGGACTGTAGGTTTGGGGACTTTGTTACCTGTGTCCTCTAAGTTTGACATTTAAAAGGTTAAAGTAACGATATGTTATTTCACGATAACTTTCACTTTCAGGATACTATGCTGTAGAAGCAGTTAAACAACGAATATACATACATATAAGATTAAGCCATGAGTGCTGCCGGACCTCCAGTTATGAACAACTTACCTCCTGGCATTAACCCGGACAATAACCTATTGCCTGGAGGCCCGTTGATCAACCCAGCACTACCCAGAACTCGGAATAATAATCCCAATCCCTTGTTCAATGTGAGAGAGAGATTATTCCATGCATTATTTTTCAAGTTTGCTGTGGCCTACGCTCGAACATTTCCACGGCCTGTGAGAAGATTCTTCGAATTCCTTGTACTTTTAAAAGCACTTGTAGCTTTTTTTGTACTTGCTTACATACACATAGCATTTTCAAGATCTCCCACAACATGTTTGAATCAAGTGAAGGACTCCTGGCCTAGAGATGGTATATTGAGAGTGGAGATACTTCGAAATGCTGATCAGGACTATTCGTTAGAACAAAGCTATGCAAGAGAGCAAAAGTTGAAAAAAGACAAAGTCGATCATAATACTCTTATGGGAATGCTAGTTACTGAAGGGTAAGTTACACATTGGCTTTTTCTTACCATATTAAGAAAAAAAAGTTTTTTCTAAAATAAAATTACCATATCACATTTCATCCACTTTTGTGTCACATTCGTTTTTATTCAGGAATAAAGCTTGCGTTCATGCTCAGTATTTAGTAAAATTGGGCCGAGACAAACACTTACTTAACTTTTTACTAATGTGAAACCTGTAGAGTTTCAGCTTTTATAAGCTTTTAAAATATCCCACTGGAGATTCCATTTTTAGTAACCAAGTAGTTTTTCAGTCTGTTAGTACTTTGCAACATATTGTTTAGTAATGCTAATTACCTTGGATACATTTAAATATTAATTACACCAACACATTATGCCCACTATGATTCGGCAATTTTAGCAATTTTATAGTATTTGACTGGTAATTTTTTCTTACAACTTTGATGGAGTAGGTGCATAGACATTCATTTATTCCCTACATAACCCACAACAAGTAGTACAAAACAAAGACATCAATGAAGAATGAAGAACCAACTGGTTAAGTGTCGTTTTTGTGTGCAGCAAAACCTAATTTGTTAGGTACATAGAGAATAATTTTACATGCAAGGATTACTACGTAATTTAGAATACTATCTAACCTATTTATAAAATTGAATACCTATATTTCCAGCTTTGTGAATATAGAATCGTCGACGAGTGACGACGCGGAAATAGAAGAGGATGAATACCTCAGTGACGGTACAGACTACGGCAACGTCACGCGTCTACATGGAGAGCTCCAAGAATTACCAGAACATCTTATGAAACCTTATGGGGATAAAGACGAGTCTGTGGATGTGAATGTGACGATTGTGAGCGGCGCTGACGTTGAACCGTCATCTTCGATATGGGAAGGGATCATTGGTTTGGTGGATAATGGTGATACTCGCTCTAAAATGCTGGAAGTAAGTGGTCTACTTATGCACTATTTTTAATATCAATCCACTTTAACAGGTGCAAAAATTCAGAGCAAATTTTTGCAGAGAACATGCAAAATTATATAAAAACGAAAATCGAAACCATACGATTTTCGTAGACTAATCCGTGGTATGGACGCTGCAGTGGCTGGGACGTGAATTAGATGGAGTGGGCTTGCCAAGCACCTAAACCAAACTCTCAGCCTAGTTGGCCTTATCCATAGCAGGAAAGACAATACGTGCTGAGCTGGCTAAGCCGCTTGTTTCCTCACAATAAGTTATACCTATTTCCTACTGTGATGTTTTATAAATTATTTAAATCTTTTTCAGGAAGCACCCGACGAAGATAGTGCAGCAGCCAATGAATCTATGAAAGGTAAGAACTTCGTAAATAGTTTTCAATCTCATCTGTTACGAATTTACGATAAATCATAGTTACAGTACGGTCAGCGGTTGATGGCAAATGTGAAGTTATCCGAATGTGACGCTCGGAGACAATATAGTTCCAGTAGGTAAAAGTAGTAAAGTAGGTTATACCAAAAGGTTCATGGTTTTCTTCACGGCTTTTTCCTTCACCATTTAAAAGCACTAGTATAATGCTATAGATTATAGGCTCGGAATAATGGCGTAGCGGCACATAAACCATGACTGTTGTTAAACAGGTATCAATCTTTCAGACGAGGAGTACATTTTAGAGTATTCGCTCGAATATGGCTTCCTACGTCTCTCTCCGAACGCAAGAATTCGCCTGAAAATTCCCGTGAAGATTGTCACCTTAGACCCGAATCAAGATGAATGCTTTGGAGACCCGTTCTCCAGATTTGTGCTTGATGAGTTTTTGGGATATGACGATTTGCTGATGGCATCGATAAAGACGCTGGCGCAGAATGAAGATAATAAAGGGTATTTGAGGTGAGTTTTTAGATTATTTTTGTTAATAACTTATTTTGATTACAACTTTGCTGAGTAGGTAAGTATTGCATTCGACTACGCCCATTGTCATTGCGAGAAGTAAAGGTACTAAGTCTCATGTGCCTGTTTGTAGTTGCACCGGCACCCATACCTATCAAATCGGAGCATATAACATGTTTCACGCCTGGGGGAAGAAATATGCACGGTGGTAGTAGGTACTTTCTCGGACGAACTCTTTCACAAATAGCTCTACTATTTGTTACAGAAATGTGATAACCGGAGAACATTACCGTTTTGTGTCGATGCAGACCGCCCGTAGCTCCTATGTTGGTGCTTTTTTCATCATGATTGTGTTTGTAAGTATTTTTTATATATTTTAAAATAAATGTGGAATGACGGAGGTGGAACACGACAGCCCAATAAGTTTTCCGCTTTATTCTCTCTTGCTCAAACAAGACAGAATCGATTTTTTTATTTTCCATAATAAGAAATCTTGAGCTTATTCATAGAGGCCTGACAAATAACTTAGGATGGACTTGGCACAGAACTAGAAAATACTGTGTCATAGACAACAATTCATAGACAAGAAAGGTGTTCTTCTGATAACCACCGTATTATCGCCATCTGTCGGTGGGTAGCGCAGCATAGTTGTAAAACCCTGGGCTTTATTTTTTTATATTTCCTGCCGGCCCTTGGTGGTTTGATTGTCTCAGAGAGAGTTTAAAGATTACAGCCATCTATCGGTGAGTAGCTTATCTTTTGCGTTTTTAAAATCGCGCACACAGCCTTATTCGGCACAACCCTGGACAAAATTATTTCCTTCACGGAGTACCTATGTTAGTTGACTGCTGAAGTTCACGAATAAAATAAGAGATGGCACCTGTGTAGTAAGGACGCTTCCCTAGGGATCGATGTGTTGTTTCTGCAATCCTTGGAATTTTACGTTAGGCTATAAGTTCGGTATTCACATAACAGAGGGCGCTCTAGCAAACTTAAGAATACTTTGAACAGCTGCCATGAATTTTGTAACGAACATTTCTGAGTTTCATGTAATTTGGGTTTATGCCCAACGGGGTTCCCGATAATAATAATCTTCGAACTTTTCAGAGAATAGATTAGTTAGAAATAATAAACATTATTGCAGACACAAGGAGAGTTTATGACTTACTTGGAGTTAGGGGTAAATTGAACCATTCGAGTCGAGACAATAATGCGGCACCCTATCATTTTGTCGTAGGACTCGTAGGTAACCATAAAAATATCGATCGCAAACGCATACCTCACCATATCAATTAATAGGTATTGCGGAGCGTTCCCTTCTCGCACTAAAATCTGTGCTCCACCCCAAGTTACAGTTATAGCTCTTTTACAGCCCTTTCAAACTTTATTACGGTACCAAATTCCGCTGGTCGGCGACTTGTGTTTGTTTTACAAAACTCCTGAGGTGAACTGCCACTTTCAGTTAGTGCTATCATGAGTTTTAACTTTCTTTGCAATGCAACTGTAAATCTGTAAATAAATACCCAAATAAGCGTTTTACGTCAGGAAAAAAAAATACAACGAAACTCAAACCCTTACCCTGTTGTTAATAAACTCGATGTGAGCTTGGAATAGTTACACCGTCTTCTGTCTCTTTCGATTGAATTTGTATCTGCTTGTCAATGGAAAAACAAAACACTGTGTAACTGTTCTAAACATCAATCGAGTTTATCAGGGTTCATATTTGGGAGTTAGATAATAATTAGGTCGAACGTTTCACAAATATAAATCTAATTTATTCCTAAAACGCGTTGTATTAAACTCAAGTAAAACCACTAGGAAAAGTCCACAGATCTCAAAGATCCCTCATCTATTATTCTGGCCTGTGTTGTATTTTCCCTACATAAACTCCTAAATAAAATACAGCAGTGCAGTCAAACAGCTTAATTCAAAACCCTCCTTCAGGATGGCAGCCGGATAATTATAATTAATACCGCTAACAAGGTATCGAATAGCGATACCGGAACAATGCACGCGTCTGTTAATCCAGTTCACTCGTGTCAGACGGCAGAGAAATTGCATTAATCAATTGTCAAATGTACACTCGAAACATTCTGTAGGGTAATTTTGAGCTCTAACTGTACCTACCTAATACAATACATAGCTATCCTATTAGATACGATAATCTATTTTAGACTTTCATAACGTCTTTATTCAATAAAATCACAAGGATCATTTAGAATCGTCATATGTAAGGTATATTAGATACTAGAATAGTTCATTCGAAAATTCAGTGCAAGCATTTTTTTCCTGGTTGATTTTAAAATCAGAAAAAATTCGATAAAACTTGGAAAAAAATTTATGGAACAGTAGAGGTTTTTTTTTTCGCGCTCACACTTCTGGTTCTACAGAAGAAGATGTTCGTTCATATTGATGGGTACTTGAACACCCTTGTGTGAAAGATGATGAATGTGAGAGGAGTAAATTCTGAGTTGACGAATGTTAGGAGTGAGTGGAAGAAGAAGACATGTTGTGCCGACCCCATCTAGCGTGGGATAAGGGCAGGGAAATGATTATTTAACCCCCTGAAGTTTTTGTGGGTGGTTATTACACCCAGTATTTTTTTTGTGATAAAAAATTATCTCTCATAAAATGAAGACAATTTTCTAAAACGCGAGATAAATAAAACGATACGTTTTGAACGCAACAAGATCAATAGGCAACTTCGCATTATTCCTGTTTTTCTGGTATTTCGGTATTTGATTCGCACTGTCAAAGCTCAAAGCTAATTCAGTCAGGTATGTGTGCATTCGAGTCTCCAACCAATATTAATCCCTCTTTCATAGGTTTGTGGAAAATAATAATACAGGAATACTGGGAATGCCACGCGAGTGCAATGGAAGTAGGAAATCATTGAGTCGTTGAGTGTCCGAGTATATCCTTTCGTTATAGCATTATGACGGATACAGGATATCACATTTGATTCCACTAAAAGTTGAGACGTAGAACCTTTATGTTCTACGATTTTTTGCAATTAAAGTTGTCCATATAATTAATTTATATTCACATATTTGAATACGAATCTAGATCATTATAAAATAATGTAATTAAAATGTTCAATTGATTGTAATCTGTTTTGTGAATTTCATGAATAATTAAAAAATCCCATTTTTGTCGATAGATTTTATTGAACTCACGTTCCCGGTACCTTTTCTTGTTAATCAAAGTCAAAAAGCGTTTATTTAGTAAAATCATATGGGATCATTTAGAATTGCTCTGAGATTACGAAAAATACTTTTTATTCGACTAATAAATGTTATTCGAATAAATAAAATTTAATACTACCACGTAAAACGTAATTTGAATAAGTACAGATTTAGATATATTTTTATATAGAATATCAGTCGTCTGTATCAATTACTTATTCATTGCCTTTTGTAAGATTCAATTGAAATTTGAATTTGTAGTGATGCTAAGCTGCTCTCAAAAATGATTACATACCATAATTCGAAATACTTCTTAGCATTCAGTGATCTACTGCTAAATAACATTGGTATACTAAGATAGATAGATAGATAAAAACTTTATTGCACACACAGAAATAAGAAAAAATAAGAAATACACTAAGAAATAAGTCATTGCTAAATAATAATTAAATTACCTATTTCAAAAGGCTTATAAAGCGTTATGATGTTCGGCTATTTCGCAACGTGATTAGGCACTTTAAAATTAAAACAAATGAAGGTACTTCTAGGGATTCAGGATATTGTAAAGAAAAAGCAAATTAAAAAGTTGTAAACTGAATTAGGTACTGAACAAAACTCTTTGAGCATTTGTTCGTTGCAACGTGACTATAAAAGTAGGCTTTTCTAAAGGAACGTGATTACTTCAAAGGAGTACCTCATTTAGTAATTAATTGTAATTAAAAAATAAACAAATGAAAAACTGAGTTATAAACAAAATACGTTGTCATTGTTTACTGAAAACGTGATGTTACATACAAGCATCAAAAGAACAGGTTCTTGCGTAAGCCGAGAAAAGGGATCTCATAAACAAATAAACATCACGTTTAGTTTATTATGATTTTGTAAGGAATCCTGAAAAAAAACACTAGATCTCATTGGCTTCAAATACTGCAGTCTAAATCGAGAGTCGAGACGTTTGAAGAATTTAAAAATATATGCTTGAGTACCTAGCGTTTGAGTCTGAGGTACCTATTTTTTAGATAGATAACATTTATTCACCACAACAGTAATACAATAAATAAAAAGAAAAGGTAACTCAAATTGGATAGAATAAAAGAATAAGAATAAAATATATTTATATGTAACGAAGACGCCTAGAATATAGTAGGTACTTAAGAAACTTAACTTGAACTTAAAACTAAGTGAAGAAAGAAAAAAATAACAAAAACTTATTTTTAAATTCAGATTAATTTATTGCGAACATGTACCTACATAATTTATGCTATAGCTTAGATGGTAAACTAGTGTAATGCGTTTACATGCACCGTGTTAAGCGCTGGAAATATTTACATTCAGAGCTATGATGCATAGCGTATGAGTCCAGAAACTGGAAAACCATTCCGTAAATTTTGCTGGCCTTACCACTTCTTCAACTTATTTTGCAAAAATGAGCATTTTTTTTGCGCAATTGGCCTGAACCTGAGCCATAAAAACAATGGAGAAACTTACGTCGAAGTTATTACATTGGTAGTGATTCGTCAATGTCGTAAATGAAAGAGGAGTTGACCAAGACTGATTTTTATTCACTACCCACACATAGATAATAATCGTAATAGTAAGCATTGACAACACAGTTATAGACCTACATAAAGTACCTACGTATACGACATCTTTTCCTTATAATTTTTTTATTTTTTTATTTTTTAAATACCTATGCAATAATTTTAATTTATTTTTACAAATTACACAGCCATACCAGCCATATTACCAGGCTATAATAACAAGTAACGATACACGCTGTGGTATAGTGGTATAATAAAGTGTAAGGCTTACTTATTAGATTCCTAGGTGGATATAATTAAGTATTAATAACTAACACATACTCTCTTGTAAGAGTAGATAGAACAAGTTATTACATAAAATATAGCAATTAATTATATATTAGGTTTAAATTTTTAATTAAATTAGTTTATTATTTTTAATTTGCATTGAATAAAATAAGTAGGTTGGTAAATATGCATCAGTTGTTATTTTGTAATATTTTTTGACGTGCTTTGACAGCCGCCGTTCTGCGGCTAGGAGTGCGAGGGCGCTGAATTAGTACGTCTGGTGATGGAGGAGTGGTTTGAGCCATAGTGTCATGGCCTGCATCACCGGGGTTGCCCTCGCTATTAGGGCTTGCCCAAGATTCCTCATCACTGACTTGTTCTCGCGAAGGACTGGGCAGATCTGGCTCAGGTGACTCATTGTTAGGAGCTTGCAACTTAAGTAAATGCCGCCGGTTTCGCCTGTACTGCCTGCCGGTATTGTCCGCTACAAAATATGAGCGAGGTTGAGCCGCGCGCCCAACAACTCGCGCGCGTCTGTGTTTACCTTCATCGGTTATCAAAACCGGTTGGCCAGGCGACAGCTCCGGAAGTTTCTTCGCCCGTTTGTCGTAGGACGCCTTATCTGTGTGCTGATTTTGTAAAATTTTGTTATAATCATTTTCATTATTTCTACTCGGCTCTAATTTACTTATATGAGTTGGTAATCTTGTATTGAGACGACGACCCATAAGAAGCTCTGAGGGTGAGCTAATACCGTTGCGTGGCGTAGCCCTAAAATTTAAAAGACCTAAATAAAAATCATTACCTGAGTTTACAGATTTAATTAGAATATTTTTTATTGTTTGAACGCTTCTTTCGCTCTGCCCATTAGACTGAGCATAATTTGGTGAACTCGTTGTATGCTGAAAACCCCACATTCTACTAAACTCAGCAAACTCCTTCGAGGCATAGGCTGGCCCATTATCCGTGACTAATTCTTGAGGAATGCCATGTCTTGCGAACTGATCTCTCATGGCCGTCACCACTGCTTTCGTTCCTATGTTAGTCAATGGATTTACTTCAATGAAGTTCGAGAAATAATCCACAAGAATCAAAAAGTATCAAAAGTATTGCATAGGTATTTAAAAAATAAAAAAATAAAAAAATTATAAGGAAAAGATGTCGTATACGTAGGTACTTTATGTAGGTCTATAACTGTGTTGTCAATGCTTACTATTACGATTATTATCTATGTGTGGGTAGTGAATAAAAATCAGTCTTGGTCAACTCCTCTTTCTGCTTCTGCTCCTCCGATGACATTTCATTAGCCTGACAAATCTTGACTGCACGCGACAGTGTGAGATCATCAGCTCTGAGAAGTCTATCTCGTAACTTGCCGTCTTGAACTCCACACACAATTCTGTCGCGCACTAACCCCTCCTCGAGATGCTCAAACTCACATCGCTGGGTTAGAAGCTTCAAGGCAGTGACGTATTCATCAATTGACTCGCCCTCTTCTTGATTTCTTGAGAAAAACTTAAAACGTGCCATCGTAGTATTTTGTTTTGTCTCAAAATGGGCATTGAATTTGCATACGAGAGTGTCGAAGCATTCTTTATTCTCTTCCTTAGTGTATTTAAAAGTTGTATATATATCATACCCCTCAGATCCGATCAAATTCACTAACAAACTAGTTTTCATATCCGAAGATTCCTTGTCTACTCCGGATGCTTTGAGAAACACATTAAATTGTCGCAGCCATTTCTGCCACGCCTCAGCTCGTTTTGCCGGACCGCCTTCCAGATTTAATTCAGACGGAGGCCGCGCGTGCTCCATATTTATAACGCAGTATTCGTCCTTGCTATAACTTTATAAGCAGTTTTAAACACTATCGAAAAGTTATTTCACGTTTGTTTTAATTATTTTTTAGCACCGCTGTCACCATGTCGTAAATGAAAGAGGAGTTGACCAAGACTGATTTTTATTCACTACCCACACATAGATAATAATCGTAATAGTAAGCATTGACAACACAGTTATAGACCTACATAAAGTACCTACGTATACGACAGTCAAGGTAAACCGATTCGCGCTACGATACGAACTTATCGAACATAAATGAATTTATTGATAACCGACAGTGTAACACGCTGGCGATTAAAATTGACCAATATTCTGTAAACTCAATACAATTTTGTTGCTACTACAATTTTTTTTAGCCGGTTTTTGGCGGTACTGTAACTTAACCAATTTTTTGGTTTTTATTCTTCACGAGGATTGTCTTTCATATTTCTTTTTATGAAATAAGTAATGGACCAAACCGATGCCCTACTCTCTACCTATCACAGTTCTCTACCTCATAGCACACGTCCACTGAGGAAGTGCCTGGTGAGACATAGCTCTCACTTTATTTTACGAGTAATCAGCAACTCTCCGTTTCCCGTGTACGAGAGAAGTATAGCCACTTTATCGAGTTTGATCGATCACTGGAAGGCCTTTAATTAAAGCAGGAGCTAGTTTACTAAGCAAGCTTATCAAAATCTTACCGTATTTTAGTAGTGAGTGATAATATAATTATTTAAGCAACTTCGTACAACGCCGGGAAAGTGGCGCCCTGAGACGCAATAGCATATTAAGACAATTGTTAGATTTTGCAAAGGATGCAAAGTGATACACTATGTGATGCTTATCGAGTAAAATTAAATTTTTTTGAAATATTTTCTAAATTTTTCTTATTGATGTTCGGGTGTTTTTTCGTGACTCCATTACTTTGTCTAATTGATCACGAGGTCCACCAGTGACATCTTACTTGTTTCCGGTAATTGGGTAGGTAAAAGTAAGTTTAGAACATTGTATTTACAAGGCTAAATTAACCTTCCCAAACTGTGTATTATGAAAATACACTGACCAAACAACAAACTATACTTAGGTAGATATTCATAAACTATGTTCTACGAAAATACACTACGCATTGACCGAACTATACTTGACTGAACTATACTTAGGTACTTCGTTTACGCTCGCGTCGCCAAAAACAGTAACTTACAAAGAAAAACCTTTTAATATTAACGTGTGGGTACCCGATCGATGTGACTGCTCTTTAGTTTACATCCACCGTAAAAACTAACAGCCAACGGTGGATTACTTTCGGTCGATCGCGTGGTGATGCAACGCTCGGCCAGGACTGGTCTGCGTCGGTACGTCCAATCCTCGTTTAAAAATAAAAAATACAGACCTAGTAAGGAGGCTCAAAAGGAAAAAAACCTTTTGAGCTAGTATATTGTTAAATAATCCGTAATAAGTGTAGTGCGAGTGCAAACTAGTGCCACCTATAAAGAACACAAAACCAAAGTGTCTTCGCCTTAAGTAAATAGAGACAATAAGAAAAGTGCCAATGGACACATTCTTAGATTAGGTTATGATAAAAAATTAGGTCAATGTAAAATTACTAATTAGCCTGCATTGTGGCTAGATCGTAATATAATTAGGGTATTAGTATTATTTATTACCACATGTACACTAAATTAATAATAAAAAAAAGTCATGATATTCTTTTTCTTTCTACTTGGCTTTAGTCGCGAGGAACTGGCTCTCAGAATCACCTAGTACATAAGACGATTCTAAATGATCCTTGAGATTTTAAATGGGTTTTGAATCTTGCTCTGTCGTGTTCTGTAATCACGATAGTAATTTCCAGATAGTAGTTATTCTAATAAGTGTTACTAATACTGTTATATCTCATTGTAATAGAACCTAAGAGTTTTTATGAGAATAAATGTATTTTAACCTAAGTGTTTGGGGATACAAAACAATAGAATTGCATACCTAATAGCGTCGCTTATACTTTTAGCATACGCTTAAAGTTATTTGGGGACACAAAACAAATTACGAATGTCGAACGCAATTCAATGCTATGCTCATAAATGTACTGCAAATATTTACAATCAGACCAATAAATAACGCAATTCTATGCAAAAATGCCTGAAATTTAATGACAATTACAAATATAGATACGTCGTCTATTTGTTCTAACTCTTTTTTGCGCTTCGCTCAGTAAGATCATTTTTATCTCGAAAGCTATATGTTTAATTTGCTAGTCAATAACACTGCATCTGACCCAACTATATCACCGATGAATAAGAAATCTCTAAAATAGCTACAGAGAAAACCACACAAGCAAAGCTCCGTGCGTCCTCTATCAATCTTTTCGCCACATCATTTGCTACCCCCCGCGCTCTACCGCGATTGAATTTCATTAACGAAACGCTTAGTGCAGATTGAATCCATTTAACTAACAGAGGATCGCCCCCTTATAAATGTTGCTCCATGTTATGCACTAGCTCTGTGGCTTTTTCCTTGCAGGAGCTTCACAAAGTAGTAATGTCACTAGCGACAAGTAATTAAATTAAAATTAAAAAAAACCCTCGAATCTTGGACCGATTTTCATCAAACATAGCTAAGAACACTCCCGACTTATTCACCTTTCAAACAAAAAACAAAATCAAAATCGGTTCATCCGTTTGGGAGTTACGTTGCCTCAGACACAAACACACACACACACACCCACACACACACACACACACACACATACACACACACATCCACACACACCCACACATACCCACACATCATCATATCTCCTCTGATGATGTTTTGTCGAATGAAGCCTCTTCGAATACGATAAACATTCATAGTTTTTTCAACAAGTACAGCTTGCTAAATCTTATGTGTGTAAATAAACTTGTTATTCATGTGATTGCCGCCGTTTTTGAGTTTTATTCTTTTGTGTACATAAGTCACATAAATGTTTTTACAAATTCGAAAAAACAAGTTCGGTTTTTGTGTCCAATATAAACGAAATCAAAGAGTTGCGTTCACAAAAAATGAAAAACGAGCAGCGCGCAATAAACTTCGCTTCTCCACTGATCCCTAAACTTTATGGAAATGACCGATGACGTAACTGGATTTATATTGAAACGCAGTTGCGTATTTTGCTGCTCTTTTTAATACCTGCGTAGGTATGTTAGCTGGTGTTTGTAGATTCGTCTCATAAATAGGGTTACAAAGGCATGGAAATATTATTGTTTGGTCATGTCCGTCTGTTTGTCCATCCGTGGTATACTTTTTATTCACTTAAAACAATACTAATTGTTAAATATATATCAGTGACGCGTAAACGTTATAAAATAAAGTTTCAATAAGTAAATATCAGTGGATAGATATTTAAATATGAGGCTTTGAAGTTACTATTTTACAACTACCATTTTAGGCGGCCACACTTTGTCTCACAAAAGTCGAATAGTATTTGTCGTGACTAGAAATCATCTCAATGCATCAAAGATTAATCATATTCTTGTTTCAGACCGTCTCAATTTCGATGTTGCTTCGCTACGCCCACCACCAAATCTTCGTGTTCATTGGTAAGTGTTTTGTAATAAAAATATCTTTCCTTTTACAATCTTCACTCCAGCTTCAGTTAAGTGGGATCACACCGTAATTGCCCGGTTCCTAATGGAACTCGATGGAGAATTGCTCTTTGTATATTTATCAAAAGTAGCTTAACAACTCGACATAATGCTTGTACCGCTTCTTTTGACTGCTCTGATTTTTGTAGCGAAGGTGGGAAGTAACCGGAAAAGTCGTAAGAAATGTGGGTTCCCGCAAATCAATAATGGATCTCATAATAAAGGTGCTTGTATAAAGCACGTCAATGTAGATACCTAATCAGGATAATTCACTTATAATCAAGTTTTTTTTAGTGTTTTAAAGTATTTTCTCACTACGAACTATTAGGATATTTGGAAGCAGCGTTATTTAGACAGAATTATCCGCTCAACATCAAGTAGGCCGTATGTTCCATTCCTTTTTCTCATAAAAAAAATCTGTATTGTATAGGTGTATTTGGAACGTCCTGCAATATATGGTTACTCCATTTTTCAAGCTTCATCTATCAACTGTTCAGGATTTAGTTGTATTGTTACTCAGTGCAATTAGAAGAGCGACTTCAGTGAAAAACTCCTGAGTCGTGAGCCGGCTCAACAGCAATCTCTTTGTAATAACAATAATTGCGTATAGCGCCTGCGGGCACCGCCCCTGAAAAAGAAATAAAAATACAAAAACACGGTACCGGATTTACCTAGCTCTTCCTAACCTGTGCCATTTAAATTCAGTTCCATTGAATAACGATCTTTATTGCGATGGCTTTCGATTAAAAATCGCTTGGATGCCCTCAATATCAAATTTTTGTGTGTATAAGTTATACCTACTAGTGATTCTGTAAGAGCAGTAGACCTCGCGAAGTCCAATTTCAGATGCTTGAATTTTCCAATAGACTTACCTATGTAGACTTTTGAGCAAAATAGGGTTATAAGTTTACGAAAACTACGAAATCCTTAATTTGACTAGTTTTTATAATCCCATATCCATCGTAAAATTGTCTCGTAATTCAGTGTGATAGAAATCATTTGGTTCTGCAAGCCAAGGTGGGACGCCTCCTTAGGCTTAGTGACTCAATACAATTTTAGAATTTTCATGGAAAATTTATTTCTAATTTGCTTGTCACTTTTGCTAGAGGATTTGTCTGGGATGTGGATTGGCGTTTGTATTTTTATAAACATTAAGTGAAATATCAAATTATTCTGTAGACTTGTCTTTGGCTACTTTTCATACTATATAACTACGTATGTCGCTTCTACAAATACAGAACGTATTTTAAAGCTATTTAACCCGTTCTCGAATGTGGTTATTTTATGTCTCAGCTGTTATAAACTCATTGGGCATCTTTGTTATCAATTGCCATAACCGAAACAATTGCATATACGTTTCGGTTATGACAATTTAAGTGTTTATTAGATAAAATTCTACTGATCACCTTGAGTTGTCTTAAAGTCGTTACAATTAATTAGTTTGATGTTGCTCAGTCCCAAATTGAGACCAAAGTTTTTGAACTCTATCACCGTTATCACTTGGCGGTCATAGCGTTGGTTTGTCTAAAACCGATCTCGACCAACTTCGGATGAACATGATAATGTAAATCTAAGGCACGATGCTATGATCTCGAAGCTAATAAGCTGATTATCTGTGCCCAGTGGCTGTTAAATGACATCCGGGTATTACAGATCAATGAGTGCCTATCGGTTGACTAGCTGAAAGCCCTAGCTTTGTATGGATTTGATTCGCTCCTAATTCCCCCGAGTTAGGAGTTTGAAATACGCAGGTACGGGTTTTTTCCCTAAAATCACTCACTTCTCGGTCTGTATTCGGTTGTATTTTTTTAAATGTTTGTTATCTCATAACTCCATCATCTTTGCGGATCTTTTATCTGAAAGGATGTACTTGCTTTCAGATTGGTCCCATTTAATTTTCATCAAAATCGGTTCAGTAGTTTGGCTTATAAATAAAAATAACTGCAAAAAATATGCCATCCACGTGCACCACATTGCGTATTTTGCTTTTCTGTGATTTTTTAGTGGTGTTTACGGTCACTAGAACATTCCCAATGAACTGCCATCATCACCATCTGATGATGAAGCCGGTAGTCGAATTGAAGTAAGTTTTTCTAGTTTTTTAAACTCATAAATTTTTGTGAACTAAATTCAATAAAATTAATGATTCAGTTTTATCCCTTCTGATATCGTAAAAAGTAGATGGGAATACCTTTTGAATGTATACTGCTAGAACCCATGTTTTAGAACTTACACTATGCGATGGTTATTATTCAGTCTAGCGACAATTTTGCCTATGTACCTATATGTATTTAGATAAACTTTTTTTTCAAGGGATCAAAAATATTACAGAAACATTTATGAATAATATCTGACTGATCGCACAAGGATGAGAAAAAAATGTTTTCATGCTTTCCACCCACGGTTTTATTTTTGCAAAATAAGATTTGTATCAAAAGAGCTTAGTGCTGGGAATAAACTATTCAACCCACAGTATCAGATTAGGGTTACGGTGTTCAGTGGGATACAGAATGGTCTCTATGGCGACTTCAGAGGGTTAATACCGTATAGAGCGCGTGTTTATAATCCAAGACGTCAGCAAATAGCATGGTCCTCAAACTACTATACTGATATATAAAGTTGTATCTGTTTATTTATATTGAAAAAAATATGTGAAAAATTAAACCTGTATTCAGAAGCAATACTCAAGATCGAGTATCATTTTTCATACGAAAGTGTCAAAATATGTATGACCAGCTTTCGCCCGCGACTTTGTCCGCGTCCCGTTTGATCCTGTTGATTTTCCAGGATAAAAAGTAGCCTATGTATTAATCCAGGCTACGAACTATATGTATTCGAAGTTTCATCCAAATCGGACCTGTAGTTTTTGCGTGTAAGAGTAAGAAACATCCATACATCTATACATCCATATTTACTAACTTTTGCGTTTATAATATTAGTAGGATTTTCCATCTATACTACGCTTACGCTGGTCTCTATAACGGCTACTCCCTTGCAGATATGATTGTCGATGTTATAAACGGATTTGTGTCATGTATTAAACGCAATAGTATGGGGTTTTATCTAGCACAAGGTATTTATTATGTTCAATTTCGCACTCTTTATAATTGTGCATAAAAAGGGTTTTCTATCAATATTTTCCGGCATAAATTTTAGGGAAATTATTTGTGGCAATTCTTACAATACCTACGAGTATGGTTGCCAGTTTTTTTCCATAAGTACTCCTCAATTTTTACGATATTTATTTTTATTTATGAAAATAGCCCTTAGTCTCACTCTGTTTACGTATATACGTAGTTGATCACTCTACTTACGTAAAAAATATATCGACAGCCACTCCCGTGTAAACACAGCGCTATAAACCGGTGAATTCTTTGTCGGTCTTGCGTGTTTTCTAGCATACAAAGGTGTTCAGAAATATATACGAAAATCCTTTTTATAAATTCTAAACTGGGTCCTAGTATTCGTTTGAGACGGAAAATATTGTGGAGTACATGGTCCTTTGTTATTTGTTTTGTCTGTTTGTAAAATTCTGTCTGTGGTTCGGGAAAATATATCTACGGGTTTTTTGTGCTGTATCAATGCTGACGATTTTTGTTCGTATTGTATCAGTCTCGATTTTCATAAAATGGTACTGTTATGTTCTGATATTTATTTCAGTAAAATATTGAAATAATGTGAAAATACTGTTTTCCCGGTAAAATCACAATTAGGCTGCCAACAAATCCCTAATAAGCTTTTACTGGAAACCACACGGTGCTTATTAAAGCAATGTTTCGTATCAGTATCAAAAGTTCATCATTTGAAAACGATACTTATCTCTATGCGTTATTTAGCATACATATAATGTATTTTTGTATGAGGAATAGTAATGGAACTAGCAGATGGTTTATCTGATGCTAAGTGATTATCTCTACCTATAACAATACACTACTTTACAGAGAAAGTCCATTGAAAACGTGCCCTGTGAGGCAATTACATGATACATAAACGTATTGAGCCTCATGTGCCTGTTATTGCATCGAAACCCATACTTTTCAAACAGAAGCAGTAATGCGAGCATCACTGCTTGGCGGCGGAAACAGGAACGCTGGTAGTACTTCCCCGAACGAACTCATTCACAAAGTGCTCTACCACTAAAATTAAAATAAAATTGTACATTTAATTCTTCGATGATCTGAATGAACACGATAGCCACATGAAATACTAGGTACAATAAAACCGCATCAAAAGCTTCGCGCTTTGAATTTAATTAGCTTGAAATCATTATTTTAAAATAATATGCATAAAACGTATAAAACGTGTGCCAATAAAAGGGCGTTTTGGCTTGACTTATCTCTACTAATGGTGAAAGCTTTTCGAAAACGGGAGGTATACAAAAACAATCATAAAATAATCTAAATCTAAACAATCGGCACGATTTTTAAATACCTACGAGGTTTATAATTCTAAGTTGCGAAAAAAGGATTTTTCTTTTGCATAATTAATTATTGACAGCTAAGTATCCAAAGTAATTAAGGCTGGGGATCTGCCAAATTGCCAAAACTAGCGAAGTTCAAAGTGTGTTTAAAAGAAAAGTAAGATAGTAACTTCATTTATTTTGGTTGCAAATCAATATTCAGGATATGTGTAACAATTACATATTTAATTTAGCTTCATTTAGCTGGTTTATAATAGATAAATCTGGGATCAAACACAGCTCTCTCGCGCCCAAACCGTTTCGAGTCAAGTTTGTGCACTCGGATTAAGGAAATGAAAACAAAATCGCAAAAAGTACTCAGCGCGTCTTGATGTACATATCCTTGTCTCCAAAACGCCCTGAATACATTTTGCGATTTTGTTTTCATTTCCTTAATCCAGGTGGCAGAAGATCTTCGAAATTTTGGATTTTAAATGGTCTATTCCACAATATTCCCTTGTTTTATCTACAAAACAACTAAACTTACGTATAGGCCAAATATTTAAGTATATAAAAAGTGTAAAATCTTTACTTAAATAGTCTTATTTTTTTTAATATTTAATAATTGCTGAGACTAGTTTTTAACCAAATATCGCAAGAAAATTCTTCAGTGGCCTCTAGGCGGCCGAAACGTTCGGACGTCAGGCCCACGCCAAATTTCTCAGGATTTTTAAATGAAGAACACGCAAACGTCTACTCGACAAAAGTCTACAAATCATGGTTCTATTGTATCATTTGAGTACACTACGTAGCAACATGGCAGTTTTTCTCGCGGCTGCGCGTAACGCGTAAGCAGACCGCGTAATAAGCTCATTTGACATTTACGAACAGTCACAATAAAATTTTATCGAGTAGAACTCCTGGTTTGCCAATTAATACGCATTGAAAGTGGCTTTACTTTTTTCTCTTGTATACATGACAATATCCAACTATAACCATACCAATGTAAACTTAGTTTTTATTTCTTTTAAGTCAACTCCGCCAATCAGTCAGTAGCTGTTATTTGTTTACACGGAAAATAGATTTTACTATCCTAATTCCAATTAAATTAGGATAAGTAAGTACCTAATTATTATCTTGCTACTGCTCATACTTGTATTGCATTTAATTCAACCTATTTTATTGCTTTTGTAAAAACTTTTTTGTGAACAACCTTATTTATCCTAAAGAAGGATCTAACACAACTTTTTTCAAATTCAGGGGCAATTAAACATTACGGAAATGGATATGTGCTTATTTGCTGTATGGACCGGAGAGGAACATTTGATGAAAGTAGAATACATAGAGAGAGACATTGCCTTCTGGCAAGACAAAATCTACCATTTTATCTTGCCAGAACGCAAAGAACCACATCCTATCCTATCCTACTAATTACCTATTATAAATGCGAAAGTTTAGATGTTTAGGTGTTTCAATCACGTCTAAACTACTGAACCAACTTGGATGAAATTTGGCATATATGCCAAGTTTCCTAAAACTCAAACCAATCCAGTAGGCACATAGGCTACTTTTTATCCCGAATAATTATCAGGATCTACAGGATAAAATGAACGAACAAGATTAGCAGCGCCAATTGGCAAGAGGATTTCATTGTCATGTCATGTCACGTCAGTTTGACCGGGCGTAATACTACCTCTTTGGTCTAACGACTAGCGTTTGACATTCAAGTACGGGTTCGGTGTAATGTCAAGTTTCACAAAGTATCCGCGCGGTACACGCACATATAATAATAATACACAGATAATACAATGTACATGGAAACTGTACTCGCGTACGGAGTCGCGGGTAACTGCTAGTTAACAATATTTATGCAAAAAAACTAAAATAAATACTGCTGGTTTTTATTGCACGTATATTTTGGAATACTTATTTCTTCTGAAATTACCTACTTACATCCAATTCTGTATCAATGATCTGTATCTGTCTCTCACAATTTGTGTTAAACTCTCCGCAATATGTTAATGTTAAAGATGAGTTTGGAGCAGTACCCTCCCTATCCTTTTTCATATTATTTAGAGAGTTATTTTTCAGTAGTACCAAAGGTTTTAGTTTTTAAGCTTATCTACTATTTATCGATTTGAGAGTTTCCGTAGAATTTACTATGACCTAAATATTAACAAACATACCCACTTAATGTACTTATGTCTACGCCCAGCTACTTTGGATTCACAAGACGGGATATAATTTGAAGATACAATTTGATAAATAAATTCAAATTTGTTACAATTTGGAGATAAATGGAGTGTCAGAAAACGAGACCGAAAATCTACTGAACACAATTAAACAACTAGACACAGCCATATAACTCCCTATTGATAATGCGGACATACTTTCATGCTCCAGAGTCAGAAAGATGGATGAGTCTAACCACCATCATCATCATCATCATCAACCTATACTCGTCCACTGCTGGACGTAGGTCTCTCCCAAGACGCGCCATTGAGCTCGGTCTTCGGCTCTTCTCATCCAGTGTCTGCCAGCTACATTTCGCAGATCGTCACCCCATCTCGCCGGAGGGCGTCCTACACTACGCTTGCCTAAACGTGGTCTCCACTCGAGTATTAGTTTGCTCCAACGATTGTCGGTTCTACGGCAAACATGGCCGGCCCACTGCCACTTCAGCCTGCTAATCCTCTGAGCTATGTCGAAAATTATGATCAATGATCGTATAACCCCAGAGCCAATCACTGTCGCCGGAATGCCTCTCGAAGTTGTGCAGGAGTATGTCTACCTCGGGCAGACCCTGCGTTTGGGTAGACACAACTTTGAGAAAGAGCTAAACCGGAGAATCCAGCTGAGCTGGGCTGCGTTTGGGAAACTCCGTCAAGTCTTCTCGTCGCCCATTCCTCAATGTCTGAAGACAAAAGTCTTCAATCAATGCGTTCTACCTGTCATGACCTATGCTGCCGAAACGTGGACACTGACAGTAGGGCTGGTCCATAAGCTAAAAGTCACTCAGCGAGCTATGGAGAGAGCTATGCTCGGAATTTCTCTCAAGGATAGAATCCGAAATGAAGTTATCCGACAGAGAGCCAAAGTCTAACAACCGCCCGCGTTCAATTGTTATCAAGCTGCCTAATATCAGATTAAGAGATGAGGTACTCGCCACTGTAGTAAAATTCAATAAATCTCACCCGAATGACAAGCTTAGCTTGCAGCATTTGGGCCTTGGAGGTGCCACATTCCCAATCTTCGTTTCTGAGCACCTCTCACCTTTCTACAAAAGGCTTTATGCCCAAACACGAAAAGTGGCACGAGAAAATGGGTAAAAATATGTGTGGACTAGGAATGGTCGCATATTCATCCGCAGAGATGACCAATCTCCTGCAAAGCAAGTCAAAAACTATGAGGCACTGGCTGATATGAACTCCATACTGATATGAAACCAGGCTCTGCGAAGTAAAAATGAAGAAGTATAGATCTCACTAAAACTCAATAATAGTAAATATTATGTAGTTTATAAAATACTGTTCAAAGAACTGTAGATTTAGTGATAAGCAATTTTAGTGGTGTAACGGAGTGTGAAAATAAACTACCCCTCAGTAAGTTAGATCCTCATCACCCTGCATTAGATATTATAATTAATGTATGATATAAATGTAATGATACAAAAAATGTTAAATGGGTAAAAATTTGCCACACATAATTTCAAAAAAGTTGATTATTCAAAAGTAACAAAAAACCAATAAATACTTTCATTCCTGTATGATTTAAAACCAATCTTGGCAGATTTTATCCAATTAACTGACTATTTGACACAAACAATAGCGTTCCTTTAATTTTGTTATCATGAATGTTATCATGAGCACTTATTACTCGTATATTGGAATCCAATCACACACTTAGTTATAAGTTGTTGATTTTTTTCCCTTAAAAAATAAGTACTAAATTTTTTAAGACATATTTTACCTACATCAAATCTGTTTATGCCTGTAATGGTATATCACACTGTAGAATGTTATAAGTAATATTTTTCTCCTAAATAACAATTGTGAATATGCCATTGGTGTAACTAACTAAATAAATAAATATAAAGATCGCAGTAAAGCATTTTTCAGTTTAGTTTAGATTCGATAAAATTTACGAATTGCTTTCCGCGCATGTCATGACAACTCCATTCTTCTGTTTTGCATAGATAGACTATCCCCTTAAGTATTTAACATAAAAATACTAAATATTTTTAAAATCTTTTGTTTTTAACCTGTAATTTGCTAAAGTCGATATATTTTTCTTACGCTAATGGATGATAGACAAAATGAAATCGCATCGGTTAGAGGCAAAAAGGTTTCAGTCTGATACAATGAGCGTAGGTACTGGAACCACGTTTAAAATACACGTTGTGATGTAATCAAAGGGAAAACGGTGGCTTTTTCGGTGTTCGTGTGGTCACATTTGCTGGATTACGCTTCGTTTGTCAATGAGCTTTTTGTCGCAATGATTGGTGTTTATTTTGAAGAGGATGCGCTTTTACGACAGAATATTAGTATAAGTATTTTTACTAGTTGGTTCTGTGAGATCAGTAGACCTTCAGTCCGTCCAATTTCAGATGCTTGAATTTTCCAATAGACTTACCTATACTTTTGAGCAAAATAGGGGTATAAGTTTTAGCACTTACTCGCGGTCCCTTGGTCCTAAGAGGTCGAATCTGGTGTCTACGGGTTCATCTCGTGAATACAAAGAGGACTGCATCGTCTGGTTGATATAGCTAGGTATAATTTTCCGAAAAACATTCAAAAATTTAAATCCGTCTATTAACGCTACAACAAACCTCCTCCTTATTGCCTCTTACACTCCCCTTTTTGGAATTTATTTTGCAACATCTTGTGTAGAATAAAGTCCTTAGTGTGTCTCGCAAATTTGATTAAAATCGGTCGATCCCATCCCATCGATATAATTTCAAAAAGAGTGATTTTTGGTCTTTTTGATCGACTGACTTCTCGTGATCTTAACATTGACGTCGTTTTTCATATAACTGTGTATGACACATAGCATTCCTCTTATGTTATCACAAAACGGGGCATAATATGTTGAATAAGTACATAAGCATTAATAAAATAGCACGAAATCATTCAAAGATTCAAAGGTATCGTAACACCGATGCATTTCTCGAGATATATCAACTCCAATGATAACAATTCTGCACCACTCCAATAAACATTTAGCTACTGAACTAAATAATCATGCCGAACGTCACTCTTGCATCGCTTCACTTTGTACGCTTCGTCGCTCAAACACGGCTTCTCTGTGCATTTTGCTAAGCAAATTGGATTGCATTCCAAGTATTGCGACTACGATTCCGAGGTAAGGCGTTTTCAAGAGACAGCATATGCTGATAATAATGAAGTTTTCTATGTTACAAATATTTTAAGTGTGCATAGGTATATTAGACTGTCATTTCCGATATAAATAAAGAGTTTTTTTTATGTTACAGCATTTTTTAAGACATGCGTCAATTACAGTCGGCTGATTCCGATAAAAAAATAAAAAAAAAACCAAGCTACAGAATTTTTAAGTGTGCAACAATTTGAGTCAGTCAACTACGGTAAAAAAGTTATCTAATCTACAAGATCTGGATATTTTTATTATATTTTATTAGAGTTCCGGTAATCATACTTCGCTTTAAATAAAAAGTAAGTTCAAAAACTAAAATGTGAATATTTCCCTGTTCCATACGTTTAGAGCGTTATTTTTCAGTAGTCGGGCTTGAACTTGCTTACTTTTTATTTAAATTATTTTGAGGATGATTCCAACCCCAAATTGATATCGCCAATAAAATATAACTACATGAAAAACCGTACTTTCTATTAATAAGAAAAATACTTTCCTTATTTTACTTTTTATTTTAAAGCGATTACTGTGTTTTATCACTATGATTAAAATCGAATAGAAAATCTATAAGGTGAAATGGTTAGATTTTATTCGTTCAATAAATGTTTCGTTGTTGTTTCATGAATTTTATTGAAATTCTCGGTATCGGTATTAGCTTTCAAGCCAATTAGCAAATCAACTATTTCTGTTATCTTTACAAAAGTAGAACTGAAGGCGAGATTATTTAGTAGCGATGATGTTCATTTGAAAGATAATATTTTGATAATATTACTTGGAGTTATTATTGATTCAGCTCCTAGGTTCTGTAGCGTGGCTTAGGTCTACGTAGTTTTTTTTACGATTACAATAGACTTTTGTGATATTATTAAAAAGTTTTGCCTTACCATTCCTTCACGGAAAAAAAAATCTTGTTACAGTAACGAGAATCTCGTACGCTCAACGAGAATGTCTTGTTATATATGTGACCACCATCTATTTTGTAACAACTACTCGTCTGTTCTAGTAAAAAAATATTGTAGTTGCAAATGATTATGTGGTTAGAATTACTAGAAGTGTATTGTAATGATGAATAAATGATGTGCTGTAGTAACTATACCTTTAATACAGATTACCGATTAGAATACTTGGGATTACAATATTATATTGTACACACTACAATGTAGCGTTGTATTAAATACTATATTGTAATGTAATATTAAATAAATATGTTGCTGTAGTAACTAGATCTATCGTGCTGGTAAATAATCAGAATAGTTCTGAATACTCTGTAGCATTGTAATAAATACTGATCATATTGTAATGGGGATTATTTATATTGTACCTTTTGCCACCTAGTTAATAGCATATACTATACAGGGTGCAACATTTAAATCGGTGAGTATGGGAAAGTTTGAAACTATAAGACATACGATGATCTGTTCTTAGGAACCATGTCATCGATTTTAGTAACACGGAAACCTGCATTAATACATTTGAAAAAAAACTTATACTCAGCTCGGGAATCGAACTCGAACTTTTTGCAAAATAAAACTAACACTATTTCCGTAGTTGTTTATATTGTTAGTTTTATTTTTCAAAAAGTCCGGGTTCGATTCCCGAGCTGCGTCCAAGTTTTTTTAAATAAATGTATGAATACAGTTTTCCTTGTTACTAAAATCGATGACATGGTTCCTAAGAACAGATCTTCGTATGTCTTATAGTTTCAAACTTTCCCATACTAACCGATTTAAATGTTACACCCTGTATAGTATATGCTATTAACTAATAAATTAGTGCAGCAGTTAAACAAACTCTAAACAAAAAACAAGATAAAAATAGCAAAAGATACAACATCATTTTCAGTTGCATAAAAGAATAAGTTAATACACAGTAATCTAAGATTTATTTGGTATTCATACTTATAGTAATTATTAGTAAGTAACGATTAACTAATCCAGGAGATCTCACAATCAAAACTTAATCTAATAAGGCGGTAAGCTACGTCTAAGAATCTTAACAATATATCCAAAAATGTATAAAAACTTGATTTAAAAACGATAGCATTGCTACATTAACATTTATTTTTGTGTGTTCTTCTCAGAGTAAATGCATAAATAATTACGTTGCTTGCATATTTTCCTTCTGGAATTGCTGTCCAGTAAACCATCAGCTCGATGTAACTTCAGGATGGCTCTTCCTTCTACACTAATTTTTAGCAAGTCCAAAGGAGTCTGAAAACGAGAGTTAACTATGAAAACTGATGCAAAACACTAGCATGTAACTGTAAATAAATTACTAAGTTGTTCTTAGATATTAGGTGAAAAAACGGCTTGTCTTTCTATCTAAATTGTAGGGTGCAACAAGTTTACTTATTATAAATACAGGCTTCTGTTTGACACTCCGTTCACATAGTCCATGTCTACTACCTTATACATAATGATAGTAAGCCAATAATGTAGGACCTATTTTTAGAATTGCCAGCACTTATCAAAACTTATGCCTGGATTTAATGTATCATGGCAGTAGGTAAAGGTAGAGAATATAGGTAAAATAGGGAAGTACTATAGGTACCAAATAATTAAAAAAAAATATTTAAGGACTTACGTGTGACACTAGATTTAAAAAATAAGTAGGAAATGCCCATGCAAACTCAGTCATATTAAGTGAAAGAAGGCCTTACCTTTTTCTCCCGTTCAACTTTATCTGTCGGTAAGTTGAAGCTTCCAGACATTACCACTTCGCTGGTAGATGATGCAGTTAGTGATGATGACGGGCTGCCAATTAGATTTGATGTAAGTATCTATAAAGTGCCCCGGTACTCATAATGATGTTCGGACCAAATGTCCACACCATCCACGTACAATGGCATCTTTAACCTCCAGTGGCTGCAACAAGCAACACTGTGACGGCCCCACCGCTCGTCTATGAAATGCAATTAGTAAATAATCTACCAATAAACTCCATCTAAGTATACCTCCACTTTCTGTAACACCTTTCTTAGGTCATCATAGAGTATGTCTACCTGAATAATTGAATTTAACTGATTCTGAATGAACTGATTACTTGAATAATAAAATTAGTGTCTTGAGCTGATATATTTTCAGTGATAGAATAGGTAAGAGTATGTTTTTACTTAGGCAATGGGCTGCTTCTATCTTTGGCGAATCAAATCCAGCATTAGTATAGCGTTTCTGGTAATCTAGAATCCCATTACGCTTACTTTTTGAAGTCTTAGATCAGAACTATGTGATGGTGGGGTTGTGTTAACGGGCATACAATGACAGTAGTGATGGGCCCGTGATAGTCTGTCTAGACTTGTTCGGCAGTCGATACAACACATCCGAAGCTTTGACGGTGCTAGGAAATTGAACGCATCCAGATGAAGAATAGCCAATCACTCTTTATATTGCTAATTGCAGCAGCCAACAAAAATGTATTATCAACTTCATTGATCAATATCTACTCAAGACATTCTATATATTTTAAACTGAATGATTCTGAAATTATCCTCAAATTAAACTGAATGATTTTACTTCTTAAACCTTTAATAAATTAACTATCCTGTCCTAATTAGGTGAACTAGGAAATGAGTTTAAATGAAAAGATGAATTAGTCTTAAACGAACTCAGTAATTATTAATTTATTCATAAACCAAAATGCATATAATTACCAACAACAAACATTTACAATTTAGCATACACATAAAATGATTAGCAAAACCAACAAAACAGAACTTATATTTAATTCTTAATTTAGTGCTTAGGATAATTGGACATTATTGGGGGTTTTGATATGGTCCCACCCTTCTTAACTAGCAGCCGGATATGTTTCAATCCTGGCAAGCCGAGATTGAACCAGATCAGAGTGTTACGTTTTCCCATTAAACGCCTCAGAAAACTATAGAGAGGTCTGAAGGTTTCTCCAGGCTCCTATAATTCTCCTACATGACCAATCAAAGATAGCTAATTTTAACAGCCTGCTGGCTCAAGACTTAGACAGTCTTTAAAAGTTCAAAAGGGGACTTAGGCTCCAAAATGAGCGGACAAAGGCAACCTGTAGAAAAACACATATAAACAGTACAATTTCATACAATTGATTTGGGTAAACCTCTTTGTCTTTTCAATTCAATGTACTTCAAGATTATTAATTACTTTATTTTATTACTTTACTATTCTTTTCCCAAATCAATCATACAGACTTATCAATAAGGACTTAGCTTTTCTCTACAACTCGAACTTGCACTAAGATCAATTTACTTTACAATACTCTCTTTTAGAGTTCAAAAACCAACAATTACACTGACGCTAATTTGTGTACGTAACAAAGACGTGACTCGCAATTCGCAACTCTCTCCGACTATCTCAACTTTCTGAATTTTCGAATGAATCTGAACCCCGACTCCAACCCTACAATCGTATTTATGTTCCTGCGCAAGCCACGATCTCCACCCCTCTAGGGTGGGGTTGAATCGTGTGACGTCGGTGCGTCGCTTCGTAGGAACGAAGGAATTTCATCTTATGATGGCGAATACTCTCGCTTTTCTAACAGCAGATGTCGCTACCAGTCATCATTCCTGAAACTAAAATATCTATTTAAGCGCTGGTTTATTACCATTTAACAGTATTAACTGTTTTGAAAAGTAATCCTGAAATGTCACATTTACATGAACAAGTAGATACAAGAGTTCAACTTATATTAAAGTCATCTAATAATTAAACATACTTAATTCTATTTGGTATTGTAAATTGCAATTTACAATCATGCACATAATCATAATTATTCTATCATTCCTTAATATAAAACCATGCTTTAGTTTCTAAATAATATTACCAACATCATCAACATGCTATTTTTGTACATTTTAAGTCGAACAACACACAATCCTAGGTACCTAAATGACCCTTTTTTCATAAACACTTCAATGGCATAACCTCTTACTGTTCCAAGAATGTCTAGCCATAAATTTGCCTTCGTTATCTGCTTTTAAAATATTATTGAGAGCTTTCTACTCATTTCAAAAGTCAAGCATCTGGTTGTAATAAATTTAGTGATTTATTTGAAGGAAGTAAAAAATTCGGGTTGGCAGAAAACGATTGTCTCGTCTCGCTCATTGATGACCATTTTGTTTTAATTTTTGTTTCTTGCACAACAAAGAGCCATATGCTGCTATGTGCCATCACATTCCACCCTCTGAAAATTTTGATATGAAGAAGACCATAGTCTTCGAGTATAAAAACCTTTCACAAACTCTTTGTAATCTTAATAAGTATTACAGTAGTAGTAGTAGTATAGTAGTACAATAATTAAAAACATCTCTCACTCATGTGTATTTAAGACACAAAATAATCTTTGAAACTTCCGGCCACCCTCTGACTGAACTCTCTTCCTGAAAATCTAACTTAATCTCTACCTACTAGTCTGTCTACCTATATACCTACCTACACCTACCTACTTATACCTAGGTACCTATACCTACATAGTATTTAACTGATGGATATTTAAAAAAAATCTAATAAACCTTAATTAGTTTACATACATTTATATTATATTTGCATGATTGATATAATCATGATACCTTCACTTATTTATAGGTGTGTCCTATTATCTTGATAAATGAATTTCATTATAAATTCCTGGCCGTCTTCATTTACAAATCACAATTATTATTATTTTTTTCCCATCTTAAAGTGATGAGTCGAGCGGGATTCGAACCCATGACTTTCAATCAACGATGTAAACTTTCTTGTAAGCTTTAATGTTTTGTCCGATTGAACTGTTTTTTTTTTCCATCTTAAAGTGATGAGTCGAGCGGGATTCGAACCCATGACTTTCAATCAACAATGTAAACTTTCTTGTAAGCTTTAATGTTTTGTCCGATTGAACTGTTTTTGTTTTCCAACTATTTTAACATCTGTTTAAAATCCTTTAACTGTGGACTGGCCATTGGTCTACCTGGACTTTCCTCCGGTATGTCTGTGCCTTGATAAAAGACCTGCAATAAAATCATTCATCCCTCTTATATACTCAATGCTGTACTTAATTAAATTATTCTATGTACTTATGTTATTATAATAAACTCACTCAATCATCATCACACTTAGCGATAAAATCTTGGTAGTTATGAGGGAACAGACAAACATACATAGTGACCAAAATCATAACCCTCTTTTTGCTTTGCCGCAGTCTGATAAAAATGTAAGGCTTTCATGATCTTTTCGAATTACTAACTTAATTCCATTTAAGTAAGTCTCAAACTCGGTCAAACTATAAATGGTATCAAATAACTGCTGCTCTGACACTGGCCAATATATATCACGACACCTGTAAAAACATATCTGTAAAACCTTATATCTAGTTTTCGCCACCCTCTGACGGTTATTATTATGTAACTCGTAGTACCAATATCACTTATATTGTTATTATTTATTTGTTTACACCTGTCCAATCTTTCATACATCTAAAATCATCTTCATCCAAACTTTGACTGGAAGAAACCTCTTTCAGTGATAAGGCCGTACGTTGTACCATCTTTAATCATTCATTATTTCTAATTCATCTGGTACCTATGTTGGTGTACAATAAAGTATTTTCATTTATTCATTCATCCATCACTGCTATTTATTTAAAAATATGTTGCATTAATATCGGCTTGTACTAACATAGCGGTATCTTAAAATATTTCTTTAACTTGCTCAATAGTATTTAATAGTTACTGGGTCCATTCACATTTTATCTCTTATTGTAAAATTCTACAACTCTACACAATGCCTTTGTCTCTTCTTCGTATTTTGGAAATCTAATGTTCGGACATAAGTTAGGTACTGCTCTATTGTCATCTCGCTTACTCTGACTAACGCATCTATCGTTGTTCGTTCTAAGTAATTTAACCTTCATTCCTCGTCCAGCTTTCATAAAATGAAACAATCTCAACCCGAGTCCTCACTGCTGATTGATCTACTCTTAAACCTTATTCAGTCTTATAAGTAATTACAGGCCTTATCATCATCCTCATAAACAGGAAATCACTTAAAGTAAAATAGTATAAATACAATGTTCGTTCACGACTCTCACTCACATTACACAAGCATCACCTGATTGCTCACACAAAAGAACCGGGCTAGGGTCTCTCTCTAACAACAAATCAATTTCTTGCATTGAATCGTTATCTTTTGGTGTGACATTATTCATCTGGAAATCTATTACTGAGTCCACACTTTCACAACCCTTTACTTATCACCATCATCAAATCCGACCCTATTAATAACTTATCTCTACTCAACTAATAATGCCTTTGTCAAATCACTTAGACAACTACATTCGTCACCTTTTGGTTTTATGAATATTAAACATTCTAAAGCTTTATAAATTAGTCACGCAATCTTGCCTCTCACTCAATTTTAATTAAAGTACCTCTTTAGTTTTTCTAAAACAGCCGCTACTTGATTCGCATTGTGCTTTCCAATAAGAATCGGTTTATCAATCCTTGGTCTTAAAAGATAAAAACATCTGCTCTTATTTGAATTAAAAGTTTCAGACTATATTGACCTGTTATCTTAATCAACATCTTGTAATACGTTTTGGATAATTTGCTCGCTAGAAGTACTTAAAATACCATAAATTCCGCAATCCATCACTGAAGCGTTCATCAGACTAACATTCTTCTCTCTCGCTCTAACTTATCTATTTGTCGCACAATTTTTCTTCACACTAACATTCTTCTCTCTCGCTCTAACTTATCTATTAGTCGCATAATTTTATCTAACTTGCCGTCCAACATCTGAAAACCTGAAAATTCTGCTGATTACCTTAGTTCTTCTCAGTATTTGATTCTACGAAACCTAGATTGTGTGTTATTCCGTTGCGACCTCTGCGTACTGCATTACCAGGCATTGTAGCTAGCTTAAATTTAGCGTGCACAATAAATTAAAAATCACTGAGTCATTTTTATATTTTTACAAAAATTTAGTTTTGCTTACTAAAATAATATTTATTTTATTAAAATAGTTCACCCAACAGGATAGCTAATAAAGCAATAAAAATCTCTAGACAAAGATAGAAAAGGAAACAATAGAATATCTACATGTAAAAACTCTGGCTTATATTTGTGATCGTCATTGATAATAAAGCTACGTTGTGTTATTTTTAATTTAAACCAGATACTTTTTAGTAGTAAAGCGTTTCAGCGATACTTTAACTAATCCTCGGTCATCGGCAACAACTGTGACGGCCCCACCGATCGTCTATGAAATGCAATTAGTAAATAATCTACCAATAAACTCCATCTAAGTATACCTCCACTTTCTGTAACACCTTTCTTAGGTCATCATAGAGTATGTCTACCTGAATAATTGAATTTAACTGATTCTGAATGAACTGATTACTTGAATAATAAAATTAGTGTCTTGAGCTGATATATTTTCAGTGATAGAATAGGTAAGAGTATGTTTTTACTTAGGCAATGGGCTGCTTCTATCTTTGGCGAATCAAATCCAGCATTAGTATAGCGTTTCTGGTAATCTAGAATCCCATTACGCTTACTTTTTGAAGTCTTAGATCAGAACTATGTGATGGTGGGGTTGTGTTAACGGGCATACAATGACAGTAGTGATGGGCCCGTGATAGTCTGTCTAGACTTGTTCGGCAGTCGATACAACACATCCGAAGCTTTGACGGTGCTAGGAAATTGAACGCATCCAGATGAAGAATAGCCAATCACTCTTTATATTGCTAATTGCAGCAGCCAACAAAAATGTATTATCAACTTCATTGATCAATATCTACTCAAGACATTCTATATATTTTAAACTGAATGATTCTGAAATTATCCTCAAATTAAACTGAATGATTTTACTTCTTAAACCTTTAATAAATTAACTATCCTGTCCTAATTAGGTGAACTAGGAAATGAGTTTAAATGAAAAGATGAATTAGTCTTAAACGAACTCAGTAATTATTAATTTATTCATAAACCAAAATGCATATAATTACCAACAACAAACATTTACAATTTAGCATACACATAAAATGATTAGCAAAACCAACAAAACAGAACTTATATTTAATTCTTAATTTAGTGCTTAGGATAATTGGACATTATTGGGGGTTTTGATATGGTCCCACCCTTCTTAACTAGCAGCCGGATATGTTTCAATCCTGGCAAGCCGAGATTGAACCAGATCAGAGTGTTACGTTTTCCCATTAAACGCCTCAGAAAACTATAGAGAGGTCTGAAGGTTTCTCCAGGCTCCTATAATTCTCCTACATGACCAATCAAAGATAGCTAATTTTAACAGCCTGCTGGCTCAAGACTTAGACAGTCTTTAAAAGTTCAAAAGGGGACTTAGGCTCCAAAATGAGCGGACAAAGGCAACCTGTAGAAAAACACATATAAACAGTACAATTTCATACAATTGATTTGGGTAAACCTCTTTGTCTTTTCAATTCAATGTACTTCAAGATTATTAATTACTTTATTTTATTACTTTACTATTCTTTTCCCAAATCAATCATACAGACTTATCAATAAGGACTTAGCTTTTCTCTACAACTCGAACTTGCACTAAGATCAATTTACTTTACAATACTCTCTTTTAGAGTTCAAAAACCAACAATTACACTGACGCTAATTTGTGTACGTAACAAAGACGTGACTCGCAACTCGCAACTCTCTCCGACTATCTCAACTTTCTGAATTTTCGAATGAATCTGAACCCCGACTCCAACCCTACAATCGTATTTATGTTCCTGCGCAAGCCACGATCTCCACCCCTCTAGGGTGGGGTTGAATCGTGTGACGTCGGTGCGTCGCTTCGTAGGAACGAAGGAATTTCATCTTATGATGGCGAATACTCTCGCTTTTCTAACAGCAGATGTCGCTACCAGTCATCATTCCTGAAACTAAAATATCTATTTAAGCGCTGGTTTATTACCATTTAACAGTATTAACTGTTTTGAAAAGTAATCCTGAAATGTCACATTTACATGAACAAGTAGATACAAGAGTTCAACTTATATTAAAGTCATCTAATAATTAAACATACTTAATTCTATTTGGTATTGTAAATTGCAATTTACAATCATGCACATAATCATAATTATTCTATCATTCCTTAATATAAAACCATGCTTTAGTTTCTAAATAATATTACCAACATCATCAACATGCTATTTTTGTACATTTTAAGTCGAACAACACACAATCCTAGGTACCTAAATGACCCTTTTTTCATAAACACTTCAATGGCATAACCTCTTACTGTTCCAAGAATGTCTAGCCATAAATTTGCCTTCGTTATCTGCTTTTAAAATATTATTGAGAGCTTTCTACTCATTTCAAAAGTCAAGCATCTGGTTGTAATAAATTTAGTGATTTATTTGAAGGAAGTAAAAAATTCGGGTTGGCAGAAAACGATTGTCTCGTCTCGCTCATTGATGACCATTTTGTTTTAATTTTTGTTTCTTGCACAACAAAGAGCCATATGCTGCTATGTGCCATCACAACACAACAATAATATGTAGCTAAATTTATCTCAAAATGTACAAGTTGGTATATTTATACTGATTATTTAGGTATATACTAACCTCATTCTGTTGATGTGTCAAGAGTTTCCAGTTTTCTAAATGTTTAATAAACCCAATTCGGTCTCCTTTAATGGGGATTATTGCTTTTATCATCTCGGTCATCAGCAAATTCAAATTGTTGATTTTTATGCGATTTTCTGAAACGAATTAACAATTTTATTAGGTAAGTAGTAGGTACCTATACCTAGGTAGGTACTAAGCCTAATTGGTAGTTTGGAGTACTTACTGGCAAATACGGTATTGTATTGTGCGAGATTCCATGCTTCTAGAAGGTTTCTAAGATCAACGTCGTCGTCGTCGCAATCCATTTCACAAAAACAAATATATTTATTCTTTTTGAAGGCAGTTATTTGACAAAATGCACTCGCGCGTCAATACAATGTCGACTGGAACAAGATTGAACAGGTACTGCCCCACCGCTTCCCGCCGCCGCACACCCCGCTCACCCCTGATTACTACATCTTTCGTATTCTTTACGATGCACATTGCAATAATAAATAAAGTATTGTATTAATTAACAAATACTAGTAATAATTACCATTTGCCTGTTAAAGTTTACTATATATAATATAACTAGAATTAAATCGTTTGCAATACAATATGATTGGTTTCTTAAACAATAATTTTTGTTACTCTAAACAAATTCTCGTTACTGTAACATATTTAATTTTAACTAAGCGTTCTGGTTGTATTGTTAAAATTATTTTTTTCCGTGTTATGGCACCCACACACGTAACAGTAAATTGCATCAAACCCAGGCATGATACAATTTACTATTAAGAATCTTCACAATTGAGTTATTCTTATTTGTTGAGACGTATGTGGTCGCCATTATTCGGTTAATTTTTTGACCATTTAATAATTACATAGAAGTAGGTACCTTAACGTATTAAAAATTCCGATATAAATGCAGAAGTAAATATTACTAAATATAAAAAGGCCAAAATAACATCAATCAGAAAATAAAATTACGGCTTTGAAATCCCTTAAGAATCTAATTTGCGATTTTTCTGTAAGGCGATTTGCGAAGATTCCTCCAATTATTGACTTGCAAACTGGGCGTAATTTTCTATACTAATAATGCCACATTTACGTTAAAAGAAGGTGGGTAGTTGTCTGACGCCTACCACTTTTCAAATATTGTTACCAGTTAGATTCCATAAGACAACCTGATGTCAGAGTGATGGGTGCCTTGTAATGCATCACAGGGCACGTCTTCACTGGGCGTGCTCACTGCTCAGTGAAACGATGCATCTTTATAGGAAAGGCTTGCTCCATCATATAGTTGTACAAAGAAAAGGTAGATAATATAATCGGTAAAATTAATAGCTGAACATGTTAAATTAATTGTATACTTACTTTTTACTTTTTTTTTAACTTTTTAGGTACCTATCAGAATAATATCCCCGTAGCTCAGAGCAATAGATCCACTTTGGCGGCTACATGCGCGGTAAACTAGTTTACTACGTAAGAAATAAGCAGATATCAATGAAGTGTCTTCGCTTTGCCTTTGTTTAGTAATTGTCTAGATTTACTATATTATGTCGATATACAAATATTTCAAAGCTAATTTATTTACAGCTTTTGTTTAAAACTTATTGACGCTTAAAACAGATACTATTTTCATCAAGCGCGCCGCTTTAAATATCAGCTTCACAAGTGGCTTCCGCTTTTCCTGCCAAGCAAATCCCTCTTGACGGTACTTGGATACCTGACGCTGCGAACAATACAGCGCAGGTAATTGCCATTAAACCGTCCTCGAAACGGCTGTTGGTGCAATTGAAGGTGAGCCCCGCAGCCTAATTAGTTAGAAATACGATAGTAATTAGGTGGGGTAAAGGCCTATTTATACGGTGTGACAAATTGATTCGGAAAGGACTGAAACTATGATAGTACCTACTCTAGCCGTGCCAGTAAAGCCTGCGTATGCTCAGAATGGTTGTACAGTGATTTGGTGATTTTCATATCAAGATCATTACTATTTTTCAATTTCTACCAATGCAAAAAACAAAACACGGTACTATTCTTAGCCTAGTTTAAAACCCGGTGTAAACTCGGAACTGTTACACCTTGGTTTTTCTCTTTCCATTAAAAAAACTCGTGCAGCAAAAAGAAGGTTCATCTCTCGTTTCAATAACTGGTACGACATGGCTTATTTAAACGAGTGTGGAATAATTATAGATGTCGAAATATCACGGTCAACAGGGTTTCTCTTTACATTTTTGTAACAAGAAAATATTTTTTTAAAACAAAGTTTTAAAATAAACTGTGCTGAAATAAGCTGGGTTAAATCTCATGGTTTGTGCTAAACAGCATCAAGTATACTTGCAACGTTGTTGGAGCTACAAGTCCCCTTGAATCAGATACCTTATTAAAATAACAAACAATAAGCTGGTGATTACTTTGTTCATCTGTACTTTGATATAATATAATTTCGTAGTATTTTTCCACTTTGTGATCTAACTGAACTAATTTAAATGGTTTTTGCATTAGTGATAACTGGTTATGAACGAACACCTACGCGATTACTTTCTGCAGTGGCTCGTTAGATTTTTGCCTTGGTCGAAATTCTACAAATCTACTTTTATTAAAAATAATAGAATTTTTGGTTTCCGAAACCGAATTCAATAAATCTCATTCTAAAAACGGAAGCAACGTTTTATTAGTAAAAAGATGGCATATTGCATCCGTGTTATTTAATATCGGCGCGACTCGTCTTGCTCCCGAGTCCCGAGTCCCGACCCATGCTTTACGGTAATATGAATCCGGGCAGTAAATCGCAGAATTCGCAACGAAACGGGGAAAGCGAAGCGAAATTAATTTCACATGATGAATGATGAACGATGACGATGCAATTTACAATTTTTCAACTGCTACGAAAGAATATTGGACGGCCAATCTATTTTGACATTACATACCCCGACTCGTCTTTTGCATTTTTTTGGCTTATTTTTATTTTTCGCGTGAATTTCGTTAATTGGTTTTTGTGAGTAGCTGCGTGTACTGAAAATAAATAATTTCCACACGAAGACAGTTTCAGCTCGCTTACCGACTGAAATAGACAATTTTCTGATATGGCAAACCAAGATATTAGTCGGCTAGTCATAACTCTTATTACTTTTAGCCTTTTGGGACTTTTGGAACTGAAATAATCAGACACCGTTTTTATACAAAGACAGGACGCGATGTGTGACAAACCCATTATACGCAACAAAAGCGTGGCGATACCCTCTGACCTCTCCCGATTTAGGGCACGTCACCCCTTCACCCAGTAGGATGATATAAAGACGTGACATGACAGCTGAGACCATGACCGCTTATTTTCGATATGGAAACTGTACGAGGATTATCCCTAGGTATCCCTGGGTGGATAAACAATCGTCCACAAAGCTCCGTAGTCTGAGAGTCAGTGGTGATTCTAGTATGTCATATTATTCCACCTTATAAGAGCTTGATAGCTATAACAATAGTTTTCTTAACCTTTGTAGTAATTACCTTAAGTGAAATAAAAAAACTAGCTAGGTGTGGTGTCACCACCTTGGAGATTTCACCATAAATTCATTTAATAGTTTAAAAAACAGTAATTCATTTCTACCTGGTGTCTACAAAATACTAATAACTCTTAGGCCAGGTCTTCTATTTACTTACACATTAGGAAATACACGCGAGAGCAATGATTCCGGGTCACTTAAAGAATGTTAAAAATCTCGGAAACTAAAAATGATAGGTTAATGCAATAAATTGTATTTAATAGACAATGTAATACTCCTTAAATGAAGGTATTAAAACTTCTTAGTTATTGTAAAGTTATATCTTAAAAAAATCAAATTTGAAAAAGGGCCACTTTCGAAGATGGAACTACGAAATTACAGCATTTGGTTTTGCTTTTGTTTGTAATCTGTCATTTATGTGGGTATATAAACCATGTTGATAGTGCTCTATATTCATTATTCAAGCTGAAATTATGTCGCTTACGCCTGAAGAATGCACCAGAATACTTACAATGCTGGAAACCGGCCGGAGTCAGCGCGATACAGCCAGGACTGTCGGTGTGTCGCTGTCAACAGTACAAAGAGTTCTCCGACGTTACGAAGAAACTGGTTCTAACCTACGCAGACCAGGAACGGGCAGAACCAGGTGTACCACAGCACGAGAAGACCGATACTTGGTGAACACCATGCTTCGAAATCGCTTTCTCACAGGAACTGAACTCACAAATCAGTTTCGACGCCTCGGAGGAAGTAACCCAAGTGCATGGACAGTAAGACGTCGGCTTGCTGAATCTAACTTAAAACCCCTTAGACCTGCAAACGGCCCTAAACTGGAGCGTGGGCATCGTATTTCAAGACTAAGATATGCCCAGAGCCACGTAAATTGGAGTATTGAAGATTGGTCAAAAGTTATGTTCTCCGACGAATCAAAATTTATGCTCTACAAGCACGATGGAAGACACAGAGTGTATCGAAGACCAGGGGAAAGATTCAAGCAAGCATGCATCGAAGAAAAAGTAGCCTACGGTGGTGGGTCTGTACTTGTGTGGGCCGGAATTTCTTCTGAAAGTCGCACAGAGCTGGTGATCATAGAAAACGGCTCTTTAACTAGCGTAAGATATGTGGAAGAAATCCTCAATGATCATGTTGGTCCATTTATGGTCAATTTAGGTGAGGATGCTATATTTATGCATGACAATGCCCGACCTCATACAGGTAGGATTGTGAATGACTACCTTCAAGAGATGAACATTACTCGTATGGAGTGGCCAGCGCGCAGCCCGGATATCAACCCGATCGAGCATGCTTGGGACGAGCTAGGCAGATGCGTAAAACAACGAAACCCTCCCCCAATCACGCTTCGTGAGCTCAAAATTGCTCTCACAGAGGAATGGGAGAATATTCCCCAAAATCGTATAAGGAACTTGGTGTACAGCATGCCAAACCGCGTAAACGCAGTAATGGAAGCACGAGGAGGCAATACGAAGTATTAAAATTCAAGTCAAATCGTAATAAAGTTCAAAAATTTCATGTTTCCTATTTTTGTTTTAAGGAGAGATCAGCAGTTTTTTTCTTTATGTAATTTTGTGTTAATAAAATGTATGGTGACTCATATTTTTTTACTTTCATTTAAGGAGTATTACATTGTCTATTAAATACAATTTATTGCATTAACCTATCATTTTTAGTTTCCGAGATTTTTAACATTCTTTAAGTGACCCGGAATCATTGCTCTCGAGTGTATTATCTACACTAATATTCCTAACGCCACTAATGTTTGTGGTGATCCAGCGACTTAACGAAAGAGAATCCCTGCTAGCTCTCAGACTACACAGAACACACGTGCACTATGCTAACGAAAAGAACATAAAACCATTAAACATTATTACGGATCTCCTGTAGCGCCACTTTGAACACAATCCTATTGAGTTATCCCTTTTTGAAGGTGTCTTGTTTAGTCGGGTCGGTTTTTGCAGAGTTAAGCTAATTATTTGGCTTATTTGATTGTAAACTTTGCTTTGTTTGGCCCTTATTTATTTTAAAATTTCACACAAATAAGTAGTTCTAGAAGGACTTAATGCTAAAAACATTGTCTGCCAGTCTTCCTGGGCGTGCAAAAAGATGTAAATATGAAAGTGCCTTTCTGTAAACATTGTCATTGTATCAGTCATCTAGTTCCAAGCTTTGCTTAGTTTGGGACTTGAGGGCGTTGGGTGTAAAGTCCATGAATATTTATTTATTGTTATTCTTTTAGCACGAAAATTTTCTGGGATTAAATTAGAGTTTTAAATTCAAAATATCAATCATTTATTTATTATTACATACAGGTGGTTAAAAAACTTACAGTAACACCAAAACGTTTTCTAAGCTAGGAGAATTTTCTATGTTCTTAACTAGAAGTCTCCTAGATTCAATATAATCTGCCTAAATAGTATCATTACGAACCGATACACGGTAGCTGTAGCTTTTTCTATTGCACTAGGTACTTCGAAAGAATATCGTCTTTGTGCAGCGTTCCCAACCGAGACTTCGCAATAGATAAACCGTATATTTTTAAAGGTTTCCTGTTGTCGGCTCGTAAAGAATGATCCGACGTCTCGTGCGACACCATTACTTCTCGTCTCGCATGAAAAATTCATATAGTCGGTGTTGCCGACTTGTTAGCCCTTTGTGGGTAGTTTCGATGACCCGCGCTGAAGGATGGCTGGAAAAATTATGCTGGTTTGATTATTGGATAAAGGTTTTTGAAAACCAATTAAAGATTATTACCATCTTGTAGTTTTGCATTTTAAAAACGTTATGCATTTTGTATCTTTAGCTATCAGAAACTTTAGAAAAGTTCATCATCATCAGCAAGCAATGTTCGAATGTCGAAGTCAAAGTGTTCTGTTTATACAAAGTATTTTGAAAGATAGAATGGTATGGTATTAGGAAGTACACTTAATATGTTCTGTTACCAAGAGGGAACTAATAGCGCCGTTTTATAGATATAATTATAATTATGTTTGTATTACTAAATAATCAAAACGTGTACCTAGTATCTGTCATTCTAAGTTTTAAAGTCAAGACGATCTATGAAGTAAATTGTTCAAAAAACATAGCAGATGGCAACTCAGCTTTCTATTTATATTTTTTCGACAGCCGTGTGATCCTTTTAAGTGTGTAGAGGTGACGCGCGCGCATACTTTCTCTCTTGGGACCCTTAAGCACGGCTTATGTTATAGCCTAGCACTTCTAAACTATTGCTCTAAAACGAATGTACTAAAGTTACGGTCTGCTGAGATACGTTATACCGACAGCATTGGTTATACTGTGCTTTAAAACGTAAGCAATAAAACATAATGCTTAGCTTTAGACAACATTTCTGTCGTTTGGTGTATAAAATAAATTTAAAATATGTATGACCGCCAAAGACTCCACCTCTGTATGTTCGCCTAAAACTCGGGAAGTTATAGCTAGATTTCACCAAACGCAATCGTGGAATAAGTATTTTAAGTTATTGTTTTGGAATTATTATACACAGATATTTGACGCATATTGCAAACCGTTCCTTGTATTCTAATTCATTCGACAAGCCTTTCTGGACCAATATACTCAATATTCAATACATTTATTGCTTTCACATGGTATTATAGTTGTTACATTGTAGGTAGGTATCACACATGAACCCTGTTCAGAGGTATTGCAACAAGAAAGTAGGCAGACCGAGGTTTTATTCACGTCAATTTTTTAATTCAGTCAGTTTCTTGTGTTAATTCAGTATTATTATTATATTCGCACATTTTGTCATTCATATAATCATTTAATTCATGGTAACATTTTTTTAAGAGGAACGATTTTAGTAATTTTATAAATAGGGTATCAGATTATGATTATATTGGATGTTTATGACGGATATTTCAAAGACCACTACTCGAAATCTTTAGAAACTTTGGATATAGATCCGAAAAGGCTTATCGAATGATTTCGAATAGGTCTTCATGTCTTGTAGTAGAGTAATGCAGTTTGGTGTTGTTTTCATAGTTAAAACTTCGTATTTTTGTTACAGTTGATTTACTTCAAATGCTGGAGTTTAACGTGACTGTTTCGTTTCCCGCAGCACCGCTTCTGACTGTTATTTTGGCGCTTGTTGGTAAGTTATTTCATAAGTTTTTTTAATATTTTTTACATTACCCGGCCACCTAGTCCATTACTGCACCTAGCTACATCTCCCGTGTGTGTTTAGTTATAATCCAAAAATGTCACACTCATAATATTTTGAACACCTTGAGATCTGATGTTTACCGGGGAACAACCCATTTTAAACATGGGGGTCTGAAATTCTAATCAGGACTATGAACTCATAAGATAGATAACTCTTAATTGATTACTTAAATACTAAACACAGTTTTAGGAACTTAAAAATAACATAAACACAAAAAGTATATAGTCTTTTTCACTATACAAATCTGATCTTGATTTGTAAAACTTATAACAGTAGGTAGTTATTCAATAGATTATAAAATAATTCATTCCATTTTGTGTTGTTGCAAAGGTCTGATGAATTTAGGTAAGTACTGGATCAACCACAAGATACTTTTAAATAGGTCTGTATCCAGCAGTTGGTTTGAGTGAGATCGCAACAACATACGACTAGGTTAAGAAAGCATAGCATTAATAATGTTCGAGTTTTCTCGCATGTCTACACAACTTCATATAATTCTGTCACCGCATTGTTTCCCAATTCTCACTCTAGAGTAGGCAAACAATAAACACATTCAAACTGAAGTGAGATGTCACCTTTATGCCTTGTGGTGCGCCAAAAGCAGTCTGCATATAAAAAATCTGAGTGTGTACTCGAACATGTGAAAACGTTCTACGCTTACATACACTAGGATAGGAATGTGAGGCTTCGGAATAATGTGTTATCTTATCTTGGACGTTATAGAATTTATTATAAAATGTGTCTACGAGATTTAAGTTCTTTTTTACTTCAAAAATAATTCAACTTAATAAACTGTTATATCATAAAACCTGCTTCAGGGCTCTGCTGATTTAGAAACATGTTTCATAAAAGTGGGCCCTTGTTGGGCGCCAGTCGTTGCTCAATAAAAGACACATTTTCCTTGTCATGAAAGCGTTTATTACAGGCCTTGTAGAAGTAGGCTGTTGAACGTTGAATAGTCACGACCTTGCTTGGGCCGGTCAACTTTATCACAAGTACTTACTATGCCACACCTGTGCAAAGTAAATCTTGATTTCGAATACGTCTGTGCGGCTGTGTGTGTTGCATTGCGTTGCAAGGGTGATGTAACCTCGCGCGGCGCCATTTTGCCGCACGCTGTATTCTGCTCTATCGATGCTTCTCGTTCTTCCAGTTTGGTATACAGTCTATACTAAGATTTTCGTGTGTCTTCATGGAAACATTAGTAGGTCGGTCGATTCAACAAGTCGAGCAGTGGCGCCTGTTGCGCGACTAGCGACAAAGGGGGAAGGGGGGCGGGGCATCTGTTGCGCCACGTAGACGCCACTGCCGCCCACTCCAGCTACACCAGTGCTTCGTCCACATAAAGGAAGATACTTTTGACCTACTTCCACATATATTTTTGCTCGTTTCTCTGTTACACTTGCACCCGATAGAGCATGCACTCCCTGAGTGCGAGCGGCGTCAAACTAGTTCCGTCCCCGATCGCCTCATATTCAGAGCAATTTAATATTCACCCACCTCGCTCTATCATACAAAATACCTAGAAAAATCTTGTAAAACTGAACGTTTACATCTTTTTTTCTTTCATAGAAGCGCGTATCCCCTATACCTCCCTCTTTGCAATGAATAGTTAACTGAACTTTTGATATCTCTATCTTATTCTTTAGAAGCCTTATATACGATTATTTATTCTGTGGCCTTGCCTGGTTTGCATCGTTCTCCAAACGTCTATGAAAAGTACTACTTCTCAAATAAAACTTGAAGATGCCCGAGTAAGATAGAAAGTAAGACAACAAATATACGCTATCGTGAAATAGCTGTGACTGAAAATAATATACTTCAGCAGTGTTGAGGTAAACATACATTATTTTTTTGTACTGATAAAGAACTACATACGATCTAACGATATTTTTTAAGTAGACGCGTTATACGCCTATATCAACAGTCAAAATAAAAATGGCGCATGTATTATTTTACCTTCCCAATACATACAGATATACAGTGGTGTCCTAAGAAGAGGAAAGTACATGCTCGGACAGTGGCGTGCAGCGGCCGCTGCTTGGTGCGCGACTAAGAAAATATCCGGCAATTACCTTACTTTTCTCTTTTATCTTTATAAATCACGCATAACGCATCTAACACAATAATAATAATCTTAGACAAACATCACAATACCGTCACATACTTCGATATTTGCATGCCTTTTATCGCTAACGATTTGTATTCTTGTCTGATGCTATCGAATGTGACTCATGAAATATGAGTGGGTGCCTTTGTAGACTTATGGCTGTTATCAGATTGTTAGATTTCTGAAAGTTTGTTTGTTATGTGGAAGCATTCAATACTTTGTGTGAATTTAATAAAATAAAAAACGCTAATAGGCAATTTATGATGTTTGTCATGTCTACGGACTTATTTTAGTTATCTGTACTCAAAAGCGGTATATTTTTAGTGACCTGGTGGGTACAATATTTTAAATTAATTATTTTTACAGCATCGTAAATGGTCCATAATCTAAAGTCTAAGTTATGGAAACATCAATCCATCAAATTTTTGATAAGATAGTCTCTACCAAAGAATACCAAAGGAGCGAGTGGAAGAAAAAGACATGTTGTGCCGACCCCGCCTAGCGCGGGATAAGGGCAGGGAAATGATGAGTCTCTACCAAAGAATGAATGTAATTAACAATCGCGTTGTATTTACCGAAACTCGTTGCGGTCTAAATTAAATACAATTCACAATGTAAATGAAGTTTATTATACAGTTCTACTTTGTTCTTTAGGGAGTTTTAGGGCCGAATTTTATTCAGTATAAATATAACCAACGGTTTCTGTAGGTAAACAATAACAAAACAAACGTCCATACCCGAGTTCTGAAACAAAGGATTGATTCACGAAAATACCGTTTATTTTAGGTTAGGTTTCGAGTACCATCTAATAATCATTGAATACAATTCGCGATGAAGGTGGTGGAGGGGGTACACAAAACTAGGTATAAGTATGTATGTGCCCTTGGCACGGTGGAGTAGTTTAGGCAAAGTATTTTTGATGGGCCTGAAATAGAGTGCGAAGGCGTAGGACCGGAAGGCGAAATGAAGTCCCCCCCAAGATGGACCGACGACATAGTAAGATGTGGGAAGTCGCCGGGCACGAAGCAGCTGGTTCGTCTTATGGGGAAGGCCTATGTCCAACAGTGAACTTCTACAGGCTGATATGATAATGATGAAATAGAGAGATATACATTCCTGGCTGTTGCTTTGTTTGGAATGTGAAATTTAACGGTTCAACGTTAAGTAATAAGTACAAAGCGGCGATGTGTTTTCAATCTCTGATGTTAAATCAAGTCGGTGATGAGTACTTTTTGGCTTCCTTGATCTTCCTGGGACAGCTATGAAATATGTTTACTAATCTCACAATATTTGTACAGTGCCACAGTGCATCTATTTCGGAGGAAGTTGTAAACCAAATTGCAGTTCGTCTGACTCAATTATTGTTAGGAGCCAGTACTGAAATTCTAATCTTGAAGTTGAGAACGTGTGTACCCGCATTGCATATCCTCTGATTAATATCACCCCTGGAGTCTGCTCCGGCTTCAGACAACTTTCAAATTCAACCAGTATATATTGCACCGGTACATTTCGTGAAATCTGTTTGCTACTTCGTACGGGAGCTACTTTATCCGCGTCTGTGTGCTGACACTTTGATTTGAAATTCTGAGAACTGAGGTGTTGCAACCTCGCTACGGTATTAGACGACCTGCCGGGTAACAAATAAATACAAGTTGTGTAACTACTCTAAAATGCAACGAGACATTTTATCCACTTAACTGATTCTTCTAAACTAGTTAACTCGTGTATAGCAAGAAACTTGATATCGCGTAGAATACGCGTATTTTTCTCTACAGCTAAGAGCGACTCAATAATATTATTTTCTTGAAGGGAGATTTTTTTATATGATGTTAGTAAATTGATAAGCTGACAAGATTCAATGAACTGTGAATAGCGGACATTCCTTTTCGACTTGAAAGTATTTATGGATCGAAAAATATGTCATCTTTTTAATTTCTAATCTCTAAAAAGTTCCATTTATTCATCATTTAAGGGTGGCTTACGCTTTTTAAATTTCAATCTAGCGACGACGATGCTATCGTACCTCCGCCGTCTGTGCCTTTCGTGAACTCTTAAAAATGACTGCCGAAGGGATTATTTTCAATCCGTTCGCGGCAGACGGCCCGATGTTCGGCATATTTAATAAGTTCCATTATCTACATCGCGATCCTTCGTTTCATGGACGTTTCAATTACCTACTGAGCTTTACATTAGATTTTAATCATTCTTTTCTATGTTTCGTATCGCTATTTTTCCTCCAAAGTTTGATATTTTGGGATTCAATGAGAAATCTTTTCACGGTGTGGAATGACTGCATAATCAAAAACAATAACGGCCTGAGGTGACGCGGCGTGCACGGGTCTATTTCAGGCGTGTTTTTGTTTGCGCGAGGCATCACGTTCACAGAGAGCACGTACCCAGGCGCACTCAGAATACTAATGCATAGGCTTGTGCCAGTGAGTGAATGATATGTCACACATATCTCTTTTATATCTATCACTCACTCAATTAATAACCACGATATTGAGACGCGGCCAACTGTGGTAACATTATACTCAAAACAAATACCTATCACATAACTAAAATGAAATGAAATCTAACAAATACGCACACATGATAATATACCCCACATTATCATATGTATATTAATTTATTATAACGCATCCTGTCAACAGTTTAGTTAGCAATAATCAGATTGTGTAAAACTAAAGAATGAATTAATGAACAAAGATATAAAAGATACGGGTCACCCTTTTCTTTTTTTTTTACAAAGTGCATGGCATGTGAATCCTATTTCGGACGGCTGCCGATAGGCACTGCGTCCGAAAATTGGGTTCACATCGCACACACTGCACGGTATTAACGTCCATCCGAATAACAATCCCCAATCAAATGGAGTGCACCACGCTCCGCACTTTGATTCTGTTATCATATTGAGCTTTTCATAATATTTTGAGAGTTTTTGCCTTTGGGATAAATCTGAGCAAATCATCGAGGAAAGAGCTTATACGATTAATACGACTAATACTAGGATTTTAAGACCTTACCTCCTAGAATAAGGAATCCGCCTGAAGGTTTTCTCTAGAAACCTATAGGCTCAGTTAAGGGAGATCGAAGTGTTCGAAGGAGTCAACGGTAAAACTCTTTCGTATCGAGATCTTGAAATAACTTGAATAAGGTAAATTAAAAAAAATACTTGAAACTTGATGAATGAAACATTGTTAGTGGGCTATGAAATAACAATTTTTTTTATAAATTACATAAAAATAAATAAATAATTTTATTTAGCAAAAAAAAAATTTTTAATATAAGTTTTCTTTTCAGTCTGCAGATCCTCGTGCGACATTATTCCAGAATATAAATTTAAATTTTGTTTTTGTAGTTGATGATAATCCAAATGGTAATAATGTACTTTGTGGTGGGAAAGCGATTCTATTTATAGCATAATGAGATTGACCGATCGTGATGAATTATAATACGCGAACTGGTAATCCCTGTTCATTGTTTTGATAAATTAAACTGTATTCTATTCCAAAGTACATAGGAACTTGTTTTGTACACATATTATGTTAACCTCTATTACACTAAATCAGTAGAGTAGCCACGATACATTATTTCAATCGAAACGGGGTTTTTAATATTTTGTACTCTCAGTACCAGCTATCCACGGTAGACACCACCTCTGTTCTTGAGAATATCCAAGCGGACAAACAAACACAAGTTCAAATATTGATGAGTTTACAAGATACGGAACTCTAAAAAGGACTATTTAATACACTCCGAATGAAAGCTTTTCAGCAATTACATTGCATGCTAAATCAAAATAAAAAAAATTAGAAGCTGACGTCAAGCAAACGCCACCAGCTTTATGTAACATGTAACAAATTGTATTATAAAAGTCATTTTAAAAGCAGAAATTGGAAATATTTCAGCAATATTCGTTATTAATTTGCAAAACTCTCGTAGATTCTCCACCGAAGCCCATAATCTCCGTTAGTAGCGCAGGCTGGACTACAATGGATCCGGACACGATCGTGGATTACCTCTCCCCCTACTAAAGTGCTTGTACACTTGGTACTAACGAAACAAAATCACTACTATAGTAAAGTAATTTGTTCACGAGATGAAAGTTTATTTCCGAACGGACTTTTATGGACTAATAACTAAATCAATGGGCTAATGTATGTATGAACTAGTTATTGTTAAGATACAATCGTGTTATTTTGTAATTTAAACCGTGCGAAGCTCCCGCTTAGACAAGTAAGTTAACGATACCTATACATCCAAACTGCTACGTGCAAACATTAATCTCAATGCGTAGTAAAACCAAGTGTTCTATACTAATCCTACTATCCTATCCTACTAATATTATATTATAAAAAATAAATGTAGCTGGCAGACACTGGATGAGAAGAGCCGAAGACCGAGCTCAAAGTCGCGTCTTGGGAGAGACCTACGTCCAGCAGTGGACGAGTATGGGTTGATGATGATGATGATGAATATTATAAATGCGAAAGTTTCGATGTTTGGATGTTTGTGTTTCAATCACGTCGAAACTACTTAACCAACTTGGATGAAACTTGGCATATATATATATATAGCTCGTAACCTGGATTGACACATAGGCTACTTTTTATCCCGAATAATTAACAGGATCTACAGGATAAAATGAACGAACGGGATTAGCAGCGCCAATTTAGCAAGAGGATGATGTCATGTCACGTCAGTTTGACAGGACGTAGTACTACCTCTTTGGTCTAACGACTAACGTTTGACATTCGAGTACGGGTGCGGTGTAATGTCAAGTTTCTCAAAGAAGTATCCGCTCGGTACACGCACAGATAATATAATGTACACGGAAACGGTACTCGCGTACGAAGTCGCGGTTAATTGCTAGTGTTCAATATGTTCTCCTCGTAAATAAATTACTAATGATGTAAACTCCGTTAATTTCATGTAAATTCGTTCAGTTACAAGTAAATGCTCCAGTCTACAAGCACCTTCAGCTTCCCCCCTTAGGTGTACAAATGGGGATTTAATTTGCCGTGCCCGTAAATACAATAGCGTGGGTATTTGTTTGTACCCGATGTCCGATGCAGCGGTTCAGTTAGGCTGTACAAATTTAAGTTACGGCAATCTGGTTTGAGTATTCAAATTGTAGAAAAGCGGTCATATACCTAGTTATAGTTATTCTATACTAGCAGTTACCCGCGACTTCGTACGCGTCTACAGTTTCCGTGTACATTATATTATCTGTGCGTGTACCGAGCGGATACTTTGAGAAACTTGACATTACACCTCATTGCACCGAACTCGTACTGGAATGTCAAACGTTAGTCGTTAGATCAAAGAGATCGTACTACGCCCTGTCAAACTGACGTGACATGACATGACAATGAAATACTCTTGCCAATTGGCGCTGCTAATCCTTTTCGTTCATTTTATACTGTAAATCCTGTTAATTATTTGGGATAAAAAGTAGCCTATGTGTCAATCCAGGTTACGAACTATATATATGCCAACTGTCATCCAAGTTGGTTCAGTAGTTTAGACGTGATTGAAACACAAACATCTAAACTTTCGCATTTATAATATTAGTAGGATAGTAGGATAGGATAGGATAGGATAGGATGAGATTTCAGTAGTAGGGCTTTACCGTATTTATGTTCGAGGTATTAATAGTTCGTGTTGTGTTTTCATAAATTCACTATACTCTGTAGAGTATGAAGTACCTTATGAGCATTCTTTAGGGAATATAAATTCCGATAATTTCTATACCTACTTTGATTGTGTGTGAGTAGTTGTAGGTCTATCAGAATGGTATAATTCACGAGCTATTAGTTTCTTATTAAATATCAGTTTTTCGAATATGTATTTTTTGGCATTGAAAGTAGACACCGGTCTGTCAGATCAAAATGGATTGTGAAATGTCCATGAATATTTTTTGTTGTTAGTGAAAATAATTACTCTGTATCAAAATATTTTTTTGAGTAAGTTTTGAACTTACAGACAGAGATTAGTATGCGTGGGTGATCAAACCCAAATACACAAAAACTTTCGGGTAAAATACACAGAAGGTTTTGTTAAAAATGTGTCAGAAATAAGAGTAACATACTAAAATGCATCAAAATGATTATATTTTTAAGGTAAAGTTAAAATAAACTTTGATTTACAAAATTAAATGTTTGTTTAGAAATTCTGCCATATTTTAAGCGATGCAGACGTGGTCTTGTTATTTTGAGAGAAAATGGTTAGTATTAAATTATCCATATAATACTTAGTCATTAAAACGGACCTTACAACTATCCTTATTGTTTTATAATATCAAACCTGTCAATAAACTCACGGCCTTCCATCTTAGAAGTAATTATTGTATTCTGACCTAAAGCTATATCATGTAAGTATACCACCAGTACCGTAAAAAACCAGTCCATAAAATGCAAGTATACACTCATATACCCCACATATGTGGACAGTAAATTGAACGAGCCAGGCGCGGCACTGTTTGTCGGCGTCATCAATCACCCGTGTGGATTTCATTTTAATGCGACGTCATCGGAGTCTCGTGTGGTCCGGACGCAATGTCATCGCTGTCTGTTGTTCCAATATACGACCCTAGACACGCATTAGACTAGACCAAGGACAATTTTCACCAAAAACGGGACATATCCATGATTTGTTTGGTTTTCTTAGTATCGTTCACAATAAAAGAGTGCGAAAGAGCGTAGATCGGTACGTCTGCCAATGACATTTACTTGCAAAGTCTTTAGTTTGATCCGTGATCATGGCGCATGCAACTGTGCCTAAATATCGGGAAGTAATAGAACTCCAAATCATAGTAAATGTTCTTTTTTTAGTGAAAACTATGTTTTTAACCATGATAATTCCAAAAATTTAACTAACGATGTTTTATTTGCTTTTATTATCATAAAAAACCTACTAACTTAGTGTACTAAAGCAGCGTCGTATGTGTTACTAATGAGCGTATTCGTGACTGTCATGTGCAGGTAATCCGACCGGAGTACATTTATCCGCGCAACCTCGGAAAGCGATGCATATTCTGAACGCTCTGTCTCTCTGTCAGGTTGGTCATGAAGTTCACAAATCTGTGATACATTAATTTTATCTAAGCTCCGTAAAAACATGTGTATTCATGTGTATATTGTAAACTAATATTCTTTAAAAACTTTAGGGCTTACTCATATTAACTGGTATTGATATTGACCCGTTTCCGCATTTAGGCTCAAAGTTGGCCCATTATGCGTGGGGGGTGTTCTGGCTAGGAGTGTAGCCAGCCTAACTCCTCCCAAAAGCACAGAAGCTTCCTGGGGGCTTCGCAGGCTTGGAGGAGTGACCTAGGGTTGTTTAGGATTTCTGTTCGTTGTGTGGTTACGCCCTCACATTCCAGGATTACATGGGCAGCTGATTCTTCTTTGGTAAGACAGCCTCTGCAGAGTGGACTGTCATATTAACTGGTATTTAACTGCTCCTCAAAGTATTCTCGTCATTACCTTTTTTTATACAACTAAATGATGGAACTAGAAGATGACCCACCTGATGTTAAGCGGTTACCTCGGCCTATAACATTGCATTGCCTCACTGAGCATGACCACTGAAGACGTGCCCTGTGGTGAATTGCACTGCGCCCATCACTCTGAGACATAAAGGTGGTCTTATGTGCCTGTAATTGCACCGGCACCCATACCCTTCAAACCGGAACACAGCAATGCGAACACCACTGCTTGGCGGTAGAAATAAGTACGTACCACCGTACTTCCCTGCACGAGCTCTTTCACAAAGAGCTCTACTACTACTTGCCTGTTTCATTTCAACTGAAAGGCGCAATAAATTGTATCACACATTTAAGCGACCGCACTGAAGCCTCTGTTTGCGATACATTCAAATTCTGTCTGAGCAAAGCAGTAGAAACAATGAGTCTATCAGTGCCTGTCACGCGCAGGTGAGTTAATCTGACACAAGTACATGGTTGGGCAGCTTCGTGACGCATTTCCTGTACTGTACCATGTCCGTATTAGCCCATACGAATAATACACCAGCTATTTGAGAACTATTAATGTAGCACTCGCCTTTGCCATAGTCCAGCAATTTTCCACAGCTTACAATTGTAAAATCCTTTCCAATTCGTTTCTTTGACAGTTGGATAATAAAGAACAGTACCGGCTTGTTGTTTCTCATTTTCCTTTGTAGTGGATTTAATTTTTTACCGCAACACAGCGATGTGATTATCTCAATAATTTGTCTCGGTACGGCTTTGCTAGCTCTGCCCAGAACGTCGCTATAGAACATAACACAGTTTTGCCGCACAGTTCACTTTGAAAATATTAAGACCCTTCGGAGACTGTCGAATTTCTATCTTAATCAATATGAATGTGTATGCAAGTGTGTATATTACATCGATTCAGTATCGGCCCAGTTTGCACTAGCAGCCCGACCCGACCAAACTATCGGCTGATCAGAAAGTCTGAAGTCTGTACGGGTCTAAGGATACTCCCACACTGTCATAAAACATAGATTATGTTTCATAACGCATAACAACATTTGAAACATTTAGGGCGGCTTGCACCAGAATCGCTAAACGCGTTTAACTCTTAAATAGTATTTAGCGAGTTGTCAAGTCATACAAATACGTCAGATTTAAATTGATTTAGCTGTTAAATACGTTTAGTGATTTTGGTGCAAGACGCCCTTAATATTTAGTATAATTAATGGGCCTTTTCAAGGCAAGAGTGAATAGGTGTCTTCTAGACTGTCCTGCTCCATCGTCGGCCTCATCGTCACTTACCATCGGGTGAGATTGTGGCCAAAGGACATTCAATATTATATAAAAAAAAAATTATAATAACAATGTGGGAGTCACTATTACTTTGACTATTTGAATGAACTATATTACATATGTAAGACTTTTCAGAAGGTTTCCAAAGATTCTGCCAATCGAATTCTTGCATTTAAATCTAATACGATAAAACTCATTTTAAAATAAAAGCTGAACAGCAGTGACGTAGGCCAGTGGTGGTCTTTATTGTGCAGTGCAAGTTTAAGACTGGTCCGTACACAGCTGTAGAATTAACCATAGTGCTTTCTTATTGCATTCCTTGCCGCGCTGCGTCGAAGTGTAATTCGGTTTGATGTTCATTTTTACCTTCTTTCATCTCTGGAATTGACTCGAGTGTTATTTTATAAAGTCTTATATAAATGCTCACCTGCGGGTTTAATTTGATACAGAATTAGTAAAAGTACAGTTGTATCGATTCTGTTGTTGCATGTTTCTAAACTTACCTAATTTGACAGCGTTAAAATTATAGCTGTCTTTGTCGTTTCAGTTTATGAGAAAGGGACGGCATCATTTTTAGTGCTGTCAAATTAGGTTAGTTTAGCAAAATGCAACAACAGAATCGACCGCAAGTATCGGTTTACTAATCTTAAATTAATTTAACAAATCTAGTTCCCTCATTTCGTCCAATTTCCGATATCTTAGTCGATTGTAATAATATATTTTCACCAGATGTGAGTGGAATTTCTATCGGAGCGGGCCGAACAAGTTTGTAATAAGAGTTAGTGTCTGGGTGGAGGCAACAACTCAACTCAAAGTTTTAAGAAGTTCTTCAACGTTTGTTTGATATTTCGGTCCTCGGATACTTAGACCTCTTCAGTGCTTCACTTACAATACTTTTGTTATTTCATCATACAGTTACAATCAAGTCCTCATATCGGAACTTATCGCTTTATTGGAAACGTGTTCACGTATATTGGATACGACAATATTCGATTTTACTTAACGTATCATGCAAATATTTATCGTGGATATTGCATTTCCGATGTTGAATGTCATTCGGTGCGCGTTTTCGAGGAAGCAATAAACCAATTTATGACAAGATGTAATATCTGCGCTGAAATATGAAGCCTACTGGGCGGTATTTTAAATTAAATTCCAATTGCTTATCGATTCGGTTCTCGAGTATTGACTTTGAGATTTTAATTCGATATTGGGGCGTTTTCGTGCATTACTTCGCGACTCGAATTCGTAAAATTAGTTGTCCAAAAATGTCGGTAAATATCAGGGAAATATGGACATAGCTGCATCTAAAAATCAAACGTGTTCTTTCCTGAAAACAGAAGTTAAAAATGGATCACAAAGTTTGTTTTCAAAACCGTCATAGACATCAAAGTTCCGGTCGCCGATAAGCTTCTTCCGAACTATCAAATCCGAATCTAATGTACCTCCTTTATTATTAATCCGCTGTCGGGAAACCCGCCAGAGTTCAGTTTTCAGTTTTATCTTGGATGAAAGCTGAAACTTTGCCCGTACGTTCTTTCGCTGCATCTAATTGAGAAAACTTTATTTTTATTCAGGGTGCAGTTTAAGAGATTAGTTGTGAGATATTCGTGCTTTGTTCGCTGTGAAATTAGATTTTTTGCGACTTATTTTTGTTTGCCGGCATGAGTTTTCCGCTTTGTTTAAGAGACATAAAGTAGTATGAAATAATTTCTTATTTTATTTCATACGTGTTGTTAAAACGGTTAAAGAATTTAGTTTTAATGAATTCTGTGGGCAGTTTGTCACGTAGTACAAAGTTGTTTGTGTCGTAGCAAAGGTGCTACGCCGTAGCTAGGTGCTACGCCGTAGCTAGGTGCTATGCCGTAGCTAGACTACGTCGTGGTACAAGTACTACTAAAAAAACACTTTGATACTTTTAAATACTTAAAGTATGAGGGTTTATAAAAACAAATAAGAAAAAATATTCAAACAATTTTAGTAGGTAACAATAGCTTTGTCGGCCGCGAAACTTTGATCTGGGGCCTAATTCTCACTTCGGCAGAGATTTTACTCTAATAGGGATGGCGTCAAAATGACATAACTCGTTTAACTAGTGGGTGAAACGAGTTTTTGTCTGAGATGTGACGTCATCCCTATTAGAGTAAAATCTCTGCCAAAGTGAGAATAAAGCCCCCGTAGTGAAACACAATAGATTGAATAAAAAAACACATGTTCAAAAACTCTGGTAAAACTATTAGATGATGAGATACAAATCACCACAATCCCAGAATGTATTAAGTCGAACAATCAGCGAATGCCCGTCAGGTATCCATTACGGTCTTTGGTCGGGGTATTACCGCATCGCATCGTTGTGGGAGCGCGATGGACGCGAGTAATTCACTTAGTAAGATTAAGTCCGGGTTTACACCTCTGTGCGATGCCGGTCGACGGGTATCTAAAGTGCTCTGTGCAAAAGCACAGAGCACTTTACACAGCACACACAGTACGCTGCACAGTATAAAAATACTCTTAAAAAACTACTTTAAACAAAAGCATATGAATTGCGTTTAAATCGCCCAGCCAAATTACAGCGAATACGTAACAAGTTTTATTTACTCATTTGAGTCCATTCGTAGAAGAGTAATATCTAATTGTTTTATCGCTAGGTATTATAATAAAGGTGTTATTTCACACTTGAAAACTAAACACGAACTGTCTTTAGTTATAACTTTGCTGTTCAGTTCACAAGTTACATTTTGCAGCGACAGTGGTATTCTAAAACCGATAATCAAACCATTTCCCCGCTCCGCTACCGCCAATATAACTGCGGCTATTGCTATTTTGTCTATCTTCACAGTCGATTCTCCCAGCGCGCAATAACGTCTGGGACTCAACGCCTGTTGATTTTTCGTTCCATTTCTTGGCCTTTTTCAGAGGATCTCAACTCTCATCTGTATACGCTCGAGGGAACGAATGTTCTATCTAATTAACTTTATCATAAAGCGCCGGTTATTGCCTTGTCGGGCGTTGGACGGCTCAATCGGAAGCTTGCTTCGGTGTAGCGTTGGATTTTTCGCTCGGGTAAAGGTAAGCTGATCCAGTGCGTTGACGCGGAAAGCAGGTCTTTCGCGCTCATTATTGAGCAGATAATAGTCTCAGACAGAACGCATTGCATTATTGGGTATATGCAGAGCTAACCGTTTTATTTGAATTAGTATATCTCTATACAATGACAAGAGGTAACTGCATCATATCAGTTGAACCATCTGTATCATAAAAAAAAACACATTTAAAGTGTGTGTCTCCATACATTTCATATTTTTATTTATTTTTTTACATGAAATAATTAAAATGAAATCCTGCATTCCATATAAATGTGTTTCTAAGTGCAACGTTGCAGACGACACGTTTCTATAGCAATTTCAGATAGGTTCTTTGATAATAGAGGCTATTATTTTAATATTCCTGATCGGAAGCTATTGTCATCGTTCTATTTTGTAAAATACATAATAGGAAATTACACTTGCATGAGGTGTGCCACTGTCCGTCTTTGAAAGTTTTTTTCTTTGATTTACGATGTTAATAGTTTCCAACAGATCAAACAATGGAACCCAGCATAATTGAACCGAAAAACCAGTACATCTAAGTTTAGGAAGTGCGACTTGTCAGAGAAGAATGAATAGTATGCACTCGTGTCCGCCCCGAGGTATAATTAGTTCCGTGATCGCCGACGGACGGAAAGTCAAACAACAACACGGATATCGGCGACTCTTGGCAAGCAAACGCGAGTAATGTAGCTTCTAGACGTGATATTTGAAACTTTTAATGACTTTTCATGACAAATCATTGAAACTATTATTTAATGTAAATCACCATCATTATCAAAATATAATCAGTAGATTGCCCACCCCTCATCCGCTAGGTAGCCTGACTCAAGCCTTTTGAAAATGGGTGTGTCCTATATAAAATTTATCTCAGTTCAACTCACCTATTTGGAAGGAAGGTTGCTCTTTTAAAATAAAGACTATTTTGAGTTTCAGTATCAAACCTCCTTTGAAGCGTGTAAGTGGTAAAGAATTAAGGCAGTTTGTGTAAATTGGCAACATCCGGCGTGCACCGGAAGCCGGGGCAAGCCGCCGCGCCGCACAAGTTTTGATTATACAACGCCCTCCACTCGACTGTCGATAGACTAACTACTTTATCGGACGCGGCGATGGCGACTTTTTTTCATTTATTGCTTCAATTTTGTTTACAAGCTGTTCAGTTTTTCAGTTTAAAGTTGTGATGAGACTTGCAAGCGTTTTAGTAATCGAGTTGCTTAATTACAGTCGCATTTTTATGTCAAGTCTCAGACAAGAGAAATAAAAATCAATAAAGAAACAGCTCGATTTGGTTTTTGGTCCAGTTTTGGTGATGAGATACTACGGCATTGTCTGGTACTGTTAACAGGTTAAAACAAGTAATTAAACTAAAACGTTAACAGCAATACGTGCTGTTTTATGATTGCTATGATACATTGCTAAAACTTTTGTTTTGTACTGAAAGTCATCGTAGTTTTAGATCGAATCGTGCAATATTGCGTACCGTCCCTGGCGACTTCTACTTGTTTTTCATTTTGCAATGCATACAGTGTACTCGACTCAATTCTTCTATCAAACTAATCATTTGAACTTTATTGTTATCACAGTTGTTCAAAACGATATAGCTTTTGCGATACAATGTTGCCCTCTGCATTTTTATGTACTGTGACTGAAGTAAGCCTGTGACACTGTTTGCTTCTGCATTTTTATTTACTGTGGTTCATGTCTCAACAATAAAATTGGTTTAGGCAGTCATTTTTAGAGTTTCCTTCTATAGTAGGGCTCAAGGATATGAAATTAGTTTTTCTTGTTTGCTCTATATAGCGTTTACATTCTACAGGTTTCTTATTTTGTTTTTTTCAATCTTGCTCTTCGTGAAGATTTATTGAGATTCAATTAAACCATTTTTTTTAATTTAGTAACCGTGTATGCTAAACCATTCATAGTATCTTCGCTCACACGTCAAATTACTCCTTCAATCTTCTCACGCACACGACGATTTGCGTGTCTCGAGAGCGGATCATTCAATCGATCATTGACGAAGCAGACACATCCCATCACCACGGACAAATAAGTTACAAGTATGATGTATCGATACGCTACATCATAGCAACATACCTATTCTGAGAGCTTGCATCGATGCTACGTGCAATTGGATGCCAGACGACTTGGAAACTGATAGGAGTACTAAAGTACATCGAACCAGAAGAAACGTGTACGTGTATTTGTTGCAATGTAGATATGCAGAGTTCATTTGAATTGCGATATGAAACGCCTGTCACTATTTTAATTATTTTTTTATTTTAGTTATTAGTGGGTAAAAAGACAGTATTAGTTTCAAAAATATATTTACTTTTCTAAGATTTTTAACAAATTATATTCCAAACCTTTCAATATTTGTAACCTGAAATATGAAAATATTGAAATGCAAGCGCTTTCTTGACCGAGAAATATGTGGATAGTGTCACGATAAAGTGAAATATTTATCACGTATCGTAGTTCCTTTACGGAATTGTAGCGCCTTGCTACGGCACTCATACCATTCCTACATTTGCGAACTGCATATTTTTATATTCCAATATTGTCACATTCCAACTATCATTATAAAGTATGTAGCATTCATGGATAAATAACTTATACCTAAGCCAAGATTTTGCAATGTGCATAAAGATATTTGGTTACATTTTTAAAAATGTTAGAACTTATTCAACGAATAAAAAACGAATACGGAAACTGAACGTGTTCCTTCAATTATCGCTCACATTCCAAGCTACGATTATCATTATTATTATTATAAGCATCTGCAGCTCAGTTAATTTATTTATCAGTCGTGTAATTAGAACGGGCTAGGGGAACCCCCGACAGAGTCGATCATCCGCCGTTGAAGAGGTTAATTTCGATAATCCTCTTTTCGTCGAAAATCTGCCGGTCGGTTTACAGATTATATGTTACACAACTAATGATTTTCGAAGGCGACCCGTATTGTTTCCGAGAAGTTTGTAGTTTGGAAGCAAGTGAAATATCAGTTGCTTATCCATATAATTATCGGATTTTCGTCATACATTTTTACACCCAAAAAACTCTTACACGAATTAGACTCGTAGCAAATGAATAATGATGGTACACTTTGATCTGTACGAATTTTCAAGTGTTCGTGCTTGATGTCAAGTTAGTTGTGTCATCAGAGTGAAAATGATGTGAGTAATTTTTATTTGTTCTGTAAGCGACGGCAGGTAGGTCAGCGGGCATGCCGCGGTCGAATCAACATTTGCAGAGAGATCGAATTACCGACCGCGTCAACGTAATTGATTCACCGTCGGACGGCGGCGGCGGCACGCCTTTTTGTCTCTCGTCCGGCGAAAAATGCAAAATCCACCGCTAATTCAATATCCTCACACTTTCCCGATTTTAAGCTCAGAATATTGCAAAATCTCGTTGCAGATTTCAAAAAATCAACGCAGTTATAATTTTTATATTAAGTAATTAAACTTTTTCCTTTTTCAGCATAGGCGATATAGTCTGCAATAGAGTTAACGGGCAACCCTAAAAAGACTAAATATTTTAAGTGCTGCATTTAACTAGAATCAAGTTAGATGTTTAATTCTACTTTCAAGCTGTAACGATAAAAGTAAAATTATTGTTTCAATCGAGTCTAGACTTTTTCAAACGGATTGTGAATTTCCCCAAAACATTTTAGTTCAAATAACACGGTGCCTTTGAAAAGCCGTAGACGATTAGCTGTTATCTCGTTAGTATGCCATGCTTCCAAGAGGCTTAACTCAAGGCTCCATCATGTGTCCGAGCATACGGCGACTCATAGCCAATTTGTGGCGAGACGCGTACGTTAATAAAGCCTATTGTATCCGCATGCATGGAGCTTAGGAAGATACGATAAACTGGTAGACTTTACCAATAGATGAAAATGTATGAAATTTCATAATATTATAACCGGATTGGCCAGATTTGCTTCAGTATCTACCGCGTGGCGGGTAAAAACTGCTAACTATATTAATATCGACCTAACGTACAAAAATGTGCATTAAGAGCAGGTACGTCAACGCCATACCTAACCAGCTAAAAAGCTTTTAACCTCAGTTTATTATAGGTAATTTACCTGCCTAGTATCTACCCACTTTATTGAAAATGCATTTTAGCGCGCATTTCATGTGTTTCACGTGGCTGTTATACTGGAAAACATAGAAAGTCGGAGAAGACAAACTCTAGAGTAGCATAAAAAAAAGCCGACCGCTTGTAAAACTTGCACTTCATGTGTGGTACATTATTATACTTTTGAAATATGGCCTTTTTACTTGATATAATACCTTATTAGGTAGAAATCAATGGAACCGATAGGTACTACAAAAGTTTATGTTCTGTTACATTTTTCGACCGGATATTTTTATAAGTAGTCAACTCTAGGTGTGCTTTAATAAATTGACTGATATGGCGCATAGTGTTTACTTAATTAAATTAATGTGTATCGCTGGTATTTTGTGGTATCATTTTATTTTCAGTAAGTTGGATCGTGTTTTGGTACTTATGTAAAAAATCTAGTCAAATCAGTTGTATAGATACATTCCGAGAAATCTGTGACATGGTGTGGGTAGCTATTTGTTTTTAATAATCCATCACATTGGCTGGAACAAGTTTTTAGATTGACTAGAAATAAGTAGTTTAAGTTCAGCTGTCGATGTTTCTCCTATTTGGAATGTGCTGTATAAAAGTAAGACAAATGCCTGTTTCCTTCCCTTCCGAGTCAAGAGTTCATTAAGGCAAATTCTTGTAGCAGCCATCAATTACAGTGTACAGGTCACGCTAAGGTTTAACTTTATGGGTTCAAGTCATTGAATCGCTCCCTCAGGATCTGGATCATTAAGTGGGTAAATGGTTAATGAAAATAGAATGAGTACTAAACATCGAGGCGGAATTTCGCCAGTCACCTAGCCGTCGTTAAATGTTGTTATCGTCGCGATTAAGTAACAAAACAACTACGTTCGAGGCACATCCCTTTTAGGACGGCAGGTGAACATTGAAAATACAATATGGATGAGCGATCCTGTTTAAAAATAGTCCTGCCTCCACACTAAGTGCGTTTGCAGCGAGAGTATTACAAACGCGTTCTACACAACCATCATACCAATTAATATAAATAATACAAACATTTGCCTCGTCTCAGGTCGTCACAGAAATATGACCTAGTGGAAACCGCTCTAAAAGTACGAGACATGTGGAGTGACTTTGCTGATCGCTATTGCCTGTGCCTAGAAGACGTTGGTGAGAGCCTAGCGGGGCGCGAGGGAGCGACGTCGCGAATAATAATCTCAGTTTACGACAGCAGCCGAGTAAATCAATAAAAACACTAATAATGCAGACGTAATCCGTGCAGCACTAACGAGCTCATAAAGACGGATCTCCGATGCACGGCTTAGCCGAAACATAAGCGCCGCGGGGCGGAGTGGAGCGATACTGACATTGTAATCAACGCCTTATTGACATAGCCTCTTATGAGTTTGGTACATTGTATAGACGGGATTGATTTAAGTGACCAAAGTACGCTTATCTATATGCAAAATTTTGCGACTATTGGCTCTAACTAAAGATAAGTACAGTTATACTTATATACTGTAGTATAGAATAAGATAAAAACCGTTTTTTTCCAAACCGTTTCGTTACCTATACCTTTATAAAACGGTATAGATAATTCAACTGCACTGAAACAGTGCGAAAAAAAAAGAAACGAAATTAGTTGAACGCTACACTATCCAATTTTTGTCTGGGACCCCGTGCGGTGGTCCATTATTCTCAATTTGCGCCGTGGAAGCGCAGGCCGCGGCGCGACGGGGTGTCCCCCTTGATTAAACCAGGGGATGTGAGGAGTCACAAATTTGTGTGCACTCCGGACAGACTCGGTGCACTTCTTAGGAAGTCAGGTTGTACTAGACATTTCGAAAATGCAACCTGATGTAATAATACTCAAAGCTACATTCCAGTTTCAAAGAGTTTCGCTACTATTTGCAGCGTTACTTCGTGGCCTTGTAGATACTGATATTTGTGTTTAACGCTCGTCGCTGACGCTTGCAGCACAAAGAAAATTCACTCGTGGTCATCGGGTAATATCCTAGCTGTCCAGTAGTCCGCACTACCCTCTAAACAAAAATTAGAGCATAAAAAGAATTAAAAAATAAAATATTGTTTTTATGTAAAACATTTAAACAAAGTAACAAGGGGCATGCCGATACGCGCGTCGAACACAGACCGTTGTACGATCCGGACCGCCTGCAGTCTACTGCAGCTGACAAGCGACAGGCCTGGCTCGCTGTCAGTGTATGCCTGACATTTAAATAGCAACCTGTGTCAATGGAAGCGATATTGTTCGGAATTACCTTCAACAAGTGTGGGTATTTGTTGAAATGGCGGTAAATACGGCTGAGGACAAACGCTCTGAAAAACATTTTCATCGTGATCGTTTTGCTGAGAAAGTCTGGTGGCTAAAATATCTAATGCCTTAACATATTTTTCCATTCTGCACATAATAGGTACCTACCATCTTCCTGACAGCTTGTCAGCTTATTGGTATGTCTGTTATATACCTATATCTTCGGTCAAGTAAACTTTAAAACACCTGTCTAAAACTAAGCATCTGCATTTACTGTCAACACCGCGAATCCCGTAAATCCCGTATTAGTAGATTGGTTCATGAAGAAACCCTCCTATATTTCTTAAATCTTTCTTCTAAACCTAACATCTCTTATTTTGTAGTGAACAAAGTTGAAGTTTCTGCTTAAAATTAAGCTTCTGCACTTCCTGACAGCTGAAGCCCGTGTTTTATTCCAATAGGCCATCATCGATTGCGTCGCGCGTGCCTGCCGCCGATGTTCGGCGATCTCCGGCCTCTCTCGGAATTAAAATTAATAGCGGACGGTCCGACCCGGTCCCGGTAATTTGTTTACTCGTCTCGCTCCGGATTACGTCGCATGCTCCGCTGAATAGGTAACTAACGGTGACTTTCATAAGCACCCAGCTTTATGCTTGATGATTGTTTTAGAGGGATTAAAAGAAGTTTAATTTTCCTACATTCATTTAGACTTCAAACAGTCATACATTATGACATGACGCCTGATAGGACTTAAGCTGGACTAGAGACACATTTAAGTTTAATAACTACACTAAGGGCGGCTTGCACCAGATTCTCTAAACGCGTTTAACTTTTAAATAGTATTTAGCGAGTTGTCAAGTCATACAAATACGTCAGATTTAAATCGATTTAGCTGTTAAATACGTTTAGTGATTCTGGTGCAAGGCGCCCTTAATCTTTACCACCTAGTTTTCCATGGGTAAGAGACAGTAAGAAAAACCTTACATACAAGTTGAGATTCATTCTATCACTTTCATCATATTTATGTTCTAAATTAAGTAAACACATATATGATATATAAGCTAAATTAAAGTATGTACTAAATCTAAAGACAAAATAATCATGTCATAATTTGTAAATTCCTTGAGATTTTACAGCTATAAGTAAATCATTTTGTTGTCCATCTGTGATGTACATCAGAAATACTGGTCTCAGATAGTTCGTCTCATGCATAAAATAATTGAAATGCAGCATGAAATTCCCGAAAAGCAAAACTCAAACTTTCAATAACGTTTAATTGCACCCGATAATATGCTCAGCACCACCCAGCACAATCGAGTCAAAACGTAGACATTTATATGCTGATATAAACAGTAGGTTTCACGTAGCTCGGATTATAACTCAATACAGCGACGACAACTGTCCGGCGCCGGGTCCGGGCGTGCCGTATTTGCATTTTGATGAGCCCCGACAGTGATACAATAAACACGCTCTACACTTTGACCACTCTGACTCTGCAATGGAATAAATGGGCAACCCCAAATATATATAAAAATGGTATCTATAAGATAAGGCCGCCAATTGTACTTCGCTTTAATATAGAACTATGTCTAATATCTAATTTCCGATGCAGTACAATAAAGAGTTTTCTATCTATCTACATTGCTCAGATAATTTGCGATTTGAAATGGCAGTGGGCTGGTCATTCTTGCCGTAACACCCCCAAAAATATTTATATAATATGGTACTTTAGTACATTTCTCAGGGAATTTGCAAGCTGAAATGGCAGCTGGGCCGCGGTGCTTACTGTAAAATAGACAATCGTAGGAGTAGATGAATTCAACTAACTTAAGAGAAGACCGCACTGCTTTCTACTTCAAATTCTGCCATATTTCAAATGCTGCAGTCTTAACGTGGCCAGACTCTAGTATCGGAAGTCCGATTGGTACGGGTAGCTTGGACTCTGCGAGGTTTGCTACGACATATTGCAATTCGCATGAATTTGCCGAAATTGAGATGAATTTAATTTTAGGATTCATGCTAAATGGAACTTGCATTTTGATCAATCAAAATACTTTTTGATAACGTTTTGATAAGATCACGTTAAGAACGGTTACTTTACTTGTGAGTTTTCTATAGAGTTAAGTTTGGGAAGTAAATACGAGTATGTTCACTTTATATTTTTAATGAGAATAAGTCAAGCATATGGCATATCTCTTGTTAAGTGGTAATCTGCTTACTATTTTACTACTGCATTATAATATTATAGTGTCCTGTAAGCATTCCAAGTATTTTATTGGTGGAGACTTTCATCGAACTCCAAATCGCAGCAAATTGCAGTACATCTTGGGTCTTCTTCATCCACAGATTTCCCGTAATCTTACCTTAGTATGACCTACAATTGTAGAGACAATATCAATATTAACAATACCCCTGAAAAATCTACATAAAACAGAAGCACAGCACACGACCTATCTCAGCACCATTTAACCGTACACCGTCCATGGCCCGCTCCGCTCAATTAACTTGCTGTGAATAATAGCTACGCTTGTTCGCATGAATATGGAAATTTTATGAAGTCTTGTGACACTCATTTGGAATCAACTGAGAGCGGTTATAATTGAGTAAGTCAAGTGTGCATAACTGAATTGGACCCCACGTTAGACGCGTTGACTGTAAAAAAGACCGTATAATCTAAAACTGCACGTCACACTACTTGTGTTCAAAGTAAAACGTTATTTATATGTAACACAAGGGATGATTTTGAAACATCTGACTGTCCGGAAGAAAAAAACATACTGAAAAAGCATCGTGCGTGAGAACCGCAGTGGTTCGTTTTTTTTTTACCTGAATTTTAGCACTAAATTAAATAGACGAAAACTAAACAGAAAAACCATCACCTCTTCATGGTTTTTATGTCTAAATTACAGGGTTAAAGAGAAAAGCCTCTTCTTTTTAAGAGATTCGGTGTCAGCAACCTGTACCATTTATTTAACTAATTTTGTGGTCTGCAATAATTCCGGTAATTACGCACAAAAGTGTGTGCCATGTTGCCTATATTACCCGTAATTGCCGACAATCTAGACTGCTTCGCTTTCATCAAGTTAAGCAGCTTACTGAATCGAAATGCAACGTCTCGTACGAAGACGCTATATGATTCTGTCTAGGGCAATTTAATCATAAGATGTGACGTAGGTATACAAAATATCAAAATGTAAATTTCTTGTGCCAACTTATTACTAGTAGTGGTATCAACTCCTTGTAAATAAAATAAGCTCACGATATTTATCTTTATGCTTGGTAGATGATAGATCTATGTGGTTACGCAAGATCTTGTATTGATTAAAGTTATCTAACCTTTAAATATGTTACATCTAATCTTTCGTATACTATTGTAAAGATTGTGTAGGTAATTTGCTAGCTATAAAACATAACCCTCGTTCATCGGGTGAAATCGTTCAGCATACGTAGTTATTTTCGCGTTCCGTGGTGTACCGTAGAATCAGTATATTTGTCTGGTGGCTGCATGTCGCCGTTTAATAAGCTCCTAGAGGGTGTTCTCGGATTTCGGTCGTTAGCAAGTAATTGTCGACACCTAATTAGTCCGACACCCGACGACAGGGCTCTCGTGTCGAGCACACATGACCCGCGAAGTGACGTCATAGCTGTGCTTTGCGGAGATGCATCGTCTTTGTCTGGGGGTTGATTAGTCTAGTCTGGAGAGTAATACCTTAGACTGATATCTGTGTGATGTGGTTTCCTTGCTGAATGTCATGTCAGTGAGGAGGACATGTTATGATGTAGGTTTGGCTAAAGCAAGCTTGCATTCATGTGGTCTACACCTTTGAGTGGCTTGAAACTCTGGCACCTTTTAATTTTGCCACTATATTCTAAGTTTGGTTTCCGTTTTTGCTTTGTTACAATATTAAAACTAACCAAATTGATTATGAGTTTCAATTAGTTATTAATGAGGTAGTCTATTTATTAGTTTTGACCAATTTTGATTGATAAATTAAACCCCGGTATGGGTCTGTTGCCTCTTTCATTTTATTGTACCTTCTTCTGTTTTGTAGCAGCTAGAAGGCAGCAAAACAGTGAAGTCTAACTCATAAGCCTGGATACGCTAAGCGATATAGGTTTAGCTTTTCTGTTTTCAAGCATATAAATAAGCTTCCTATTTTTTGTCAACAGGTATGGAGGCGATCATGTCAGAGTTCTTCAACGACACCACAACAGCATTCTACATCATCCTCATCGTGTGGATAGCTGACCAGTATGACGCGATCTGCTGCCACACTGCTATTGCTAAGCGGCATTGGCTGAGGTAAGTGTCTTGTCCAACTGGACAACGTGAATTGTACAACATAGCCATTGCAAAAATAACACGATACAAATATTGAACAAAATAAAACTCCATTAATTTGCTTACTTCCTCACATAAATGTAATACTTTATGACCTGAAATTATAGGTACTATTTCTGGTGTGATTTGAGCCCGAAAATGCTGAAGAAAACTAGTGCTTAGCAAAATGTTACCATGCTTTGTCATAACGCTATAACATACTACACACTACACGAGTGTCACAAAGTTTAGGGCAATTTTAAAAAAAATTCAAGCTGTTTTTGATAAACCCCGTCATTTTATATAGCAGCTTTATTACGAGATACTCTTGTCACTTCCATGCCCAGGGACACTCCACAACGCCCAATATCGCTAAAAGAAAAATAAGTAGGACCAGTGTATTATTTCTAAAACAAGACTGTAAACATGTATGTAGGCATATCCCCTAATCTAAGGTGTGGCAGTAAAACATTACCAAGCATAAAAAAAAACCTTATAAATTGCGGTAGATACATAATTGTCCGACCAATTAGCGAATGCGGCCACATACGTTAGTTTATTGAACCCTGCTCGAGTTAATTTGTTTATTGAAACCCCGGACGCCATTTCAGTGACAATACAATCATTTATTTGCGAAACAGGGGTTACAAAAAGGTGACGACGATATAATTAATATGTTCTGGAATATTCTTATTTTTCTCATTTGTCCCACCACGAACAAAGTAAAAATAAGAAAAACTCATGGTTTCTTTCTGCCACTAAAAAGTTTTCTTCGATTTTACACCTACTCTTACCTTATAAATAAATATTCATGGACATTTCACACAACGCCCTCTAGTCCCAAACTAAGCAAAGCTTGTAATATGGGAACTAGATGTTGATAGAATACTTATATACTTATTTTTAGTAAATACATAGGTACCTACTTATGACAAAACTATTAATATCTTTTTCATTAACAAAGTCATACATAAATCTTTTATTTACTTATACAAAGTGTATATGATCTCTTTCAAAAACTTCGGGGGCCTATTGAACCATCCAAGCTAGAGCGAAAAAAAAATTGCTGTTCCACACAAAATGGAATACTTAAAAATGTATAGAACACCAAATTTTTTTGCTCTAACATGGGAGAAGTGGTTTTTATTGATGGGTACTTTAACCTCCTGAAGTCTTTGGGAGTGGTCAAATTACATCCTGTATAAAAAAACTGTCTAGATTCTTAATTCTTTATTGCACACAACACAGGACATAAACAAAAGACAGAAATAGATGACATGTACAAAGGCGAGCTTAACCCTAACAAGAGTTTTCTTCCAGCATTATAGATGCAGCAGCATAGATTTGTTTGTTTTTCCAATAACAAGTGCACAACGACAGCTTAAATAGGATTGGGATCAATAGGCGCACTCCGGTCAGTGCAGGTGATAATTAAATTAATCCAGCTCAATGACAATGACATTTTATACTATGGACTTTGCTTTGACACTCTGCAAATGGAACGGTAATATTGTGCTTGAGCGCAAACGCGTTCATGTGATTATCTGTTGCGATCAAGAAGATTGTTGTAGTATGATCACATTCTGGATACAACTAGATTAGAATAGGGTTAATATGCAGAAGCAATGCCCAAGTCTGAATCAAGACTCAAGCAGATTTCAATACTCAATATATTGCTTTCATATGGTATTATAGATAATATATCATGGTATTGTAGTATAGTATATAGTTTAGTAGATTTATTAGTTTTACTGAAAAATTACAAAAATCAGCTAGGACCTCGATTCTTGAGCAAGAGCTAAATATACCAAACCAAACCAAGACCAACCAAGAATAAACCAAACCAACCAAGACCACAACCAACCAACCAACCTTAACCTTTTTTTTTTGTGCCTCTTGGTTATATAAACCAAGAGGCACAGCACCCGCTCGATGTTCTAATGATATCATAGAACGAACTGGGAATCAATGTCTAAGACTCGCAAGGGACCGGAAAGAATAGCTAAAAAGAAGACCTATACCCAGCAGTGGGTGCAAACGGGATAAATGATAAAGGTGAATAGCATAATGTGACTTTTTTAAAGTGCCTTTGCGTTTACTCTATGAAATACTAGGTCCTTTTGTAATACATCATTGATCCATCTGTTAACAACCAATGAGTTTGGACATCCGCACCGGTCTGTAATGCGGTTACGAACTGTGAGCTTGGATAAAGGCTTGTTTTAATGAAGTTGGCGTTGTCAGAGCCAATAGAGTGCGCTGGTCTTAACACGATAGCTCCATTATTTTCAAGCGTATAAATCTAATTGAATACGAATTTAATTCCTATGCGTTGTACGCAACCCTAGGTATCTTTAGTGATATCTAGGTATCTCGAATAACAATACCTAGAGATCACTATAGATACATATGATTCTAGTTAAAGGTGCCTAAGTGTGGATGAGAATAACTGCGTGGATATCTAAAAATGGCGAGGAGTACATTAAATTTTAAGTTTGTATAATGTCGTAAATAGATACACCTTGTGGTAGAGTATTTAAACGTTCAGGCATTAAGATAGACCGTTGCGGAAAAACACCTTTTTTTTACAATGTCAGTACAGTACAGCTAATGAATGATTATTGCATTCATTTCAAATTTATTTTGAGGAACTTATAATTGTACACTCATATTATTTATGTTCAAATACAACGTACAACTACGTACGTACAGCTTATTTACAAAGAAAACAGCAATATTTTTCAAATTCCTTACATTGTAACTCCAAGTGTACGCTGCCGTTATTTACCCATGACTCATTATTTCACTAAACATACCGTATGTTTACAGAAATATCGTATCGGTTCCTTCCCGCCAATATTTACCTATTATTCGATTGATGCAGTAACAAGGTTCATGTTTCTTTTACTATTTTTCTACATTGTATTTGACGTGTAGTGATTTGTTTTAAGAGGATATTTGATGCAATACAATGCTTGGTCTCCATCAAGTTTTATTAGAAAACTAAATAAAAGTCAAGGCTACTTTTGAAAAGAAAAATGGCGGCTCAGTAGGCAGTCATATAAGATCTTTATGGATGAAAGGACTCGAATACGAAAATATTATTATGCTGATTTGAGGAGATTTGGTATCGAACATATCCATTTAAATGTATGCTACCTTCATTACCTAGCCCAGGACAATAAATTTAGCGTTGTTTGCACATACTATTTGTCAGGGGCGTTCTGTTTTTACGTGTATTTCCTCAGCGCGTGCCGTGGCACAACCAAACCGACCTCTTTAATCGAAAGGCGTCCGGGCACGAACCAATTTGGTCTCGCAATAAGGACTGGCCGCTATTAAAACAAGCGCAAATAAAGCAAATTGAAAACGGTACCCCCCCCCCCTTCTTGAGATGTCCTCCTCCCTTTGAAAAAACAAAGGTCCGTCTTGCTTCGTTTTCCATACAGTCCAAGTCGATGAACTCTCAGTGGTGAGTTCCAGTTGTACTAGAATCTAAATAGAATATATGAGTGTAACGTTGCATGTGGGCGGTGTGTGCGAATATTTTAATTTGCCGTGCTACATTACTTAATAATACCGCACTGCATACTTTGAACGTATTCCTTTATTAATGTATGAACATTATACATTATTAGGAAAATTACTGTTACACAAGCATTTATCTATATCAAAATGTATGGGAAATGCCAAAGCTATGAAACAGCGAAGGAAAACATCTTAAGAAAAAATGTGAGGCTTGTAGTTTGTAAAATTATAGACGTAAGCAGATGCAAAAACTTAGTATTTACCTTAATATAAATATAAAATATAAATATTCATGGACTTTACACACAACGCCCTCTAGTCCCAAACTAAGCAAAGCTTGTGGTATGGGATTTAGATGGCTGATAGAATACTTATATACTTTTTTTTTTGTAAATATATACTTATAATACATAGTAACACCCAGACATAGAACAAACATCTATGTTTCCCACGCACAAATGTTTGTTCTCAGTGGGGATCGAACCCACGACCCACAGCGCAGAAGGCAGAGCCATTACCGACTGAGCTGTGACTTTATTGGGATACACCTCTTTTTACTACTAATATTTAGTGTCTATCAAATATGAGGCAATAATTATGTCCTAGGAGGATCACATAGTAGCAATTTCTTGTACATTACTGCAGCTAGGTACGATCTCTTTACAATGATAAAGCTTTCTTATAAAGAAGAGCAAGTTAAACATATTAAAAAAATAAAAGCAAACTTTGTGAAGCACTTGCGCGACTTCAGAGCTTACAGTCTTTGTCAATTTAATTTCTAATACGCTCTCTTATGTGAAAACTGGAGCAGTTTCGCGTCATAGTATATTGAAAACAGTAAGTCAAGTTACCATATACATTATTCGATCAAAAATACATTGAGAACGCTGCCTGTTTGTTTTTTTTTTGTATAAGAAAAAGTGATGGAATCATTAGAGTGATCTAACTGATTTTAAACGGTTACCCTTTCCTATGACAAAGCATACGTGTATACGAGTAGGTTTGTATGATATGTCACCACTTTTAAAACATTGAACAGTTGCATAAAAATAGTTGAAACACCTTGCTGTATAGTTTTAGTATTCGTTTATGATTCTAGATATAATCTAGACATAACAAAAAATACGATGTAGATGATAATAAAATATCATTTCAACATACACGATGTTAATTAAAAACTACCATCGATACAAGTACCTACTGGTTTTTCTAAAATAAAATTTCTCTGTGAAAAATATATTTACACATTTATCTGCAAATGATAAGAAAATGTAAAATCTAAGCTATTTCAAAGTGAATAAATAAAGCATCGTGTATCGCAAAAATGTTGCTTTGAGAGGGTTTTAAAGGAGATATTAATTTTCTATCCTTGGCTTTTATTTTCCTACTTCCTTATATCACTGCTGGGCATAATCCCGTATGCATTGCCGTGGCGATTTTATACCTACTCTATCCAACAAGTTCCCGTAGCGTATCAGTCTATCGATAAGCTTTGTCTTCCGGTGCGTCCTCGATATTCGAGGACTTTAAAATTATCTGTTGGTTGTTGATACATGGTCGATACGACCTATGTGGCCGGTATATTGCCACCTTAAACACTCATCATATCAACTAACTACAGCTAATTCTGAGAGCATCTTCAATGAGTTTGCATGTTATATTCTTATTTAATTACAAACGAAATGGGAGATGTACTTTGACACGTTAATAAGTGTTAAGCGCGAGTTTCCGGAGGGTCGGCCATTGCGGTTCGGGTGAGAATTATGTGGTTCTGCGGCGGCCTGATTTCGGTCACTCCAAATTATCGGTTTGGAGAAACTAAGTGAAAAGTTCGAAGGTACTTTGGTGTTACCTTCTATATTGACCCACTTTTTTTTATGGTAAAATAGAATTTTGGAAAAAAAAATACTCTAGATACTGTCATATTCTACTTTAGAATATGACATGAATATGTGCTACGAAAGCATAGCACGCGTAGCAGTGCTACGAACCTAACAAGAGCTACGGCGTAGGCGTCTACGCGTCTTGATACTCTTGTTTGTGTGCAATTTGCATTTTGTCTACACAATGAAGCAAATTTAACTTTTTGACTTTTTCATAATGTGTATACTTCAGTTAGACACAACAACGTGGTTATTGCTCGTTAGTGTATAAAACTGCAGGTATCAGAAGTCATCACATACAATAAGTGGCAACAAAATACGCCTTCCGCGGCAGTAAAAAGAAAGATCCCAGTTTGTAGCGCTTTGTTGCATCTCGCACACATCTTGTTTCATTACTGTGGAATTTTATACAATGTGCTCTTATAAAAGTGTACGCGTTTTATTTTTTTAAAACAATGGTTTTCTGTACACATAGGTATAAAAAAATGTTCAAAAATATTCTTACCTAACTATCAAGACATACGTATCTGTGAGTTGCAGTCATTCACTCACATCAAAGAATACTAAAATTACAGCGCTATCTCGGTTCCCTTACAATAATAAGGTCTGGTGCTATATTAACGCGTATAGCGTAAGAAAACTGACCTCGGTCGAGTGAATAAACCTCTAATCGAAGACGCGGGGGCGCGCCGGGTGTCGGAGCATAAATCAGATCCTGGGCCCCATTTACACATAAAACTGGCTACTAACCAGCTGGTCCGAAAGTGCGATTTCGATTTTCATCGTAGAACTAAGGGCAGGCCGCACACAGACAAAAAAACAGTCGGAATATCAAAAATGTTTCTAAAAGTTTTTACCTTAGTTTCCCAATTGCTGCGCAAATGTTCCTCCCAAATTCTTTCTCTCATCGCGGACTTAATATAATGAGAAAGATTCGTGTAAATAAAGTGGTACACTCCTTCGTTACTTAAAACTAAATTTTGTTGTTCACACAATATCAAGGTCGTCCTGGGGTCCAAAGATTCGTTGAACGTAGCTTTTACAGCTACTGCTAGTTCTAGCACAGCATAATGTAGATTTTGTACCGATGAACTCCGATAGAGATACGCCGCAATCCTCTTTCTGTGCAAATGCGTCCCGACGCCCCTCCGAGTGCCTCAGCCTTCAATTTGGCACATCCTTAAAATGACACACGAGAAGAGAGCGGCCCTAACGACACCCGCGTCAACTCTCACGCCGGGCTTATAAATAAATACGTACGTATTATTGCCTTTTTTTATATATTGTGTAATGAGGAAATGGGGAATTACGTGGAGTTTCGCAATAGCGGTGTTATGTTGGAATGTATAGGGTACTTTAAGAAGCTTTTGGTCGACGGCTTGTATAAGAAGTTAAAATTTTAAGTCGGTTCTTTGAAGAATGTTGTATTTTATACAGAAAAACGCCAGCAGGCTTATTGTCTAATTTCGTAAATGAGAGCCATGAATGCCTTATACATAGGAGCATGTAGGTATGATGAACTTAATGTCATAGACAGTTATTTATTGCCCACAAAAATACACAGCACATTAATTAAGTTTAAGGTAAAGTAGGTAGGTATGTAATGCGAGTGAATTTAGCAAAATATTGTCAGGTCCAAATCCGTGGACTCTGGCTATCTCTCTGGGAAACAGGCGTGATGTTATGTCTGTATGTAAACAAATTGTTATGTGGTTATATGTTTCAACATCCAATCATGAAAATCTGCCGGATGAATTCCAAAAATAGAAATCTCTCTAAAAGAGCAATAGAACACCATAAACGAATGACGTACAGACAATGGAGCATTTCGAAATCCAGTATTTGGAATTTCGGTACTCTTCATGGCGGGAAACTGAATCTAAAAATGGTAAAATACAATGCGTGGACACGATTCCTGTTAAAGGTGGATCTATGCCTTTTACACAATGCCTTTTGCGTGATTTGCACATGCAAATAAGCGTTTTTTCAGTCGTAAAACTCCTTGTTTGGGTTCAATAACTAAGAGGCTTAGTTTCATGGATTTTCCGGACAGTGCCTTGATCACGAATAAATGTGACTATAGTGAACGTATCGTAACGCTAGCGTATCCGAGATACACTGCGCGGTGACGCTACAACGTTCGGCAGTCGGGCTGATGTTGACGCGCAATATCACTTGAATATGTTAGGTTTACGTAACGCGGCGACTGTCAGATTTGTTCGTTATTACCCCTCAGATATTCCAATGTAAAACTGCACGCGTTTCACGTAACACGTTGGTTTTAAATTATACTTGTGATGTTTATGAATAAAAAATATTTCGATTTGAATAAAGTACTACGTTAGGACGAGCAATATAGATTGGACCATCGCTATATCACTTTGTTTTACTTGCACTTAAATAGTTTTGCAACAAAAGGATAAGTCAGTGAGTTGACCGTTCGTACCAAATGGAAAGGGACAAGTTCATTGCGTATCAATAGTACTAAAATCTGTACAATTGTATAGAAACGCTTTCAAGTTTGAGAGTTGTAACTTACAGCGGTTTTCACAGCTCTAATTGACTGTGAGATATTCCCAAATTAACTCCTCGGAGGGTCCAGAAATAGCAGCCAAACATAGATAGGCAAACTTGTCGAACATTACTTCGTGAAAAGGTCGATAGCGTGTCGTTGAGGCTCTCCAACTCTTAGACAAGTGACCATGTGAATAGTTGCGATAAAACTGAAACGTTAAATAAAAAATAGCATTGACATGGATGCCATTAGCCCCTTGCTGATTCTTCGTGCCTTTCATAAACGCCCTTGGATTATAATAAAAATATTAGTTGTTGTTGTTGACCGCCAATTGTCTTGTGTGAAATTCTTCATTATACGTTTATTCAATAAAAATCACAAAAATCACTGTAAAACGTCTTGAGGTGATTCTAGGTGCTAGTAAAACCTAGTGCAGTGAAGGCTACCTGTAGTTTTAAAACCATAGATTAGAAACTTCGATGGTCACTTGTCTATCAGAACTGGCCGTGGAAAGCAATCAGGGCGTCGTCGTAGACAAACTGTCGGGGTGGGCCTTAATTGGCGGTCGCGGAGATTTATGCGGGGAGCCGATCGTCACTCGGCCGGCGATTCCGCGCGACCGCAGCCCGCAACACGGGTTAACGCGTTTAGAGTATCGTATTACGGGTTAACGTGTTGTAGAGCTCTCGAAGTATTATCACCGTTCCTATTTCTGCCGCCAGTGGCCCATCAGCTTGACCATTACTTATTTTCATAAAAAAAGTCATCTGCTGCGTTCCTTAGTGATGAACGCAGGTGTATCGAAAAATGGTTACTATCTTTACCCTATTTAGAACAGAACAGTTTTTAATAAATTAATCTTATAAACACTTGAGTTAAAAAGTACTTTAATTTGAAACGAATATGATACCTATTGATGAATGACTAAGTAGACTTTGCTAGAATTCTCATGTGAGTCATTCATTACTGAACATAATCTACCTCTCTCAGACCTCTCTTGTCGATGTTGTTTCCTATTGTATCCAGGTCTGTCCTTGTCTCGATATAATAAAAATAAAAAGGTTTAGTATCGACACGATTACAGAGCCGCCACCGCGTTCAGACGAGCGAGGGAATGCGCAATGACATACGCTATACTGTGTTAACCCATTTAGAGCCAAACAAATAAGAACAGCAATAATTAAGTTTTTTCTTTATACATTATTCTTAGCACTAGAAGTAAACAAAAAAAAATGCCAAAAAAAATATTACAATTTTTTTCATGAAATTACAGGGGTGTTCCCATATTGGTACACTTGGTCACTTAGGTGTGAAAAAAAACAAAGCAAAATTTTTCGATGCCATGTGTTTTCATACACTTTTTGCATCCCCAGCGGCTTCTGCTATGGCATACGACACATCGCACACCCTTAGGGAGCTTTTCAAGAGCGTAACCGGCACCAACGAACTGCAACCCGTCTACATTGGATGAAGAAGGACGAGCAGAATGCCTTCGAGGGGATTGCTCGAGATAAAATCTGGCTATACTGCGTCGAAATAATAGTTGATCCATGGCTTCATCTTTGGCGAGTACATGCAATCGCCAGGCATTCGATATGACCATGTCAACCATATACGTAACTAAAACCCACCACCATTTCTTGTCATGGATTGCAATTCTGCACAGCGCTATTGACTGGTCCATTTCATCTACTCCTCCCATTCCTTTGCTGTAGTTGAACACCACCACTTTAAAGTTCCTACTGGTTCATATGAATGGGGTGTGTGGATAGTGGGTTAGATAGTACTGATCGGTTGGCGGACACACCAAGCTCATTAGTTCGTGCCGAAGTTTGCGCTTGAACTCGTGTCCTTTTGACGGCTAACGGCTCATCGTCACGGCTGTTTTCCGAATCCGAGAGAGTACCAACGTTATGAAAACACTTCAATATTTCCAGGAACATCTCTTGGCAAGCCTGACGGTCTCGTTTCTTCACCAAAACCCTCTTCCTCGTCAGTAACGACACTCGGTTCTGGTGGAATAATGGCTAAATCATACTCCAAGCCCTCATTACTATCTTCATCGATAGTATTTATAGCTTCGTCTAATCCCTGGTAATTGTTACCGGTGGTAAACTGACGTTTGCGGCTCATCTTGATATTCTGAAAAAATAGGCATACATAGTACACTTGTAGCCATTGTACCCAAAATGGCACACTAATATTTTTGAAGCTGTAACTTTGATCACACCTCGTAAAAGTTACTAGAAATACTTGTTTACGTAAAGTAATGTACTGAAGTTTAAAAAACACAAGCATTTATAATATTAGATTTTATGTATGTTATGTAATATAAAGAAAAGTAAGCTTACCTCAACACTCAACTTGACATGAAACTTCAATCTATTGATACCAAGAGAACACTGATTGTATCACAATTATTTCGTATTCAACTTAATATTTGCACTTATCACTACTCAGAAACGCAACAAACTAACGTATATTGTAAAGCATTTTTTCATATACCCTCATTAATTGAGTGTTCCCGTATTGGCACGGCGGTCAAGAATGGGTTAATTACACTCGACTCCTCGCGTAGTAGGTATATTTTATCTACCACCCCACTACTATGTTTACTACCTAACTATCATGCTGAATTTAAAAGGGTATCCAGTCATATCAGGCAAATGTTTTTGAACCCTAAATGATTGGAATAAAGCAGATAGTGAGTGACATGTTTTTTCTTATCAGTTTGGCCTCTCAGACTAAAATTATGATTCCCCACACAGTGCGACCATGCGTTACCATTGAACGAGCAACGTGTCAACGCACATTCTACGTCTGACCGCGCGCCTACTGTCAGACTGGGAACAGCTGATGTGGGGTCTTGGGGTCAGCTTAGTGTCACACCCGCCATTGATCATGGTTCATTTTCTTGTTTGGAAAAAACGAGACCGCTGGTGTATTTTTACAAACGTGTTTTATGAAATGGTGCGGTTAGTACCAAATATATGTTACATTCGACATATTTAAAAAAAGGTTACTTCTGTTTATTTAGTCCTTTGCTGTGACAATCACTTTTCTAATTATGCTTTGATTCTTTATGTAGATATAAGTTTAATTATAATTTTTAGTTTTTGTATCTGCTAATCTTCAAAAGTAAATATTCGACGGATTATGCTAATAACAGTTACATGAAATATTAAAACAGGTTTATAAAAGCTTCAGAACAATCTCTAAAATGTGTCATGGAAATTAATAATTTACTTGTAAATGGTGTTCACTTGCCTCTATGAGTTACAGCACTCGGCAGTATCCTTTGAATAACAGCACTAATGAGTGCGTAAGGTCCCAGCGATTAGTCGGGATCGTCGCTATGGCGCCATCACACTATTACACGTTCTGTGAGCTGGCGCCTAACTCGACGGCTCATTTGCATCTCGACACCGTGTCAGTGCCGTCAGCCTGTTCCATAAGCGCTGGTAAACAAGTTGAACTGCTAATATCATTCATGGCGGGTTTATTGAAGCACAGAACGCTGCTTTTCACCCAACTATGGTGTAAAAGTCATGTTATAAATTGAACAGTCGTATTTGTGCTCAGTGATACAATGCATCGTTATAGGCAGAAGCTACCACTTAACGTTTCCTAACTCAAAGTTCCAAAGGTGGTTTGGAAGCAATCGCTTTCATCAATAACTCCTAAATTGTACATAAATTTTTACATTTATCTTTTATTTTGTTCTGATTCTCTACAGCAAAGTATTTTCATTCAAGTATACAGTTCTCAGCCTCAAAATACATTATCTAAATTGTCGTTTAACCGGTGTTTCATCTCAAACATTATAGTTTATGGTGATGTCCGAAGCTGGTCTAACGAGAGTTTAATTGAGGGCGCAGCGAGCCGCCGGATAACATGATTAGGAGCGGACTCCAATTAACTTAAATAATGTGATTGTGCTGCGGTTTCAAGCGAGCTTTTTGGTCGTCCTTGATACGGGACTGTAGTTACACCTTTTTGCAAATGATCACTATCTCTTGATTTCTTTTGAATAGTAATAAAAAAACTGATAAGTTTTTGTACCTTTTTTTATGAATGATAAGCGTTTGCCTGCCAGTTCACCTGATGGAAAGTGTAGCTGCAGCCTAGGGTAGAGCACGCTTAGTTATAATCTTGTCTTAAAAATGTCTAAATTGTAACTGTGGACGGAACTGGAGGCAAGATCCTGGTGACTGATGAAGGAGGTCAAAGGCCCTTGTCCTATAATTGTACAGACCCAGACGAAAAGAAAAGTACCCAGAAAAGTATACGATGATAACTGTCGATAGCCTCGTTTGTCCAAAAACGTTAAACCACTGTTTCTTTATTTGTTCTAAAATAATCAGAGCCACTACAAGCATCCAACTTCATACTTATTGGTCACAGAACACAATTATGTAAATCGTATGTCATTTAAGAGGGTTACAAGCATGTCGAGAAGTCAGCGACTTAAATTGTCAAGTGTGGTGGCAAACCTCTCGCTGTTCATTTGTATACCATTAGCATCGCATGCATGACAGAACTTGCCTCGCTGAACGCGTAACTACGCACACTGACACGCTATTTTCATAATCGACAACATCGATAAACGCATAACCTCCACACAAATATAAACTCTACCCTCCACAAAACAAAACTCATATTCCAAAAACTCAACACATGTTTGTGCAAAACGTCAGTATTTTAATGATACGACAAATTGACAATTTCGATAGGTCTTCACTGAAAGGGGAGCGCTGAGGGATCAAGACATGCGGTTATTCATAGAATACAAAGTTTGATCGTAAATAACAATATTCATTTTAATAGACAACCTTATGGTGTTTTTTTGAGAAGGTATTCGTGTATTTCATTCCTTTTTTGTAGAGTTTACAAGACTACATTACCAAGGTCATTCGAAACTTGCCCTAAAATAAAAGTAATTTATTAGATCAATTTGTAAGAAATTCGAGTTCCTTATACACATTTTAGTGGACGCGGGGTGTGCTACACTTAACGCATGAACACGCAGCAGCACTATGGTGAATCCATATATTTTGATAATAACTTCTCTGTCCACTTCCGCTTCCCAGATGCGATTCATTGCACAAGACACAAGGTTTTACATGAACATCTAAGTAGGAGCAGATGCCAAATATTCTACTTACAAGCAGTAGCTGTGTTACTTACTGTTAAGGTCTAACATACTAGGTTAAAAAACATGAAGCAAAGTAACGTATCTTCGATCGGTACCGGGCGATACCTCTGTTATTGTAAGAGTCCCAAAGATTATAACTGTTAGCAAGAAAGAAAAAGCATTTATTTTGAAACACACACACAACAGCACAACAATACACTAACACACTAACAATACAATAACTAACTTACAAAACTACTTATAACTAACTAAGGTAGTGGTGGGTACGTGCACTTACGAGGCAGGTAACAACAACACCAACAACCGTGTGGGCAAGATGGGGTGCAAGGTGTCGTCGTTGTGCCGGTGTGCGCGGGAGCCAAAACGGGCTGCATCTCAGCTTGATGCCACTTCAGATCGTGAAGTGACGCTGGTTTTCATATGCAACCCAGTCTTAGTATGTGTTAGTCTTAGTGTTTTGCACCGGGCTGTTTACACTGCTGAAGCGTAAATATAATGTAGTGTAACCGTAAGGCGGATGGCCCGTCGTCATAAAGAAGGCGCTCAAACACTGGCGGCAAACAGAGGAGCGGCGGACCGCGGCCGCGCCCTGCAAACACCACTTGACCGATCATCCTTACGATGCCGTATTGAACCAAACTTACGATATTTCCATCCATTTTATTCTGTGTAGTTTGCGTTATCAACATCTATAAATGTACTCTCAAAATCTAGAATGACATTGTTCTTGTAGCTCAAATAGCTAGTTCTTTAAACTACAAATGTTATATGAATGAGCTCAAGGACCTGCTTAGCAACGCGCGCGTAGCATACTTCACGTAAATTAAAATAAAAAAGCAATGGCTATGAGAATGTCCAATTTGTAGATGTACCTACTTTGTAAGGATATCATGAACAAAAACTTGATACTTGTGAACAATATATCGACTGGTTTCGAAGCCTTCACAATAGCTGTGAAACAATGTTTCAGGTAGGTTGGTTTACGTAAAACTTATTTTAATATTTAACAAATTCCCTATTGTGTTATCGAAGAGGATTTTGTTCCGCGCGGCCAGCATTGTGTTTTTGATTTAATTATGTCAGTGAAAATTCAGCACATATTTTGTATCGAAAAATGTACATTATCCTTTACACGTGTATATTATTGCTGTGAAAATATTAAACCACTCTGTGAGCTTAGTATTGTGTAAGGAGGCTTTTGTGACAGAATTATGTAGGTAAGCATCTTTTTCAGGAAATCGGTTACTGAGTAAAATGAATCATATAAAATATGAAGGATAATCTTTGTAATAATAATTTTATCATTAATTTTCATAAAAAAAATATGCAATTAAGCCTCCACCATTCATTGAAAATTTACTGAGAATTGCCTGAATTTCAGTCAGTGGTTATTCATTGTCGAAATACCTGACATCAACTATGGCCGATGGACGTTCGTATTGTTTTTTGTGCATTCATTATTGTGAGATCGGATGCAATTTTTCACAGTATTTGCGGCTTGAACCGTGCGGCTCCTGCTCCATTGGGGGTTTGCACACTGGCCGATACCGACACGTACACGATACCGAATTCACTGGCTCCAACAATAATATCGGTGTCGAAGCCGGTGTGAAAGCATCTAGAACCAAATGTGTGAGATGAGCTCTTCACCGATATCGTGTATGTATCTTGTCGGTGGCAGTGTGTACACAGCCATACCCTATGATTTCATTATTTGCTTTCAATCAGCATTGTGAGCCGGCCGCTCCCCGCGACTCCATCCGAAGCGATTTTTGTTTGGTTTCGTTTTCGGATGCTGTTTGTTGTCGAGTTTCGAAGATTTTTCTTTTATAACAATGCCTTCTCCGCTCGTTTATTCTACTTTAGAAAGTTTTCTTATGTTTTGAATTTAAAATGAAAATCAAACAGCTGTCGTTCACCCAGTTTAGCTGGTGGTTGAATATCAGTTTTATTTAATTTCCAAGTAATTTAGAACAGCATCAAACTCTACTTAATATTTTTCCCAAACTCATAAGTAAGTTGTGGACGACTACACCTAACATCTGTTTTATTTCTTGTCAACGTATAACTAGCTAGTAGAAAATATTGTCTGTGCTCTTCTCTTGTACTGCAATGAAATGAATGCTTAATAAGATTACATTATTTAGACTGGATTTTACCAACTCAGAATAACGCTATTCGTTAGATTAAAATATTTTCGTCCTTGTTTTGGACAAGTTTAATAGATATATAGTAGAGTAGGTAAAAACCACCCTTAGTGAATTATATCAACGGATTTTAATACACACACACATACATTAAATACATTTAATATTAAAAAATCATATATTTATCTAATCAGCCTACGTTCACTTATTGCTGAGTGAACACCTTTTCAGTAAGGCGTCCTCCTGCCAATAGAATCCAATAAGAAATATATACGATATCTAAAAATAATCGAAGAAATAAACAACTAGGTGGGCTAATTAACAGCAAGCATCCGGATATCTGTAACCGGGATGTGCACCTCAGTGGCGTGTGAGAGTTTCCTCTAATATCCAATTACTGGCTACGACTCGATACGCACACTTCCAGGATGTCAGGTGATTGTTCATTTATTTATAACACAAATATCTTAGCCAGAAACCGGATATAAAAAAAATTGTTCGAAGTTTCATTACAAATATTAGTTGGGGTTTTTTTTTTATTTTTTAACTGTTTGTGAGCCTATAATGAATATTACTTTTGTCATATGACCACATTTAATTTAGTTCACTTAGTAGGTGTATGTTTTGCTTAGTTAAAACTAATTGGCTGTGTGTTTCTATGAATGTGTATAATTTATTTAATTTAGGTTTTTCCTTCAATCACACAGTTCTTTAGAATCTCAGGGAGTCTAGGAATAGGATGATTGTTTGTAGTTACTTGGGTGCGACTTCAGTTGCATAATGTACTCTACACGGTGGTGGTTTCATCGTTTTTAACTGCCTAAGGCTCAATTTTATCTAGGTCGAGTAAGCTTTACCCAAAAACTGACAATATTTTTATATGAATCTAATAGTTATGTCAGTTTCCATTCTCGAGTAATGCTTGGACCGAAGTAAGTTAAGCTTTGTCTTAGTATTTATTATAAGCAGAGTAGGTAAAAAGCCAAAGGAGAACGGAAAATATTGGCAAACTCAGAAACCGCTAGTATTGTTGTGGTTGCGACCAAGTTAAACGTCGAGACCTTAGAAAGGCGCAATTGGAAAGAATCCTTCCAAAGGTTTTTGCGCGAGTTTAAAAATTCGAATATTTGCACAAGCTAACCTTTTATATTTCGCAAGAAGTTTTATGAAAAGACAAAAATTACGAGTTACATTTAAAAATTTAATTGTATTTGTGTGGTTACAAGCAAAGTAGGTACTATACACGTTTGAAATTTCGCAAGACTTTCGAGAAGTAAACAATAACGTTTATTATTCGCGTAAATTTCATTCAATAACTTTTCAAAGGGTACGAATGTTTTTATGTGGTTTTATTAACTGACTTCAAAAAAAGAAGGAGTTCTCAATTTCTATGTTTGTTACCTCAGAACTCCGTTATTTATTAAGAGATTTTAAAAAATCTTTCTATTTAAATAAAATGGTTGCGCATTACCGACAACTATCAGACCCTTTCTTTTAAGATTCAGGGGTGCAAAGTCATCAGCATTACCCTCTATCGCCTATGCATAAAATCTGCGGTTCGCGTCGGTTCCATTAAGCCCCGACATACGACAATTGTTGCCGTTTAAGGATCGGAAGTCGATCGCAATAACGATATTATCGTTTAGTGTTATGCTTGGTGACAAGGAAACGCTCTCTAGTCGGTGAACGCCCCTAGACGCCCGCGGTGCTTCAAACACCCTACCTACTCAGCCTCACCGTAATACACTACACCTCGCTCGCTAACAATAGCTTTTTATTTATGTGTTATTATAACTAAAGAAACACTGGAATTTCAATCTACCTGAACATGTGTTCGTTTATTTTAATCTTACTCGTTGTGCGATTCTGTTGAACTGCTTCAAATGTATGGAAAATCAAGATCATTGAACCCGCCTCAATTTACATAACTGTACGCATTATACCCATCTTCCTAGATTTTTTACCGTTGAAAACTTTCTCGTTTGTTCGACGGAGGGTTTCCTCGGCCGGGTCTAGTTTCGGTGTACAAACAATAACAGTGCGGCGCCCGCGGCTCTTTCCATCCTCTGTTTATGTTTTACATTTAGCAGCCATCGCGGCTTCATTTCTGTACTTAGAGGCCGCGGCGGCTTTCAAACTAAATATATTTAGTCTGCAATCGGGGCGGAACTACTCAGGATGTGCAAAGGTTGACCGTATAGCTAATAATTAATAGCTTCCTTCTAAAAAAAGTAGGAACAGTATATTAGCTTGTTTTTAAAAAGAATGTTGCCTTTTATAAAATTTATTGCAAAAAAGTAATAGCAATTTGATCACAACCCCTAAATATTGATGAACCTAACAAGCTATGACAAGGTTGTGATCTTATTTTAGCCATTAGTCACAGCAATGTATCACATTCCTTTTAACCAGAGAACAGACTACTCAACAGTACTTTGTCTAATGTCTCGAACAATGACTCCGATAAGTCGAAGACGTCAATTCTATCAATATCCTTTCAAGAAGCTGACACGTGTCGGTCTGGGTGCGTCATCGGACGTCCAACCGCGCGACGCCGACGCCGCGGCGCCACCTCCTCCTGTGATCATTGCTCGCCTCCCGTATTAAGCCACTTAGTTCAATCATGATTAATGTTTTACCGAACGCGACCCGACCCAACGCAAATAGAAAAGTTATTTACTCTGGACCAGGGATGTGGCATGACAGAATCAACTCTTTCACCGAACAATCGGAACTAAAAAAAATCACCTATTTTAAATACATTTCCAAAAAAATATATCATTCTTTCCAATCGCGTAATTTTTTCCACGAATCTTATCTTACCCGTTTAGATGCTACGAAGGCATCCATATCCAAACTTTGCAGAAGTTTGAGAGCTGCAAGCGGTTTCCTCGTGCCCGTGAGCATGCACTATAAGTTTATCTAGTTTAGTATAAGGTCAATTAGATGAACCTTGGGATAGATTCCGATAGTGTATACTTCGGACTTGCTCGATAAGTTGCCTCTACATTTACCTACAATACTCTACATCCCTATCTTGGAGTCGTAATTAGGCATTCACGTCGAGTCGCTGTCGCGCTGCGGGCTGTCTCGGCTTTGTCGAAGACCAGACCGGCTGTCTGCAGCATTGAATGCGTTCCGTTAATTCCATCCACATATATTTTTTTCAACGATACTCGCGTCTCCGCTAAATTGAAGTTGGCTAATGAAATTCGTATGTGAACATCTTGCTCGTCTTTTTGTACTTAGTCTGATGAGGCGCCGTCGTCTAGGTTGCTAATCAGCTCGATGGCTGAATTTCTGTTTTATCAACCAAATTGGTTTAACCAATCTGTTTTATTAACCGACTTAAAAAAAGGAGGAGGTTCTCAATTCGGTTGTATGTTTTTTTTTTTATTAATTATCTTGTTATTAATAGACTGAAAGAATATTTTTTACCATATTTATTACTAACCACAACTTTTGTAAGGCTCTTAGCTTAGATCCTAGCGCAAAACGTGACGACTTTTTTTTTTGTTTTAATAGCTGATAGGTAGAGTTCGGAGCTTTTCGTTATAATTCTTGAATAGCGAATTGACAAACAATGTCGAAATCGAATAAAACAGCATTACGTTGTTGCAGCCGAGACGGGGGGTGTCATTTCTTGCAATGCTAATTAAAGGGATTAAGCGGAACTGCTCTCGCTTCAGATAACAGCCGTCTAGATCCCGAACCGGCGCGGGAGAACTTTCTAATTGTGAAGTGGAATGAACCTGCCCTTTAGTTGCTAGTAAGGCTTTTAGTTGGCAGCAAGGGTGCGTTCCCATGTAACTACTGCTATAATGTAAATAATTCCGTTTATAGTAATATACTAAAATTAATAATTTATAAGTCTAAAAAACTAGAAAAACCGACTTCAATTCAACTACCAGCTTCATAATCAGATGATAATGATGATGACAATTCATTGGGAATGTTCTAGTCACTATAAACACCACTTAAAAGTCACAGGAAAGCAAAATACGCAATATCGTGCACGTGGTTGGTGTTGATACTTTAGTTAGAGGAACAACTGGTGGGTTTTTGCTTTTCTCCAATTAAATGCGGTTTGAATGTACAAATACTGGGTTTATTGGCAAATTTAGAAAAATGTAATAAAGGTGTACACAGCACAAAGGGTCCGAAAGTAAGGCATTAGCTTATTGAACAATAATACGCGGGCATCGTTGCTAGCAGTAAAATGGTAGGCGCTGCGCCGCGCCGGGCATATTTCTATTTATAACCCAAACTACTCAACCGATTTTGATGAAAATAAAATGGGACCAATCTGGAAGTATATCCTTTCAGATAAAAAAAGAATTTTTGAAATCGGTTCATAAATGACGGAGTTCTGAGGTAACAAACATTAAAAAAAATAAAAAAAACATACAACCGAATTGAGAACCTCCTCCTTTTTGGAAGTCGGTTAAAAAAGCTATAATTTTAACTGTAAAAGTGGGATGCTTATTCTCAATCGAGTTATTTTCCAATGATTTTTCATACTTAATTTTTTTCTAGTTTCCATCATAGTGAAACCGCTAATAGAAGTTTGTAGATAGAAATGCACAAGCATTTTCATATTTTTTTTATTTATATTTTATAACATTAGTAGAAACACACTTGCTACAATGGTTCTGGTAAATGTAGCCCTTGAAAGATATTAAAAACTAGAGCTTACTTAATAACTAACTTACATGGAGTTTTCAGATTATACAAATCTACCTTGCCGATTATAAAAGTGGTAGTTTAATACCAGCTTTCTCATAGAACGCAGCCTAAACTACTTCGGAGGCACTATCACTTTACGGCGATTATGCTAACTGGCGCATGTTCCCTATTGAGCATCGCTGTTTACTCCTGAATTTCAAGCTATTGGCTTACTAAGTGGCTTCCTGATCTTGTACATCAGTTGAGAGATCAACAAGACTGAAATTTCACCTTAATACTGCGTATACACTTAGGTATATCATCTCATCAGTATTTAAATATTTCAGTTACATTGGCTTTTAGCATTTAAATAACATTCATGCATTACTAATAAACGATTATGCTTCAAAGTCTTCCAACATGAACTTTTCACCAAATCACTGTCAACATAACAGCATTTCGTATATCGTGACCGCTCGCGGTCTACTAGTTGAGTTCGTCATACTGATTGCAATTTGGAAACGCACCCCAAATTGAAGTAACGGTTCAGTGCTTCTAACCATCGCAATATTGATGATTAGCTTGATTATAAGCAACTTTAAACCGTGTAAATATATGAAAATGCTCAATAAAAAATAGCTCATAAGGCAACTGATATAACCACTCGTTATTTTTAGTTGTAGAACTTTTTAAACCTACTTTGTGAAACTTTATTATTCAGGCAATTAGTAGAGTTCTAAGCGCTTTGTTAATCTAGAATAGAATAACTAAAGTAGCAAAAAACTGTCCTTAAATCCCATGCTATTTATGTATCTTGCCTTAAGGTTGCTTTTTCACCAAAGATGTGCGAGGAAAATTGTCAGAAAAAAAAACAACCAATAATTTCATATACATTTGTCACGTAAAGTGATTGGTGGATTTTTTCCCTACACACTCCTCACCAGCCTCGCATATCTCTGGTGGAAACGCAGTATAATAAGGTCAATCAAAAAAAGTAAGTAAGTGCTATCGATCACACGCAATTAGTAAAATATCTAGTTTCATAGATGTTTATTTAAACACACTCGAACCAGACTATTTGCACGACTAAATTAGATTGCTAGAATTAGCAACAAATATTTAGCTAGAATATTCTACGTAAATTAGGCAATTCAGAGTCACGTGTTCTCAGTTCTGATTCAACCTGCCTTGTAGGTGATTTAATCAGTCGCTAATAATACAAATGTTGCGTTTCTAGTGATGCTTGCAAGCGATTTTTATTTTAAAACAAACGATATACGAGTAGTGTGTATTTGGTATGGTTTGCAGTATTCAGATTTTATTGAGTAATATTGTACTTTACTCCTTTGTATGACATATTATTTATTTTTAAATGAAACTTCGTTAAAGTTAACTTTTTTTTTCTGCGTTGACAAATCGTCAAAAAATAACGGTTTAACCTGCCCGGCCAAAAAGTTAGACGCACAGAAAAATACTTCCTAGATTTTAAACATTTAATTTGGTTTTATGACAATGTTGAACATACGTTGCAACTAGTGTACTAGTTAGTAACCAGTGACCGATCTCGCTACCTCTTGATACCATTGATTCCCTCTTTGTTTCGTCTTCTGTCAACCTCTCCAACCACTTCTGTCTAGCAGCGTGTATCATCAGCTATTAAATTCTCACTATGTCCGCACCTGCTTGCAGCACGTACTCGCTCAATTCACGTCACGAGCACGGTCGTTTTGTTTGCGTTTCCACTCGCTTTAATACGTAATTTGTCGTGAATGCCGCGAAATTGGCTGTTTTCACATTCCACGATACGATATTGGCGGCTAATGTACATTTACTACGTTTACGCCTTGTCGGGGCCGATACCGATCGGGTTGGAACCACTGCATTGTATCGTGTAGGTGTGCAAACGCCTATTGTCGGTATTGCCGGCTATGACATGACAGCCCCACCCGCAAGTGAGTCTTATAAACATTGAACTATAATACAAAGGAACCATCATTTTGATACCTTCGAAATGTCATGTTTTTACGCTTGTCAGTTATGTTTGTCGTGCATTACAGATTTGCGTTCTGACACTTTAAGGTGACCATTGATCAAACCGTTAATGTATAACTAAGAAATGTATTCACGCCCTCACAGTTGTATTTTTAGAGCGCCAATGCAATGTTCATTGTATAAAATGTCGTTGCTTATAAACAACTAGTCAAATGCCTGTGACTTCGTTCACTTACTTCAACTAATTAAGTAGTAGAGCTTTTTGAGATAGACTTCGTTCGGGGAAGCAAACCGTGCCTTTTTCTATCGCTTAGCATTGCAATGTTCGTTTATAGGGTACAAAGTGCCAGTCTGTGTAGCGAAAAACTTCTTAGTACGTACTATTTCTCTACGTAGTTTAGGTTTCTAGAATATTTAGGTTATATTGGTAATCAAACAGTTAAGAAACGTTCTGTATGTTTAGATCACTGTAGTCAAAGGCTTTGTAGCGTATTGGCAAGGAATTCAAAGCATGGATGCAGGCTAATTATACTGTCTGAGGTGTTGACAAAATAATCAAACAGGAATATTACTTTCTACTAGATACTAGCGGCTACATTCGCGTCTTCTTTTATTTAGAAGCTTTTATTCTTAAGACTTTAAATTTTTTTTAAAAGAATTTCTGTCAGTTATGATATTTGCGTTTCTTAGCGAATAGCGAAAGATTCATCAACGAAGAATAAAGTACCTGCAAGCTGCATCTTTCAAGATATTTTCTAAAATAGTAAATAAATTAACCCTGCAAGTTTCTGACAGTTAGAAAGCTGCCGTATACTTTGGATAACTGTTAGTACATCGCTGGAGGTATTACTTCAAATAAAACAGGCTGGCCGAAACTCCTGAAAATCTGCATCACCGTGTCTCTGTGATTTTTATTCATAGCATAAAGACTTTTGAACGTAAATAGTTAGTATATCAAAGGCAATGTGAAATGAATACATACTCATTCATTTCATAATACATGATCATGGACTAAAACAAAAGAAGAGAAAAAGAATACTATTCATAGCCAATTTTTGTGCGTGTTTAATTTTATCGCATTTTCATTTGTTATCGGTAACTGATCAATCATTATCATAACCCCTGATTATCATGTCACGAGTACAAGCAGATCAAGCTAAAACTAAAGCTCGTAATCCTTTTTTTATATACTTGAATGCAAACGTTTGACCGCAATCTCACGTTATGTGTGAGTGACGATGCGGTCAACGATTTCTAATAATTCCTAACTCTGACCATACTTACGACATGTTTTCAGAAACTGTTACAAAAATCATTGCTCGCGGCTCGATTCATGCCTAAGCATTGTTTCAGAGTACGCCTCTCAGTGCTATGTTATCTGTGGACGGGGCCCTTTTGTGCGGGCTCCGGTTCGGAAGTAGCAATTTTTCCGTGACATCCGGCCCCCTGCTGCGACGTCCATGCCACTCGGCCCGTTCTTACGGAATAATAACGTGATAGTGACGACGGGTAGAAGGTAAATTCACTTGCCTATGTTTCATAAACTACGCCTGATTAATTGAATTGCCATACTGCGACTGAATATAGTGAATTTTACGAGTCGATGCATGGTTGCAGTTTGTTTTAGTACTGCATCTTACTTACACTACACTTAGTTTTCACTACAATATTATGGGTAATAGTTATGTTAATTAGGCATTTTTTTGTACCTTTCCTTCTATAAAATATGATCTAAGCTCACTATTATTTTTATTAGTTTGACGTACTTTATTTCTCCAAAATAATTTAGTACGAGTAATGTCAAAATAGCTTGTGATTGCCTCAACAGCACTCTCTAAGGCTGCGTTCATAAAGTGTTTCTTTTTGTAATCACCAAAAAATATTCTCTTAAACTCATAACCCTACTTTTGCTCCGCGTAGTAAGTTCCGCTAAAAAGAGAAAAAACGCGTTCCGCTGTCGTTCACCCTATGACTGCATAAAATATTATTCCTCTAATGCTATTCCACAGTTCGCTTCGACGCTTACTTAATGACTTGTCGACTCGTTTTCATGAACCATTAACGTTTTTAAAACGATTTTGTTTGGCGTACTTTATATTTTACTACTTTATGTAATTTAATCAGTGTTGTTTCTACGGCTTTTTTTAATGATGACATTTGAATATCTATAGTCCCATCCCACTAATAATATATGTGGGAAAATTTGGATGTTTGTATTTCAATCACATCGAAAGTACTGAACCAACTTTTTTATATACAAATGTTGAAACAAACCGATGGTCCACCTGATGTTAAGCGGTAACCACTACATATAACGATGCATTGCCTTACTGAAAACGTCCACCGAAGACTAGCTCTGTGGACTATGATGCATTGTACTTCGATGAATGTTGGAATATGTATAGTTCTACATTGGTCGCTACAGCAGTCAAACTGATCCACGACGTTGGTCAAACCTATTCGTCAAGTTTTCATAGATTCGATTTGTTACTATTTATTTTTCAAGTTCGTCAACAGAGAATAATTCGAACTTATTGATAAAAACATTTTTGTAAGTAATTGTTCTATTAATAATTACATATATATAAGTAAGAGGGTATTAGTTTAATTTACGACTTGTTAACCAATAAACTACAAGAGGCGTCGTCGGATCCGTTGCGAATTCTAACTGAATACTTTCGATTAATTTCACTTGTTCGACAACCCGTTTTAATAATTTACTCTCAACTCTATCAATCGCCTTAAATACCAAAAACAAATACGTGATTATCGACTGTATCACAATTAATATAGAGTCGACATCACATTGAATACGTTTTACTTTCGGGCAGTTTCTTTTGCAATGGTGTCAAGAGGGACGGCCGCAGAGGCAAATAAACAAAGTACAGGCTGCTCTTAGGACAAATTATTTAAAAACTCATCTGTAGTTTTCAGTAAAAACTCAAGAGTAAATTGTAATACAAACTGGTTTTTTGATGATAAACATTTCCGTTTAAAAGGTATTAATTTAATCCTCAATTGTTTTTCGTAAATCTTGAAGCTATTTTCTCTAAATATTCACTGTATTTTGTCTACATTAGCGAATAAAAACAAGGGGAATAAAAATAAGCACTAATTAGTAACCTGGCAACGAAGTGGGGATTATTTTGTTTTTGTTGATTCCTGAACAATAATTTCCTTATTTTGATAAGAAAGTCTTATCGCTTTAGTAAGTAGCTGTGATTTTTATATATACTTTTTGAATACTTCAATTTTATACATGGTCCTAATAATACATTTAATACCCTTCATAAGCATCTCCACATTTAGGGCGTCTTGCACCAGAATCACTAAACGTATTTAACAGCTAAATCGATTTAAATCTGACGTATTTGTATGACTTGACAACTCGCTAAATACTATTTAAGAGTTAAACGCTGCCCTTAGGCTCGTATTGTTGAAATAATGCTCAAATCTCAATCGGCAGGTTTTCATTGAAAAGTATCAAACAGTTTTTTTTTAACATACGAGCCTTAGTGAACACACATGAACTTGAGTCCTAACTAGGACATTAAATTGATGCAAAGCAATGTTAAAAATATGTTTTGCTTATCTCCAATAATAATGTAACACGTCCGTGATATGTTTAAGTCGTCGCGTCGAGGATCAACCGTAGTCATGACGATGCCCCAACCTCTCGCCTGTTATTAAGCTCCTCTCAAACAATATGCCGCAAATTGAGTTAACTCACTAATAATGGTATCGTGAGGGCGATCCATTGAGGACGAAGCCAATCTTTCCTTTCCCCCGCCGGCGTCGAACCACAGATGCGGTGAAACAGCTTGTTTGCTCATTATTAATAAGGTGTACCCATTACTACCTGTGACTGTGATCTCTGTGCTAGGTAGACATCCCGCATTGAAATCGTAATGTCACTTTAAAATTCGTAAGGCCCTCTTGTTTTCCAATGAAATTCAGTTATTTAGACATGGATTCGTCAGAAAATAAGATATGTGACCACGATAAATGATATGACGCGTGGTCTCATTAATGAGATAAATGAACTTTTTATATAAAAAAAATAGTTGTATTATGTACTTTCGAATAGCAAAAAAACACTTAGTTAACTTTTATGAGCTGTGTGTAACGTCTCATTCGATTTGCTGAGATTAATACCCCGGTATTCGTATACAAACTGACCATTTTTGGAGCTCTCTGATTGATGCATTTCAAAAGGGTGAAAATTCAATAATGTATACGGTTGAAGCTTATAACACAGTGTGTTATACTTATAACGAGACTATCGTCGATTATGTGCTTTACTGAACACAGGAAGTACAATTGATATTCATCTTAAAAAAGAGCTATAAATAGAATGTTTAGGTACTTCAATTCGTATAGACAATATGTAATTTCATTCGATCGGTGTTTTACATAATCCCGGTTCCCATTCCGAGCGAGTTGCTAAAGAAACAGCGGATTCGCAACGCGCTAGCGCCATTCTCGAGATATTGCACTTTAGTCTACGCTGTTATGATGAAGCATTGCTTGCTTCTAGTTCACTACCATAGTGCTTTCGTCGCTCGAACGTTGCATTGTTATTTCTTAGCAAAGTGCTGAAATATTGCGCCGGCGGGTTTTCAAAACTACCACAGAGCGGTGACGCGAAGAAAATAATCCTTATTGTGTGCACTTAAGAAAGCTCGTTTGAATCGCTCGTTTTGGATTTCATTTTTCGACTGTTCGCTCCTGTTTAGCGAAACTTAACCCTACAATCTTAAACGTAGAGTTTAAGTTTGGCTGTGCTCGGTAAGGGGTGCAGGTGCATGCAATCTCAAGGCAGTCGCGTGAATCACGCCTGTTGCACAGCGCCGCATACATCTTGGCTCACTCAGTGTCATATCTTGTTGCTGTTTTTGCGAACTACACCAACTCTGGCACATTTCCATTAAAAATATAGCAAGACTTTAAAGAATGGCTAGTTTTTATGATGCATTGCGAGTCTAATTTATGTTTTACATCGCAAAGTTTTATAATCTAGCCTGGGTGTGCTTAGTAACTGACTGATACATAAACAGGATTGGTTAAAACAGCGTCTCACGTGTGGTGACGTGGGGAGTCCATTAAGTTCTCAGTATCGCACACAATAGACAATAGGCGACACTGACGCACGGTGTCGTCCGCCTCTATGTAACACAATACCCTTCAGCTTTCATATATCTCTATGTATTAACTTATTAAGACACAGGATACTGAGTAACCAATAAATGAAGTACAAATAAGTATAGTATCTGCAGAGACAGACGACAGATACTTTGCAGACAGGAGTCTCGCTCAAAGAACTCTAGAATCGCTCACTCGAAAACGCATTACAACTTTGCCACCGAAGTAGACGTCAAACACTATTAGCTCGAGTCGAAAGTCTATCACACGGCAGTTTGAGCCACTCACAAACAGGCAAACCGAAAAGCGTCCTCAAAGTAACTGCACTCGATTCGATTCGGCTGCGTCTCGAGCAAACATCTCAGGAGCACCGCGGTGTCGCGCCAAACATATCGGTTACCGAGACGGGGCTGCGCACCTCGTATTTGTACGAGCAACGAGCAAACACCCTTCCTGGAAGGGGTGAAGTCGAAAAAATGGAGAGACGCCTCCTGAATAAACACAAGAGAAATAACGACATCAAACAATAATTGAAATCATAGCTCCGGCGGCGCCGCCCGCGTCGGTTGGGGAGCGACGCTAATGCCTCGTTCGTGGCGCATACGTGCCTCCGCCGCACTCCCTACACAAGTAAGCTCCTTGACTCCAGCTTTGTATCATAAAGCGGAATCAAAATGGCTAATAATAAGTCATAAGCTATTTTGGTTTGTAATTACCAAACTGTTTTAATTACGTTCTCTAATAAAGTACTTTTAGCAAAAATGCTAAGTAAGTTTAGAACGTTTATTTACATGCAAAAATCATAATAATTTTTCTTCCACTCTGTAGTACTTAGGAGTTTAAAATACTTTTACAATAAGCTTGAACTTGTATGAAGACGGTACAATGGAGACGGACAAACGGCATTATTTATAAGCTCTAGCAGGTGTTGAGTTTTCATGCTACAAAAGCGACCACCAGTGCGTACCTATATCTGTTTTTACTCTGACAACGATACGACATACGATATCGTCAGAGAGGTACTGTCGCACATTTAGTACTAGTCACTTTTACGCTGGATCATGGCGCGGAGCCGACTACAATATTTATATTCCAGCCACTGACATAATCAGAACAGCATCCTGAGAACCGTGGCAGACCCACGTTGTGGGTTTTCAGTATCCACACAAACCTTATTGTGGTTTATAGGGTACAATATTTTTTGATTTGTATTTAATCTGTACTAGTAGTTACCCGCGACTTCGTACGCGTCTACAGTTTCCGTGTACATTATATTATCTGTGCGTGTACCGAGCGGATACTTTGTGAAACTTGACATTACACCTCATTACACCGAACTCGTACTGGAATGTCAAACGCTAGTCGTTAGACCAAAGAGGTAGTACTATGCCCTGTCAAACTGACGTGACATGACATGACAATGAAATCCTCTTGCCAATTGGCGCTGCTAATCCTTTTCGTTCATTTTATCCTGTAGATCCTGTTAATTATTCGGGATAAAAAGTAGCCTATGTGTCAATCCAGGTTACGAGCTATATATTTGCCAAGATTCATCCATGTTGGTTCAGTAGTTTAGACGTGATTGAAACACAAACATCCAAACATCTACACTTTCACATTTATAATATTAGTAGGATAAATAAAAAAAAGACAGCTGGATAGATAGATCTTTATTCGTCCCTAACAGGTAGGTATGTGCAGAAAGGTATACAGTAGGTACATAATAACAGTAATGTAAGGTAAGTACACAACAAAAACAAGACGTCCTACCTGCCCACCACTTGGTAGGCAAGTGCCCATTTGGACATTTCCGCTGTGGAAGAGCCTTGTGCGGAGGACAATAAGTAAAGGAATTATGTTCCTACATTAATCGCCCTCTGGCCTCGACACAACTCTAGTGTTAAGTTCCTTTATAATATTTGTGTACTTACATGTACCTATATGGATTCAGTTGTTCAAAATTTAATAATTTTTAGTTCTAATTTATGTATTTATAATATCAGTATCGTGTAGGTACCGGTGTCGTTCGGTTTGCAGACGCCCAATCTCTGTGAGAAAATGTATGAATGGGAAACTTTATTGTGAGTTTAAAGTTCTTTGTTGAGTTGAGAGCTCCCACAGAAATCAAACAAGTCTATTTTTTCCAATAAGTAATTTTAGGTTGTTGTTTTTCTGGCAAAATCAAGGCAACAATTGGTATTGTAAGTATAGTAAGTTGTAAGTAGTAGTAGTAAGTTGTTGTAAGTTGTAAGTTAGATAACAATTAAGGAAAAACAAATCAGCTGATACTAGAATCTAATAATATACAGGGTGTAAAAATACTACTGGCAAAAACTTAGGGCGTCAAAGTATGTTAGCATGTTTCTAGTTTTTTGTATTGAATCGCTATCTTGCACTAAGGAAAATGTCAAAGATTTTTATAACATCCCTTAAATTGTTTGTTCTATGTCTGGGTGTTAGGTACTATGTATTATAAGTATATATTTACAAAAAAAAAGTATATAAGTATTCTATCAGCCATCTAGTTCCCATATCACAAGCTTTGCTTAGTTTGGGACTAGAGGGCGCCGTGTGAAATGTCCATGAATATTTATTTATTTTATTTATTTATTTAAATTATGACTCGAGCGGAGTTTGAACCCGCGACCGTTCTCTTGATACGGGGATGCGTCAACCAGCTACGCTACCGACTCGTAATTCCACTTGATGAATAACCAACCAATTTTTCGGGAGTGCTATAATTACAACCGGTATGACTGTAGGCACAAACAATATTAATAAGAAATATAAGCTAATAGCGAACCATAACAAAGATTTATCGTCTAATTAGACACATGATCTGTTCGGCCTTTAGTTTATTTTGATGACCATTAGTTGTGTTTTGTAAATAAAGTGATAACGTGATCTGTTTTTCTCTGAGCTAAAAAAAAGTAATTAATATCTGTTTTATCTTTACCACGTATGGTATTTTTATTCTTTGTTGTATGAGAAAGATAGTATCTAACATAGAAAATTGTTTTTATATATTTCAAAGAACCTGAAATTACACTGAAATCAGATTAAATTGGTAATTAGCTTCTCGATTTTGTTTCTGAGAATTTTTTTAACGGTAAAATAAGTGCTCACGTTTTTATCGGCTTAGTAAAGAAACAACAGTAAATTATCAGAAAAAAGTAAGACCATTATAATCCATTCTGAGAGGATCAATAAGTTAAAATCATCATTATCATTTAGCAGATTTTTATAAGATTGTAATTAAAAGTCATGTCAAGAATAACATCTAATCAAGACCCGGTAATATTGTGAATGTGAAAGTTTAGATGTTCAGATCTTTGTGTTTTAATCACGTTGAAACTACTGAACCAACTTTGATGAAACTTGGAATATATGGTTCGTACAGGCTACTTTTCATCCCGAATAATTCACAGGACGACATCACGTCAGTTGCTTTAGAGGGTTTATAATATCCTCTTATATTTATGTATGTAGGTTTTTATTTTACGTATTATTACGATAGTCTATCTATGTATTTTATTTGATATAACTGTATTTGTAGTAAATTAGATAAGTATGTATAGTAGGATATTTGATATTTTGTTTTAGTTTATTAGGTTTAAAATTTTGCACACCGCCGTTCTATATTTTTCGTCATTCCTGTCCATCCAAAGGTTGTCTGGAAGAGATCGCTTTTAGCGATAAGGCCGCCCATCGTACTCTCTGGTTTTATGTTTATCTCTTTCTGTAATTTATTTTTTTCTGTGTGTAATGAAGTTTTTATCTATCTATCTATCTTAGTACACGTCAGGGGACACTTTTCCATACTCTATGAACGGGACGCTGCAGTGCTTGGGACACAATTTAAATGAAGTAGGCTTGCCCAGCACCTCACCATCCTCTCAGCTTAGTCCGTTTTGTCTACAGGAAAGACAAGGCTGACTAGGACTACGAATGTCAATACGTGCGGAGTTGACTAAGCCGCGGGTCATATCAAAGACACAAAAAAAAAAGGATGCAATGACAAACTAAACAAGTTTGGGCGAAGGACCGTATCCGGTGTCTGCTCCGGGCCGTAATGCTATTACCGTCGGCCCGCGGGCAACACGGAATTAGAAAAAAAAATGATTTCAATAACTCCGACAGACGTTGAACATACCGTACTGTGACGTTCATATTGAAATGCACATATTTTACAAAGATTTTTAATAAAACTATGATTTTGATGTGATTTGATATAACAAACTTTCGGTGAATTATATACATTGAAAAATTTATAGTTATTACCTAGTAAGTGCTTGCAATCTATTGGTAATCTTGTAATTGAGTTCAGAATCTCAAATCACGTCGCATTTTTACCGTTCGCAAGAAATCATTTAGTTTAAGATTTTTGAATCTGATTTAAAATTTGAGACGCGTCGCATTATTGGCACGTGAGCATTTAAAAAACGGAAATGCAGTAAAGAACGTTTCGTCGTAGCAGGGCACGTGACTTGCTACGGTGCTACGGGCTACGAGGCTACGAACCGCTACGAAGCTACGAGTAGATTTGGCGTCCATTTTAAACTTTGTTTTAGTCGTTTGCAAAGCCCTCAAAAATCCTATACCCTAGTGGCTTTTTTTTCGCCTATTTCTTCCTTATAGAAGAGAAATAAGATAAAAATATTAAAATAAACATAATTTCAGAACAATAAAAATAACGCGAAATTCTCCAAACTCATTCAATATTCGAACAAATTAAAATTCGTTTTTAAAAGAAGCACCGTACAAACGTTCAACTTTCGCGTCTGTAAAGTGGTCTTGCCACACAAAAAGGTAGTTCCAACGCTCTCTGCGTTCCAAAGGTTTCGTTTCCTCGGAGTTGAGAAGTCCTACAGATGCTTCTTTAGAGGTATTGCCGAATAGTGAAGCTTGCCGAAACCGAATTAGTGTTGCCCCGTTTATATCGAACTTGTAACTTTGAAGTGACTTTGTACGGTTAGCTAGTGAAACTAGCGCGAACTAGCTTTTTTGTCACTGATTTATATTTGTGTAAATCGAATAGGTGCTTAAACAAGGAAATCATCGTGCTGATTGTGACTGCTGGGGAGTGGTTCTAGACTGGTAGAGTTTTTTGTCACGATAGATTAGATTAGATAGATTTGTCACGTTTTGTCACGTTTTTTTTGCCTTTTGGCTCGCATCAACGGTGGTCAGCACTCACACACATCTGTTTACCTATATAGTATTAAAGTGATTTATTTTATTTTATATTTAATTGTGTTAGTACCTATTGTCTGTTTTTTTTTCTTTCTGCTTGTTTTGTGCTGTATCTACCTGTGATTGTGAACTAAATAAATAATTTATCTATCTATAGATGTATCTTTTAAAAACTGACAAAATCGATTGAGTTTTGACAGTTTTTGGGAGACAAAAAGTCTTATCGGTCTAGTCTAGAATCATCTCCCTGGGGTGCTATGCTCAGTTCAGCAGAGATTTTACTCTTATAGGGATGACTGAGCTGAAAAGTTCCTATCACTCAATGATTTTGTTTAAAAAAGTCTACAGTTTCCTACATTTCAGATATATTTCAGTAATAAAATATATCATCGACTAATCATTGAATGGTTTCTTAAAAAGAAAAAAAAAATAGCGTTAGGTATGAATAAAAAAATCTTCCTTAAATTAAAAGGAACAGAGTAACAAGTAATATTACCAATTCTTTAGTAATAAAACTTCAGCCAACAAAATGTCTCAATCAAATATTCATAATTGAATCTGAAGTATATTAAGCGAAGACTAATGAAATGCCTCCGACTTTTTGCAATTTTAATCTATCCAAATAAATTATGAGAATAAGTTTCTTTTGTTAGACTAAGAAAATAAGTTGCTCTCTATATTTCACTGTTTTTAGGATTTTGAGAACCAAACGATTTGAACGCAAGAAAATTCCATATCTGCAAGTTCTAAATTTTTTTAACTTAGGAACTGGAGACTTGTTAGTGACTAACCAAAGACGTAGGTACATAACTTCTAGCTACCTGCATAACGTCCAATGTCATTTGTGCCTGGAACAGGTCAAGAGCTAAAAACAGGTCAACAGGATGGTCTATCACTTTGGTATGACCAGTGATCATGACCAATGTGACCATTAAAGGGTAATTACGGACGGTTCTACCACGGTGTTCACGTTGTTATCTGGAGACCTATGTCTTGTAATACAGACGCTACAAATCTAACCCATGCAAGATTTGATCAGTGTAACGTTTTCCATTCTATGGACCGACAACAATCTTTCACAGGCTGGATGGATGTGACATTTAGTTAAATACTAGCGTCTACCCGCGACTTCGTCCGCGCATCGTTTAATCCTATTTATTTTCAGGGATAAAAAGTAGCAATGTTAATGCAGATTACGTAAAGGTTATATTCCTTTCATCTAAATCCGACAAGTAGTTGCAGCCTGATTGAAACACAAACATCTAAACTTTGACATCTATAATATTAGTAGGATTTATTCGTAGTACTCATCATTGGTTCTTTAAACAATGATTGATGACGTCAGTCAGTCAACACATAAGTTTTTTCCATAAACAAATTGGAGAGAAGCTGAGTTGCGAAAGTTTGCAGGGCAAGTTTGTCGACCGCATTTGTCGATGGCAAGTTCCCCGCTCGATTAGCATCAACACCAACTTGCTCCTCGACCCGATACAAATATCTTCTTGTTTGGGAGTAAACAGAAGCACCTGTTTTTGTCTGGGCATTTAAATACTCATCGGTAGTTTGGAGTGATACAAAAACAGTAGGTAATTAAATAAAATAAATAAATATTCAGGGACATTTCACACAACACCCTCTAGTCCCAAACTAAGCAATGCTTGTAATATGGGAACCAGATGGCTGATAGAATACTTATATACTTTTTTTTTTGTAAATACATACTTATAACACATAGTAACACCCAGACATAGAACAAACATCTATGTTTTCCACGCACAAATGTTAGTTCTTGGTGGGGATCGAACCCACAATAACAAGACAATAATAATTGAATAACAAGACTAGACTGTTCTATACACATATACCTTTTGCTCTGTCTTTCATAAGAGATAAGTGATAGAGGTTGAGAAAAGAAGATTTTCCCTATCAATGCATTACCTTACAAAGTCCGTTCAGTTTATCTCCCATAATTATTGAACTACTTGTTGAAATCGGTAGGCCTACACATTTGTGCCTCGTAGGATACTTCTGGGTATTCAAAATTATTTCATGCCGTCTAGTCGAAGCGACGCGTGACTTGAAGGCTAGTGAGTATTTGGCCCAGAGTATCAGCATTGCTATTCAGCGCGGCAATGCAACCAGTGTCTTGGGCACGCTTCCGATTGGTACTGATTTGGATCAGTGGAGCTATCTATAAATAGTTTGCAACAGTTTGCAGATAGATGAACTGTTTCATGTGTATTTTGTGAATATTGTAAATACTCGTAATTTTATTTGTGAATAAAAATACTTGTCATGTTTTGAGTGGATGTCTATCATTTGTGGATTGGAAAAGTAGAAGGAAGGAGATAGCTTATCCATGGTATTATTATTTCATGGTGGTGTTTCATGTTCGGGAAAGAAACACCTGACCTACCGTTTTTTTATACATTATAAACAAGCGTTTGACCGCAATCTCACCTGATGGTAAGTGACGATGCGGTCGACGATGTAGCACATTTGCTTAGAAGAAACCTATTCACTCTCCACTTCTTCTTCTTCTTACGTGTCAATGGTGACAACAAACACTAGACGAAGTTCGAATAGAACTTCGCCACTTCTACCCCTTCGTCTGTGGCGTCCAAAATATCATCCCTTGTGCAGGTGGTAGGGCACAAGGGGCAAATGAGTAAATGGGACATCGTTTGACTCTCCACTTGAAAACATTCAACAATTACACCAATTACACTGACCAGAGCCTGACTCTTAAATCAGAAGAAGGTATGTTTTAACTCAAATGCTCATACCAGTTTGAGAGACTCTAAACATACATATTGTTTGGTATGCGGTCACACGATGAATGCGATAGATACAACTACAAATAATGAGTAGCACGCGAAGCAACATTCCTGACACATAACCTATTAACATAATTATTACTTTGTGTAATATACATCTCTATAATATAAATAAATAAATATTCATGGACTTTACACACAACGCCCTCTAGTCCCAAACCAAGCAAAGCTTGTAATATGGAAACTAGGTGGCTGATAGAAAACTTAAATTTTTTTTTTTGTAAATACATACTTATAATACATAGTAACACCCAGACATAGAACAGACATCTATGTTTTCCACGCACAAATGATTGTTCTCAGTGGGGATCGAACCCACGACCCACAGCACGGAAGGCAGAGCCGTTACCGACTGAGCTGTGACGCCTGTCAATATGCTTACTAATACTTATTATTGTAATATACATGAATAACTGTTATGATTACAGAACCTTTTTATTCGTACGATGTTTAATACATATTTTATGAAGTAATAAATGCACGTCCATTTGAATACTTCATAATAACTTCTCCGGTGTAATGCAATGTCACAGGTTGAAGTAACCGCTGAACATCAGGTAACCCTTGGTAGTGCTTGTTTTTTTTTATAATTTTACTTATTTACAACTTATCTGATAATTGGAGCTTATTATTCTATATCTTTTTTATATAATATAGAATGTCCTTTAGCCACAATCTCACCTGATGGTAAGTGACGATGTGGCCGACGATGGAGCAGGACAGTCTAGAAGACACCTATTCACTCTTGCCTTGAAAAGACCCAGATTATATTTCTCAGGAAAGACAGAAGACGGCAACGCGTTCCATTCCTTGGCAGTTCGCATAATGAATGTAGATCTATTTGCGTCATAAAATATAAACTCACTCATAATTTTCCATCAAAACGAAATTCTCGGAGAATGTGATAAAATGTCACTTGCAATCAAATAAACCATCAATCACCAAGAACATTGAACCCGACCCTGAGCCTAAATTCTTGCAAGGGGTCAAGAAAACATCTTTGCGCAAGGTCACAAAGTCTTGTGCATCTTAGGCCAACTTTGGACCACAGAAAAATGTACCCTATTGTATAAAGCATTTACGAATAAACGATTTTATGAAAAGGGTTTACAAGCACTAACCAACTTTTGTTTCATACTAAAGTTGATATTGGTCTTCAATTCCCTTTGAGGAAACACCATCGTTTGTTCCATCTCTCTTTCTCTTAAAAGTGTGTTTGACTTAAAAATAACGATAGTCAAGAATCCACGAATTCCGAATTCTTCAGTGTATGTATATCTTTAGTACTCCTAGAGATTTCTAGTGACGTACGGCCGTATAATCAGCGCAAAAACTGAACAACACTGACACCAAAATTTATTTATACAAATCTATACAATTGGCAACAACGCAATTGTGATGATTACACGCAAAACAGCCCGATTCTCCAATTATTACACACATCTGTATATAAATAAATACCTAACTTCCATTGATATCCAATTGAAAGTGACACAGGCCTCCGGCATCCGCAACCCCGGAGCGGGTAACGAAATGAAATTCCGACGGCATTCCGCGACACAAAATGTGTCCGCGATTATGACCATCGACGCTATAACCACAATGAATCTCACTGTAATATGTAACATTTGCTATTACATTTTTTTTCTTAACCTATATTGTCCCACTGCTAGGCAAAGGTCTCTCCATTTCCTTCCAGGTTTGCACTGGTTGTCGAGGTCCCACCAATTTACTATTTAACTTCGATAAGTACATTACATAATGTATATTAAAAGCTCCGGCGAGATGGGACGACGATCTGCGAAATGTAGCTGGCAGACACCTGGATGAGGAGAGCCGAAGATCGAGCTCAAAGGCGCGTCTTGGGAGAGACCTAAGTCTAGCAGTGGACCAATATAAGTTGATGATGATGATTAAAAGCTCAGATTACCGCTAATAAAAACAAAAATACACGCGAGAGCAATGATTCCGGGTCACTTAAAGAATGTTAAAAATCTCGGAAACTAAAAATGATAGGTTAATGCAATAAATTGTATTTAATAGACAATGTAATACTCCTTAAATGAAGGTATTAAAACTTCTTAGTTATTGTAAAGTTATATCTTAAAAAAATCAAATTTGAAAAAGGGCCACTTTCGAAGATGGAACTACGAAATTACAGCATTTGGTTTTGCTTTTGTTTGTAATCTGTCATTTATGTGGGTATATAAACCATGTTGATAGTGCTCTATATTCATTATTCAAGCTGAAATTATGTCGCTTACGCCTGAAGAATGCACCAGAATACTTACAATGCTGGAAACCGGCCGGAGTCAGCGCGATACAGCCAGGACTGTCGGTGTGTCGCTGTCAACAGTACAAAGAGTTCTCCGACGTTACGAAGAAACTGGTTCTAACCTACGCAGACCAGGAACGGGCAGAACCAGGTGTACCACAGCACGAGAAGACCGATACTTGGTGAACACCATGCTTCGAAATCGCTTTCTCACAGGAACTGAACTCACAAATCAGTTTCGACGCCTCGGAGGAAGTAACCCAAGTGCATGGACAGTAAGACGTCGGCTTGCTGAATCTAACTTAAAACCCCTTAGACCTGCAAACGGCCCTAAACTGGAGCGTGGGCATCGTATTTCAAGACTAAGATATGCCCAGAGCCACGTAAATTGGAGTATTGAAGATTGGTCAAAAGTTATGTTCTCCGACGAATCAAAATTTATGCTCTACAAGCACGATGGAAGACACAGAGTGTATCGAAGACCAGGGGAAAGATTCAAGCAAGCATGCATCGAAGAAAAAGTAGCCTACGGTGGTGGGTCTGTACTTGTGTGGGCCGGAATTTCTTCTGAAAGTCGCACAGAGCTGGTGATCATAGAAAACGGCTCTTTAACTAGCGTAAGATATGTGGAAGAAATCCTCAATGATCATGTTGGTCCATTTATGGTCAATTTAGGTGAGGATGCTATATTTATGCATGACAATGCCCGACCTCATACAGGTAGGATTGTGAATGACTACCTTCAAGAGATGAACATTACTCGTATGGAGTGGCCAGCGCGCAGCCCGGATATCAACAAGATCGAGCATGCTTGGGACGAGCTAGGCAGATGCGTAAAACAACGAAACCCTCCCCCAATCACGCTTCGTGAGCTCAAAATTGCTCTCACAGAGGAATGGGAGAATATTCCCCAAAATCGTATAAGGAACTTGGTGTACAGCATGCCAAACCGCGTAAACGCAGTAATGGAAGCACGAGGAGGCAATACGAAGTATTAAAATTCAAGTCAAATCGTAATAAAGTTCAAAAATTTCATGTTTCCTATTTTTGTTTTAAGGAGAGATCAGCAGTTTTTTTCTTTATGTAATTTTGTGTTAATAAAATGTATGGTGACTCATATTTTTTTACTTTCATTTAAGGAGTATTACATTGTCTATTAAATACAATTTATTGCATTAACCTATCATTTTTAGTTTCCGAGATTTTTAACATTCTTTAAGTGACCCGGAATCATTGCTCTCGAGTGTAGTTCGTTAGTGGCCAACTCAGGTGACGGAGTATTTAGGCCGCCTTAAGACCTCCGTCGTGGCTTAACGACTGCTAGAGCCGGGACCGACAGTTTAACGTAGCCTTCGAAGCATGGAAGCGCTCAGATGTAAATGCCACTAGCGGTCACCCATCCAAGTATGCGACCGTAAATGTGACCGCGCAGAACGTTGCTTAACCTAGATAATCGGTGAAGATTGACTATGAAATGTTTGTGTAAGTATAGATAAAATCAACTACTGTTTAGTATGATTACTGTTACCTACTATTTTTGTAGCATAATGATTATGTACAGTTTTTATACATAAGGTAAGTACTAAAATGGAAAAAAGATTTTGGGTTTTTCTTCATAAAGTTTGTCGACTTATTACCGGCATTTTACTGTTAAAGATGTGAATAAGAGATAAGCCAATTTAAGTTAAAAGCATAAGCCTAACCTAATTGCGCCCATCCTTTCATATTTTTGAAGCCATTAGTCAGAAGCTGAGTCTGATAATATAATATTCACGGAAAAATAAAGGTAATATAAATATGTTCAGCATAATAAAGTAAGCTTCTTTAGACAGTCATGTTAAAATTATATTAAACTGGCCCTTTTATTGATAAACTCGATGTAAGCTTGGAATAGTTACGCCGTGTTTTGTCTCTTTCGATCTAATTTGAATCTACTTGTCAATGCAAAAAACAAAATTTTTAATATGGGAAAAATCTTTGTTTGAATCCAAAAACGTGATAAAGCGATGACCTAGGTCATTTAATGATACTTATCATTGAATTAATTAATGTAATATTTTGAGATAAGTAATTGATGTGAAAATGCTGATATAGACTGATGCACTTGTAAAAAATTAAATTAGCTGAGATTGTATCGGTCGGCATACCACAGAACAATTATAAAACTTTAAAGCATCGACCGTAGAGACTAAAATATTATTGAGAGTCCCGGTCGTCGCGACGGCCATAATACATCGTGAATGAACAAATAGTTGTCCATCTGCAAAAACATTACGACATGCCACAATCAAATGTAATTTTCACGTGAAAAAATGCACAACTTTGCTGCATAATATAAGTTCATCTGGTTAAAGATAGCTAAGCGTATTCAATTGATTTTATCGAATACATGACTCTAGGTTGGACTCTATCGATATAAGATAGTAGCACTTCATTGACCGTTTTGTAATAATAAGTTTTGCGCGTCTGTACATTTTTATACTGCGGCCGTACTCTCTTCCATAATATTGTGTTATACCTTATCGAATTTGCATGTTTTTACTGAATAACATTCCTTTGGCGCAGTCGAGATCAAAGGCCGACTCGAAAGTGATTTCGCACCGAGTTACTCGAACAAGATTCAGTTTCGCCCCTGTCTGCTCCGCTATCTGGCTTCTGAATAATTTTCATCTAATAAGGAAAATTGTAAATGGCCATTCGAGGCTTTATAGACGCTTCAATCGAAGTTCGTCGTGTCTTTCGAAATAAATTTCACCAGGATCGAACGTTTTGTGTTTATTCCTCACGTCTGCGTGATCTGTTCAGAATCATTACTGAATAGTAATCTGATTGTAATACCTGAAAATTTATACAGAAAAAACAAATTGAAACCATGGGCCGACGTATAATTCGTGAGTATATTTACATTTTCCATTACCGGCGGGCGCCCGATAAAATATTTATGGACGAAATAACATTAAGAAAACGCCGCTTGTTTCTTTCAACATGTATGTTTAATGTGCTGATAATCTGGAGTCGTTTGATGTCAAAGGCGACGGCGACGCGTCGCAAGCCGCTTAGCGCTGGACAGAATGTTTCCACTTCACTTTCCCACTTTAAATTATTCCAAACGCGATCTACCGACGAAATTAGATAGATAGACAGATAGACAGATAGACAGGCATTTATTTGCACACTAAGTAACACACAGTACACTTACAGAACAAAACCAACAAAAATAAAAGTAAAGTAAAAAAGTAACAGAAAAATGAAGCTAGTAGGTGTTTGTGTGCTACAGCAGCAAAAGGGTTATTTAAAAATTGTTACTTAAGAACTTAATCGACGCATCGCTCTTTGTCTTTGTTACGAATTGTTTACACAAAACACCCCGTTTCATTTCGTACAATTCCGAATTCTGTTGTCCTTTTTGTAACCACCTAACGTTTTAAATTTGTTTCTAGCGTAAACTTAATTGGCTGTGCGCGTTCGTCCAGCCCTGGATATCCGTCAATTTTGTTTTGGCTTTAGTGAAATCTGATACTGGAAAATATAGAATTTGATATTAATATATATAGAATAATATATAATATAGAATTTGCTTACTCAGCGGAATAGTTCCAAACTCAAATGTATTTGGATTAATGAAGATAGTTTTTGAAAAGTCATACCACACCCTGTATATTTGTATCCATTCGGTTCTCAGCACCGTGCCTGTTGAACAAACGCAAAGGAGATGCGATTAACATGTTAATACAAGCGCAACGCTAATTAGTTGGAGATTAATCCCGACCTGCCGAGGATTACTCAAACATAATAATACAAGTCGCTTGCATAGCTTCGCTTTGTTTGGGAATCAACATCGATTTTAAAGTAGGTATGCCTGAAAAAAAAAAGCTCTGCCTTAAAAATAATTGATTACTGAGTCTTAGATGACTTCACCCACCATATAGAATTAATTTCAATTTCAACCCTATGCGACTCCAATCTGTAGCACAACACGTACAACTCGTAACCGAACATTTTACACAGTACAAGTGGCGTATATCTCATTGAATATCGATTTCAAATAAAATTGCAACCTTTTCAGATAACGAGGTGACATTTCCCCTTTTTCCGGCAGGCCGTTTGTCGCCCTCAGACACACATTGGGAATTTATAAACAGAAATAAGCGAAACAAATCTAATCGTGTACCGGGGGCTGTATAGCAGATGTATTGATGAATGGGATCGGTTCGATTTCCAGCTGATTTCGATTTTATTTGACAGGTAGTTAAAAAATAATACAAAGGCCTTAAAATGTTTGGTCTAAAAACGCTTGATTTTTTTTGTTTAAACAAGCAGTTTTAATACACCTATAATATCCAGCCATTACAGTTAAGTATAGGTAAGTACCCAAAAAGTTACTTACATTCATACTCAGAGACGTATAAAAAATGAACAGATACACCGCAAATTTTAATTAATATGAGTTTAAATGACGTTTCTGAGTGCTTTACTTTAGTTACTTCCCTTAGTCCAAAAACGTATTATAGTAAAACTAATACCTAACTGATAAAAACAGACTACCATAATATACCTAACGATCAATGCAAACTAAAAGGATGAATGAATTACGACTAAAAAATAGTACGAATAGTGAAGATCAAACACTGAACTCGCAACCGGAAATACGTTACAAACATGAGTTCCGCAACTTACGCCATTCAATAAGCTCCTAATGACATCCGCTCGGCGCGCGACGTTCGACACTAGTGCTAGCTTATATAGAAAAGCTTGTTCAATTCATCTATACTGAAGTTATTCGCACTCACACTGCCAATTCCATAGAAATAGTTGTTCATATAGATAAAAAGTATTTAAGTACTCTATCAGCCATCTAGCTCCCATATTACAAGCTTTGCTTAGTTTGGGACTAGAGGGCGTTGTGTGTAAAGTCCATGAATATTTATTATTTATTTATATAGCCACTTTAATCCCCCGAAGTATTAGTGTCTTATTTACGTAACAAACAGTACTGCAAAGGAAAGTATATTTTTTTGTGTGAAGGTTCATACAAAAAACGCTAGGAACCAGGCCGTAGTTTCTTGCCCGTTCTTCTAGACGATTCTAAATGATCCTTGTGATTTTATTGAATAAAAGATTTTCGACTTTGACTTTCAAACAGTGTCCTAAGCAATGGTAACCGCTTAACATCAGATAGGACGGTTGTTTCGATACTTTATCTCATGAAAAAAAAAATTCGTATTATTAATTGTTATCTCGATCATAGATTAAGTAATATGTTCTTGTCAGTTGTGTTTTCAACCAGAGCAAACCAGCAGCTCTGCACAAACCGTGAAAGTACCTACTTGTTGCACAACCACCTAACGAGATAGCGCTCGACAATGCTTTATGGTATTGCCTTGAGCTTACATGGTCGCCATTTTGTTAAGGTTAAGCTACTTTGTACGGAACACTTATTTTCCGTATGAATAGTTTCCAGTGTAATCTATAGTATACACTATAAGTATCTTGTTTTATTAGACATAAAATAATACATAGACAAGATCCCGACAAAAATAGCATGAAAAAATACGAGCTGCTTCTAAAAAGCTCAGAATACACACTTGTTCGTTCATTCGCATGAGTTAGTGGCCATCTGTAGTGAAGGAGAAAGACTGCTAGAGCCGGGACCAACAAGCCCTCCGAATCACGGAAACGCTCCAATGTAAATGCCACTAGCGGTCACCCATCAGTAGTGACCGCGCAGAGCGTCGATTTACATCGATATTTTGTAAAAATTTACCAAGCAATCTACGCCACTATAGTTTCGATTTCACACTGTGCAATTGCATATCGTTTTGAAGAATTTGGGTTGATGAATGTTTTAGTTTTCTAGTTCAGTTGTTGATAACAGTCATCAGAAACTAAAATGCGGGTTACTGTAAAGGTCTATCACACATTCTGAAAAAAAAATCTCTTTACACTTCTTACCATTGCCGGTTTCATTTTACTATTCTGAACAGTCAACTTTTAGAAGTCAATGCTATCGATTCTGTTGTTGCATTTTTCTAAATTAACCTAATTTGACAGCGCTAAAATTATAGCTGTCTTTGTCGTTTCAGTTTATGAGAAAGGGACGGCAACATTTTAAGTGCTGTCAAATTAGGTTAGTTTAGAAAAATGCGACAATGGAATCGATAGCAGTGTAATAGTACTGAAGGTTAAAATTTCTTTTTTCTTTTGTTCGCAGATTCTTCTACTTATACCACTTCTCGTTCTACGCGTACCACTACCGCTTCAACGGACAGTACAGCAGTTTGGCTCTTGTAACATCATGGCTTTTCATTCAGGTAAGCTCCACGGACCACTTTTCTACAAATAATTTAAATTTTAGGGACGGAACAAGCAGGTATAGTAGTCACAACGGATCTTTGTCCTACTGGACATTTTTGTGTAATTGGAGGTAAGCGAAATTTGCCTATGAAGCATTGCACTTTAGTCTTATGGTTATACACAAGAGCGTACAGATGCAATGCGACACCCTCAAAAAATACCTTCCATTTCCATCCATTGTCCAGATCCATCATGGATCTAAAAAGATATTTTTTTATCAATAGATCTGTTTTCTAATAAATAAAATAAATATTCATGGACATTTCACACAACGCCCTCTAGTCCCAAACTAAGCAAAGCTTACTAAACTGGAACAATGTCATCAAGCCTGAATACGAATATACTTAAAACATTTATTAAACCCCATTCTCACATACCTTAGATGTTACTAATAATGTGTTTTAGCAGTATCATAATTTGTGTTATTTCACGTCTGCAAAACATGGTATGGCCTACTGTCTGTTTGCTAACACTTTGATGTTGGTCAGACCGCCACGGGCTATGCCATTTCAGCAAAGCGCTTTAATAACGGCTCCGGACGAGGATAGTTACTTACCTCAATGCATTATGAGGTCGTCAAGTAACTCACAAACATATTTTTTTATATTCTTATCGTAATGATTGACTATACTAACAGATAGACGCACCTGATGTTGAGCGAGGCGGCTTTAACAATTTCGTTACTTCACAGTACACATCCTCTGAGAACGTGCAATTTCAATAGCGATCCTTTGGCTAGCCAGTGTTAAACTTTGTTTTATAAAGTCCAACAAAACATGTAGGTAGTCAGCTGTTTCTTGTCTTATGAGGTTTTGAACGATTAAACAGCTTGCTTGACATAAATTAACTTACAAGTCACTGTCCCCATCTAAACATGTTTTAGCTAAACTGTTTGCATACAGCGATATTAGCTTTCCGCCTTCCGCTGACACGGTCACCGTACTAATATCACAAAATGCTAAATGCTATGATGTTTTGAATTGCCAATGAAATAGCGCATTCAATCTAATTATTCATAATTATCTTGAATTATACTATAAGACCATACCCGAAAACTTCGAGGGGTTAAAGTGCCCATCAATATGTACAACTTTTCCTATGGAATAATCAGTTATTGCGCGAAAAAAATGGTATTTTAGTGACGATAAAGATAGTTCAACTTTTCAAGCGAAATCCGTTTCTTTCGCTCGTCACTTTTATGCTCGATGCTTAGACAAGCAGAACTAAATAAATATCTGACGCTCACGGATTTATCCGCAACTATGAAACTCGCGCACTCTTATCAGCTCGCCGCAGTGTTTCGTACTTTCTAACAAGAAACAACAGACCCTTACAATATCACTATTTAGTTTATCACCTCGTATATCTGTAAATCTATAAGACTTGAAAGTGTAATTGTTTTTCAAATACTGAAAATACAAAATTAAAATCATTCATTCTAAAGAAGAGTAATAAGGGATTGGAGTATAAGAAATTCCACGCACGATGGACTTATTTACAGCCAATTATATCGTATCGTCTGTCGCATCGTTACGTGTTTGAACTTTCATACAAAACCTGTAGAGAGAGACAAATTAGTTGCTAAGACAAAAGGCCTCCCTAAAACTATACTCAATACACATGTAACAAATACATTAAAAGCAAAATATTTAGAAATATATAAACTTTCTTAAAATAGTTCGTAATCGAAAGTTATAACACTTTTAATTTCAGTAATACCGCAAATGACCTTATCCAATAATTCAGATACTTTCAGATAGCCTTAATCAGTCTTTGACGTAATGACCTTTGCAAACCCAATAGTGTTCCATTCCTCTTTGGCCGAAACTTTCTCAAAAATCATAACATTTCTAAATATAAATATCATCCCTCAGCATTACCGCTAATAGTTTTCACATGCCCCAAGTTTATTTCAGAATGTTGGCGAGACCGCGTCAAAGTTTTGTCAAATGTTTCCCGGGACAATCCAAATAACATTCGTGCGTGTAATATTTTCCCGTGTGCCCGAGGGACACTGGAGCATAGATGAGCAATAACAGAAATACAACTTAAATTATAGAAAAACCATATGGTTTTCGTCAAAATTAACGAAAATGTACCTAGTTTTTAGAATACTCACTTGGTGAGTTCCTTTCATTCCGATGTTGTCTATAAAAACCAAAACTACGAGCAGTGTTGGTCGAGTATGAGTAGAACTATTGATTATTTAGTTCAGTTTTTATCATAATAAGTGACGACATCAGGCCCACCTGATGCTAAGTGATTACAACACTCTGCTTACAACAATTCATACATCTTATTTAAAGCCATAATACATATTGGATAATTAGCAACTACATTTAAGTTTTTCATTTAAAATCAAGTACTGCTTTAGCAGACGTATAAAAGTTACAAAAAAATTAAGGTACACTTTTCTAAAATAATATATTTTGGAGTTAGTCTTCTGATAACTGCAGCTGTAACACTCCTCCGCGGCGACTGAGCCCGCGATGACGTACTTAAATTACGTTGATTTCTGAGCTGGCGGGATTTCAGGCCACTTTCGAGGGATAATAAACCGAATAATTTAAATTGCTTTTCTTTATTATGAAACCAACAAAGGTGAAAATACTTCAGTCAAGTTGTCATGATGACCAGACCTCTTAGCTTTTTATCTTTACTGTTAAAATTGAGTGATATAAAAATATCACAACCTAACCTAAACACCGAACTTTTTCGGTTGGTTTGTCTTTTCTTAATACAAGTAGTAATAAGCGCTTATGCAGTACGCGTGCAGAACGACAGACTTTCACATTTATAATGGAAGTGATTCGCTCCGGAATAACATCCCTTCAATTTGGTCTAGCGTACGTAGTTCCCATTGCATGTTCCGTGTCTTAGCGGATCCACTTTGGCGTCGATTTCCGGCCGGTGCGGGCGCTCGGAAGTTAATAACACGCCAGGCGGACTTCGACTCGTGTGGACGTAGTCAGGATGTACCCTCGTGTAGGGGAAACTTGTGAACAAATATATTCTACTTTCATAAATGCAAACGTTTACATTTTTGATTCAATCACGCCGTCGTTTTGTTAGTTCATTTTGAATTAAGCTTGGAATCCATACCATAGATGGGACCTCCTTTGTTAGCATTTATTTTTAGAAACAAAAATGTTGCTCTTTGTTCATCAAATAGGTCCTTCTCTTTCTATCTTCATGTAACTAGTCTCAATAGCACAAAGCAGCTTAGGTTACTGTAGTTCATGAAAAATCAAATTTTGTACTAAGTACGTCCGAGTAAGCCAATAAAATTTATCTACATGTTGAGCCTCATCCGCTGTCGTGTGAGTTCTGTATAGATTTATATTAGCACTTGTAGGGTGCCAGTGACTGTTTTTTTTTCATACAACTCTTACTCCGGTTTCTACCCTTCCAGGGCCTGTTAAGACTGCCAGTCACGTAACAAATTTTAAAAGATACTTTTTCTAGGTGTTCGGTAATCATCTAAAAATATAAAAGTTTTTATAACAGATTATTTTAAGATTATTATGTTTAATATATTTATGTTTAATTGGCCAATTAGTTTCCTAAGCTGAGCAATTATAATCTCGATCTAGATAACAAGTAAAAATCAAATGCAAAAAATATTTATTTTTTCATAAATATGAAATCTACATCCTTTCATCGGATCGCAAACATTTTCCTTTTAAAACACAATAGATATTTTTCCAGTCTTAAAAATAAAACGGTATTGTGTGCCGATCGTGATTTCTAAGGGCAGATATAGGACCTAAGAGGCTTTGCAGTTACAAAGAGCCCTAGCAACCTTTGCTACAGTTACGAATCTTTTTCTAATAAAAGTACAATAGTAACAACTTTCCCGTTCTCTCTTTAGCAAATAAGAGATACAATGATAAATTCGCTAAAAAATGTTATTTTTACAAGAGCTTACTCATCACGATGTTTTTATTTGATACGCCTACTTGGAAATGGTTACAGCACTAGGATTATTTCCCGCTTCTCAAACGTGCTTAGGGGAGTGTAGTAGGCTCTTCCAGATTACATCCGAGAGGGCGGCGTTGAAAACAAGGAGCTCCCGGAATGCAAAGTGGGGGCTTATCTTATAATCATCGAGCGTGTCAACTTATTAATAAAAATCATATTTCACGAGGTTGCCTGCTTTCGACCGCCGGCATGCGGCAGACGGTGGTACGCGCCGCGCATATAATTGGCGCCCAACGTGGTACTGGCCGCTTTGTTTTGTTTTTCTTATCTATAGCAGATATTTTAAAAACCGGGTGGTTCCACCCGTTCCACTTTAAACTTCTGTCGATATGATTCTTATAAAAAAGTTTCAGTTCATGTTCTACTCGTACTTTGCTGTTGTAAGCTCAATTCACTTTGTTATTGCAAAGATTTAATAGCTACTTGTGTTAATATCTGTCAAGTCCTAAATCAACATAAAAGGCTCCGTTTTGTGGTAATTTGGCAAAGTGTTGTAATCTTCGAGATCTCTCGTAAATTATAGTTAAACTTAATCCAAACATCCTTCCTTTGAAACATCAACCTACCGTAAGTATAGCTATAAAGTTATGTTAAATATTTTAGCCTACTTAATACCATTGTACTAGCCCGAATTTACCTACTAAAATAAGTAAACTGAAATAAAAATAAAAGAACAATTCCAAGAGTCTTTTCTCATAATAAAATGTACAGATTTTCAGCAACTAATTGTTTCTACAATTCTCTCTGAAACTGTAGAGTTATAACAATAAATTCAACAGTATTTTCGTCGTGGTATGTTTTCTTTCGGATTAGTTAAATGAAAAGGGATTCTTTTTTTTGTTAAAAAAATGTCTCTCGTCTCGACCTGCGCTCCGGTCTCGGCGTCCGCTATTTTTTCTTTGCATTTTAAATCAAAATAACTTTATTTTCGTCCGAGTTCTCTACCGTCTTGGCATAATCAACGTGCCGCTTCGTGCCGTTAAAGTGTTTAAGACAATTTTGCGGGTAAAAAATTCATAATCACAAAGAAGTCTTGTTCCTTTGAAGTGTTAAGTACTGGGGCTGGTTGTGGCGTTTTGCATCTCTTCGCCTTTTATAGCGCTAGACATTGCGCTTTGCGCGTGCTCTTGAGAACTGTTTATGTGCTTGACGTCGAGTTGCTAGTTGCAACAACTCCTTGTAGGGTTCAAGTCTTATTTACATCTTTATAAGTTGTCTTCTTTTAGTTTTACGTCTTTTAAATATAACTGTATATTATTTTTATTTACTCTCTTTAGACAATAACTTCGTAGGCCACGAGCGTCATTTGTAAAAAAATATATTCAGTTTAAATATAAAAGCTAATACTAAACTCAGTTAGACTTTTAACTAAAATCCTAAAAGTTTTCCCTTCAATAATCTGCTACAAACGACCTGAAAATTAATAAAAAGGTCTCGTTTTTCATTCATGTTAGATACCTAACTGGCAAAACGGTAAATCTCAAAGCGGCCGATTTTAATGGACGCATAAAAGGGCATCATCTCTGTCCATTAAATACCTTTTAAACGTTTGATCCCTTTTGTATTTACCATAGCGATGATCCGAACAGATTGTGAGCGCGGGCCGTGTTAATCAAGCCTTTATAATGCATTCACGTTCTCTGTGCTCTGTTCCACTGACCTATTAATGTAAATACAGTTTGTAGACCACTTCATCACACATCAGAGTTTTTGCGAATAAACACTTGACTCATATTCATGGTTTCATCTTATGCAAAGTGAGCTGGTCACCACTACAAATGTTTCTATCAATCGTCATCCCGGTAAGGTACAATTTATTTGTTCAAAATATATTTTCAAAAACAATTTAGAAGCCCAAACAAATTTGGCGAACACGTCAAGCAATGAATGCAAAAAATGATGCAAAATTTTCAATTATCTTTGGAGACGTGTCTCGCGTCCCGAATAATAAATCATGAAGGTGTCGCAACTTGTCCGCGCCGGCAACCCGTTATAACCGCCGCGGAAAAATCAAAACGAGGGGTTCACAAAATATAATTTCAAATAAAAGTTCACTCCGGAGCGGTCACAAGTTTCTTAATTAAAACTTACGTCGGACGTCGCGAGGGGAGGGAACTTTGACCCAGAAATAAATAAATACAGACGGGAGGAGTGACTCTAGTGTCACGACTCGCTCATTTATTTGTCTAAAGGAGTTTTGCTCAGTTCGACGGACGTGTCTCATAATCTGCGGGAACGCAACTATTGGCAGCTTATCTCTTTACAGTTTATTTATTGCTGCGTGTTCCTTATCCCCTCGTGTTTCATTTCAGTGAGACACCGTGTTTTCCTGTTCGAACCGGCATTAAACGTAGAGACCCGTTTACTGATTAAGATACAGCATAATCGATGTACCACGAATGGCTGTTTTTATGTAAAATAGTAACCACTGCCTATAACAATGCATTGCCTCACTGAGCACGTTCACTGAGGAGGTGCTCAGTGATCCATTGCACTGCGCCCATCATTCTGAGACAAAGGTGTTCAGTCTCATATGCCTACTATACAAACTATTTTTTATATTGAATATGTTTTTTGTTGTTACAGCACTCCATGCTCTATTTCTTCCATCACTACGAGCTTCCAGTCATACTACAGCACGTCCAATTGCAGCAACTCCTTCTCCGCACTCACCGAGGCATGGCTGGCATGATGGGCCTCGCAGGCATTGCCGCGATGGCCAGCGGCGCTCCGTACCAGGACGCTCCCGGAACCGGCATACAAGCCACCCCACCAACCGCGCAATCCACCACCCAAACTATCCAAAACACTGTCCAATCACAGACTCAGACTACTCCCTCCGTCTCCACAGTTCAAACCAACACCACCCACACGGGCGACGTACTTCCCAGAATACCAGAAACAAACACCGCTGGCACCAACACTCCCGTAGAAAACGAGGAGCGAGCTATCCTCCCAACCAACGAAATCAGAAACAATAAAGACATCTCACCCATGGGAGAAGGGATCAACATTGAGAAAATAGCAAGGAGAGACTCCGGTGCTATCAAAGAGTCCAACTCCACAGGTGATATCGTACAGAGCGCGCCAGACGGCGACTCCACAACGACCAGCGTCAAAGTTGAACCTTCGACTCTAGACCGCAGACGAATCGGTGACGAAAACCCCGAAGACCCGCTGACGTCGGGCTTTGAATTGGTGCCAGAACTAGCACCTAGAGCGTCACCTGAGGCTGACGACATAGATTAGCGAATAATTTATAATAATTCAAGCAATGGTTATAGTTGTTTGAATTATAAAGCCATTGCTGCTTTTGTGAGTGAAATCGCCAGATTATCTACCTATTAGATAGATGATACAATTTTGTCATTACGTGTAGGGCTAGGGTGGTAAGTCTCAATACTGGACATAAGTTTAATGAACACGAAATGATGTAAGTTCAAAGTTTTATTTTCTAGGATATCGTATTTTTGGTGTCTGTAATGTTAGGATTCTGCCATTGCCTACAAATGTGTAAATACTTATTATAGTAATACGAAACGAATCTAGATTATTTGGTATGTTCCAGAATCGTAATTTATTATTACTTTGCATTGAGAGCTGGAACATGGCATACTCATTTTCAGTAATTTAATTTACTTGCAAATAAAATATTTTCGTTCATATCATGCTTTATTATTTACTAGATTTCACACACTTTGCAAGCGCTTTTAACAGTAATCTACAGGCTATTCAAGTCACTAACTAAGTAAGTATATTCCAAGGTTCACCCAAATTGTTTCAAAACCTAAAGAAACCAGGAATCTACCTAATAATTCTCAAAAAAGCTTATGAAAGTTGAGAAAAGCTCTTGACTTCAAGTAGGTAGAGATGATCCAGTCTAAAACTACACAACCGGATTATTGAAAATTGTCGTTATTATGATTTTGAATAATTATAAAGTAGTATCCAGTTGTAGATTGAATGATTTCTGCTGGGTAGGTAGGTGTTTCATACCCATCATTCATAGAGCCTAGCTAAAATCAAAGTAAGTAATTCACAGATATATGCCTATATTGAATTTTTACTGAAAGGTTTGTCAGGATTCGAACTCAGTTTTCAGTAATAAGCTTATTACACTTTAGTGCGCAAAAAACCTACATATTTATTTATGGATCTGTTAAAAAAACGAGGATATAGTATGAAATCTTTAATTACTTTTTACGCTAGTAAGTACAACCTGCTTATAATAAATGAGCAGATTTTAGAAGAACTTTATCTATATTTTAGGTAAGACCAAAATTAAAACTAGGAAATCACATTTTTCGACAAAGTCGTACCTAGGTATTTAGACTGACTTAAAATCTAAGGTAGATTATTAAAATCTCAATTAAAATATACATAAATAAAGATAGAAAGGATAATACAGTATTTTACAATAGGATATCGATTCTGTTGATTCTTTTTTCTAAACTAACCTAAAAATGTTCATGAGAAAGCTCATGAACTGAAATGACAAAGACAGCTATAATTTTAGCGCTGTTAAATTAGTTTACTTTAGAAAAATGCATCAACAGAATTGGTACCATTACATACAAAGGATTATCTAATTTCTTCAAATAAGTAGGTACCTACCTAATATATAGACCAGAGCGGTACCTACTATTTTTTAATTAAAAACAATTTTGTTTTAACTAGTTTGGTCCGCGCCAACTTTGCTAACGTGCGACGACTGCTGCTCCAAGCCTCGATGATGATGACGCCGCATAAAGTGGAGATATCTGGAAAAAAATATTCAATGTTAGTAAAAACTCAAACTATTATGAAAAATAATCCATCATTGACAATTTAGGTAGGAAGGGGTAATCACGAACAAATCTGACAGTTGCCGCGTTACGTAAACCTAACGTATTCGAATCTTATTGCGCGTCAACGCCAGCTCGACTGCCGAACGTTGTAGCGTCACCGCGCAGTGTATCTCGGATACGCTAGCGTTACGATACGTTTACGATTGTCAAATTTATTCGTGATCAAGGCACTCTGATGAGAAAAAAGAAGATAACTGCAGTATAGTACTCTTAGTCGTAAGTATGTGTCGCAGATATTGACGCCCGCCTTAGTATATGCTATCAAAATAGGTTCCAGAGGTGTAATACATAAATAAAACTAAGGTAAACGATTAATATGATTGTACTATACTTAGGGCGGCTTGCACCAGAATCACTAAACCTGTTTAACAGCTAAATAGATTTAAATCTGACCTATTTATATGACTTGACAACTCGCTAAATACTATTTAATAGTTAAACGCGTTTAGCGATTCTGGTGCAAGCCGCCCTAAGTGCAATTACATTAATCGTACGAAACGAGGGTGTGTGTGTATTTGCATTGGTGGGTAAATATGATGATACCTAGAGTTATAACTGCAAACTTACCTTGCAATTAATTTCAGCTGTGCTGTGTTCAGGGTAAGTTCACCGGGATCACCATTCCTTGCTCAGGACTTTAGGAGTTCTCTGGAATGTCTGTACCGGTTTGGTCTGATATTGGCTGTGAATCTGTAACAAACTTCCCTGTTACCGATGTAAACTGGGAATAGTTATACCGTGTTTTCAATTTTATTCATTTTATTTCAGACAACATTTTATCAATAAAAGACATATAGTGGACGTGCTCGGTGAGGCAATGCATTGTTATAGGCCGAGGTAACCACTTAATATCAGGTGGGCCATCGGTTTGTTCCATCATTTAGTTGTATAAAAAAAATATTGATTTATACCTTAATTACATAATCAATATAAAAACACACACAAACACTCATTTTAGGTCTAATTTGTAACAAATCTTGAAAAGATGAAAATATCTACGGTGTAACTATTGCGAGTTTTATAACAGGTAACAGGGTTAGTGTTTTAGTATAAAATCATTATAATATGCTATACAAAGAATACAATTATTCTAAACAACAGATTTTTGTGGTTCTGAATTATCTAACCGCATCGTCCTGTCTCACCCAAGCACCACTCGACAGCATCAGTAATGAATCACTTTTTCAAAACTATTTAATCAAAAATAGTTCCTATCGTTGTTCATGAGCTTTTAATATTTAATCAGAGTTGGAAAATAAAATGCTGCTAGTTTTCAGCGATAAAACATTTTTGAAACTTTGTCCCTCCATTTATACATGATGTTGACTGTACCTACATGAGCAATCATCGTTACACCGACGATCTGTAAAACTACACTTGTTCCTTGAATAAACTTTTTTTTTATAATTAATATGCGAGCAAACTTTCACCAAAGGTTATGTTATTTAACATGAGATTCAACCGGGCCGAAAACACGCCTAAGTTTTCGTAATTTTTGGTTGTGGCAGCTGACTACATCAAAACGACAATGGATAGAATCATCAGTGGAAAGGAAAAAATGGCCCTCGTGGCACTTAGCATTTTTTCCTTTCCACTGACGGAATAGAATTTTCACAACAGTTCTTAAATACATATTTTCAGTTTTGCACCTGTGGACTACCACGTTCATCGTGGAACTCCGACGATAGATGCTGGAGTAGGATAGTATGGGTAAAATACTCAACGCTTTCTACTTGCCATCACTTCATTCACCACCACCACTTCATTGCGGCTAGATTTAGTAGGTTCGTTTACTAGGTAACTAGTAACTATCGCATGGTTTCTGTGTATTTCTTGAATCCTAATCAATCAATCAATCAATCAATCAATAATCAATGTTAGTTTTAATTTACTTAGCCTAATTTTAAGTTAACTGTTGCATTGTGAATGTTGTGTTCGCCTATAATTGGTGTTTGCACTAGACATAAGACTACTAGAATAAGAATATAATGTTGTTTCTGTGCACAACACTGTTGGTGATCCTATTAATAAATAAATAAATAAAAATCATTGGATATCCAGAATATACTGTAACATTATCAAAATATCTAACTACAACTTACTTTGACCGTGTAGAAGAGAGTTTCGAAAATAAGATATTATTTAACTCAGGGTTAAATATATCTTGTCTTCGAATGTAAGATACGATCATTAATTTGTAGATTTTCTGCAGAATTTTTCAAATGATGCTTTTAATCTTGTCAGCTACGTGTATTCTCAAGCAATAACATCTCACAATGTGTGTTAATTCCCCAAGAATACACGTGGCCGATCAAGTTACGGATTTACTTCAGTCTTGATTCTTCTCCTTTCTTCTTCGTTTAGTGAGGTAAGGGGGTGCGTGAAGAATGCAAGGCAACTCAAACACCCCCTTAATCTCACTGACAAAAATTGTGTAATTATTTTCAATAAGTTTAATTGAATTTACACACTTTTTATCACCTGAAAAAAACTTATATTACAGACTATAAGCAAATAGTTCTACAATAATTGTGAATAAAGCTTTAGTTACGGACAATTTAAAGTTTCCGCCGTTTCATATAACAATGCAACACACAATCAAATTTTAAAAATGTTGATTTTGTATCGCATCATAATAACCTTGTACGCAAACTCCAAATCCTCTGTTCCTATAACTTTACTATTGTAAAACTTAGTTTTTCTAATTGCGATATATCTATACTTATTCGTAGTGTATCGGTTGAAAGTCGACTGTGGGTCTAATCGCTGGGTCACGTGCGTCGTCACGTCTGCCCCGGGCTTGGCCCCGGATTCAGTAATCCGGACTTGGTGATCCAGATCCAGTAATCCGGACGCTGGACGCCGGTTATCTGTGGAACGAAACAGAGATTAAACTGCAGTGCTTCGATTGCCGATTGTTTTGTATCTACATCAACGTTCAAACTTGTTTTGTTCGGTTGTTGATTGATTTGGATGGAAAACGTGATGATGGATTCTGATAATCCAATTATGTGACCAATCAAAAGCATTGATGAACTAATTATAAACAGCAGAAATGAAAGATGTTGGTCGCTACTTTATTTAATCATAAATTACCTAGGTAGTTTACTAAGGAATTTATGTTTTTGCTTACTTTAGCTTTCACTTAATTTGCCGATTTTAGACCCCAATATCCTGCGTGGAACTTTATCATCTCGCGTAAAAATTTGTTACAATTTTTGGCCAAGACATCTGCTTTTTTTTATAAATAAATCCAGAAATAAACCCATATTGAAAACCCTTAAAATAAGAGACAAAACTTGCAAACTGCCAACACAATCCACAAAAACCCCTTTTAAAAGTAAACCCTTGATCGTATTACAAATGCCACAAAGAACTATTCTCAAGTTTAGAAGAGACTACCTTCCGTAACACCTTTTCAGTGTTTGTGATATAACCGACAATCGGATATCAAACGTTAGTCCAATAGTTTTATCCGGCGGGTTTTATCAGAGGGTCGTCCTCTTTGATCCCGACGGCGGCGCTTTGAAGTCGCGCGCCCTTTGTCGCCGCCCGCCCTCGACCTGCGAACGAAGATACTGTGTTACGACACTGTTAGAGAAATGCATATTTTAGGGAATGCTGAGGTATAATTAGAAACATTACTTTTTGCTACGGTCGGGAGAATACCATTTCCTTGTCACGAGGCCGGGCCCCACTTTACTGATACCCATTTGTAGAAAAAAAATGCCACAAAGCAGTAAAAGGTTGTGAAACTGAATGTTACTTACGCATTGAAATATTAAAATAGCCAGACACTATTAAAAATGTTTAAGGCTTTTACAACTGAAAAACTTAGTAATTAACTTTACAAAATATTTGAAAAGCAATCTTACGAGTTAGAACGAAAAGATAAACCCAGCCCGTGAAAGAGAACAGTTTGAGTTCAACTAACTGTAAAAATAAAGGAGTGTGCTCACTGTCGAGGCAAAACGAGACTCATAAATATGAAAGACAATTATTGCCAGCGAGTGCAAGCCTAGCACCTGTTGACGGGAATAGTGTGCACTTAGTTTTGCAAAATTTATTTGCCGTTAAAACTTTATTCGTTGTATTCTCTCCCGTTGGTGGAAGTACGAAAGTTCATTCAATGAAATATTTGGATCGTTATAATATCGAAGTGAAAATGAAATGCAATGGTGGAGGGACCGAAGAAAAGTCGCGATTTAACAAATAAGAGAAAAAAAAATAATTATCCAATCTGAACCTCAATTTTTCCGACCGCTATGGATTCCAAACAAATCGCACTGTAACTAATTGGAAAAAATCTTAACCATCCCACTGTTACTCGATGCAACATTAATTCTCTAGCTTCCACTAAAATTACTACAGATTATATTTTTTAAAAGCCATCTAAATGTTTCGTGTTTCGTATTATAGGATAGTAATGTTATAGCTACGATCTACCCAGGTGCAAGTTAATCAAGCAAACGCCATCTAAATTGGCCGTCGACACGTACCACACATCAAAGTTTAACTTTAAATGAATCTGTTAATTACACTAGTGTTGATTCTCAAGAAACACCCTCGGGGGATCCCCCAAAATTACCTTTGAGGGATTCTATCGGTTTACGAGCTTTTACTTGTAACGTCTAAATATTTAGATTTTCTTGCATATAGAACGACAGGAATGAGGAAAATTATAGTTAGGAAAGTACTTTTCCACATAACTATAGAACAATTCTTTTCAGTTGCCTGATAATTCAATTCTCTTAAAAGAATTCTGTTAAATGAAAAAAGTACTCTATTATTTTATTAATCTAAATCTATCTATCTATCTAGTAAATCTAATAAATAATCTAATCTAGTAAAGATATCTTTGGAATTTTGTTATGAATATTGTGTTTGTTCTTCCATTTTGTGACTTATGACATCCCAACAAAATCCTAATTATTTTTCAGAAAACTAAAGAAATAAGAAAATTGGTCTAAAAGTAGTAAAAGATTTTTTTTTAATACTTACGTTGCTTTGTAGATGCTAAAGCAAAATATTATTTGAAACTGTTAATTTATTAATACTATTAGTACGTGGCTACACGTGTCGGTTTGTGGGTGATACTTTAACCTAATTCCTTAATTCGTATGTGTTAAGTAATAGGAAATGAACACGTAATGAATTAGGTAAAGCGGTTTGTTATTACCACACCACTAGTTGATTACATTATTATTATATCATCGTTGAAAATTTGAGACCTTAGGCCTTAGCCAAGGTAACATTCGACAAGCGAAGTCGGCAGTAGAAAAGTCCAAAAATGTATGGGATTGACATAAGGTATAGATATATCTCGTGGTCTGTAGTCAACGAAACGAACATTGGTAGCCAAATGTATTACATGTCCATTCGATCGCACGAATCGAGATTACCTCCATACAAATAATACTTTTGACAAGCAACTTCAAAAGTACAAAAATGTATGGGATTGACATAAGGCATAGATGTATCACGTGGTCTATGATCAACGAAACGAATATTGGTATACATGTCGATTCCCTCGCACGAACCGACAACAGCCGAACGACTATCTCCATACAAATGCGTAGCCAAGTGGCTCTTTTGACAAGCGACTTCACTTCGTTTTCTATCAGCACGATAGAAAAGCCAGCGAAAACCAAAACCCTGTAGATATCGAAACAAAATGGCGATTTTAGGTGAAATTTTGACGTTTCAATCGATTAAGTGACTGCCGAGATGACCGCGAAATAATCCTAGGTTTTTTCAAACCTACTAAACCTTGCAGTAAAGGGCGATGTTCGCTACTGATTTTATTAAGAGCAATACGTACACATGACCTAACCTGCATGCATTTAAAAAAATAAAAGTACATAAGTACTTGAAGAAAAAACGTATTTTATTCAGAATTAAATTAACACAGGAAAAAAGAGCACAAAAATACACTCGAGAGCAATGATTCCGGGTCACTTAAAGAATGTTAAAAATCTCGGAAACTAAAAATGATAGGTTAATGCAATAAATTGTATTTAATAGACAATGTAATACTCCTTAAATGAAAGTAAAAAAATATGAGTCACCATACATTTTATTAACACAAAATTACATAAAGAAAAAAACTGCTGATCTCTCCTTAAAACAAAAATAGGAAACATGAAATTTTTGAACTTTATTACGATTTGACTTGAATTTTAATACTTCGTATTGCCTCCTCGTGCTTCCATTACTGCGTTTACGCGGTTTGGCATGCTGTACACCAAGTTCCTTATACGATTTTGGGGAATATTCTCCCATTCCTCTGTGAGAGCAATTTTGAGCTCACGAAGCGTGATTGGGGGAGGGTTTCGTTGTTTTACGCATCTGCCTAGCTCGTCCCAAGCATGCTCGATCGGGTTGATATCCGGGCTGCGCGCTGGCCACTCCATACGAGTAATGTTCATCTCTTGAAGGTAGTCATTCACAATCCTACCTGTATGAGGTCGGGCATTGTCATGCATAAATATAGCATCCTCACCTAAATTGACCATAAATGGACCAACATGATCATTGAGGATTTCTTCCACATATCTTACGCTAGTTAAAGAGCCGTTTTCTATGATCACCAGCTCTGTGCGACTTTCAGAAGAAATTCCGGCCCACACAAGTACAGACCCACCACCGTAGGCTACTTTTTCTTCGATGCATGCTTGCTTGAATCTTTCCCCTGGTCTTCGATACACTCTGTGTCTTCCATCGTGCTTGTAGAGCATAAATTTTGATTCGTCGGAGAACATAACTTTTGACCAATCTTCAATACTCCAATTTACGTGGCTCTGGGCATATCTTAGTCTTGAAATACGATGCCCACGCTCCAGTTTAGGGCCGTTTGCAGGTCTAAGGGGTTTTAAGTTAGATTCAGCAAGCCGACGTCTTACTGTCCATGCACTTGGGTTACTTCCTCCGAGGCGTCGAAACTGATTTGTGAGTTCAGTTCCTGTGAGAAAGCGATTTCGAAGCATGGTGTTCACCAAGTATCGGTCTTCTCGTGCTGTGGTACACCTGGTTCTGCCCGTTCCTGGTCTGCGTAGGTTAGAACCAGTTTCTTCGTAACGTCGGAGAACTCTTTGTACTGTTGACAGCGACACACCGACAGTCCTGGCTGTATCGCGCTGACTCCGGCCGGTTTCCAGCATTGTAAGTATTCTGGTGCATTCTTCAGGCGTAAGCGACATAATTTCAGCTTGAATAATGAATATAGAGCACTATCAACATGGTTTATATACCCACATAAATGACAGATTACAAACAAAAGCAAAACCAAATGCTGTAATTTCGTAGTTCCATCTTCGAAAGTGGCCCTTTTTCAAATTTGATTTTTTTAAGATATAACTTTACAATAACTAAGAAGTTTTAATACCTTCATTTAAGGAGTATTACATTGTCTATTAAATACAATTTATTGCATTAACCTATCATTTTTAGTTTCCGAGATTTTTAACATTCTTTAAGTGACCCGGAATCATTGCTCTCGCGTGTATTATTCCATGAAAATTCCAATATCATAGAATGTTGGTTGTAACTTTCAAGTAGGAATACTTGGTAGAATAACTGTATGTTTTGTTTAGGCTCAGTGCAGCAGTACATATTATTATGTAGGCAGATGATATCTGAAAATATAAAGATGTTAATATTACCTACCTTCCACATACCGTATTTAGATAAGTTATAAAACCTAATATATCATCAGTGTATCGAGGCTAAGGACACCGCTGTAACAAGAAAATAAATAACCCTTGATATTATGCTTGTAGGCAGGTAAGCCGCTTTACACTGACTGTTTGGATTGAAACTAAAATCACTTCCTCATAGGTATCTACCTACAAACAATATTTTACCTCTGCAATGTGGCATGTTATGAATGTGATCTGGAATGTGGAATCCAAAAAAATCGAATATTATTCTCCATAGCCAGAGTTCTTCTTCATTTATTTCATTTTTCTGGTGTTTGCACATTGCATCCAATCACACCTTATATTTTCAGGGTTTTGTGGGTACTTTATTTACTAGGTAGGTAGTCCACTTTTCTATTTTTTATCTAAATGTTTCACAATAAAACATAAATTTTCGTTTCTTACATAAAAATAAAATAAATAAACAAAATTAATATGCTAGGTTCGAATAACACTGACATGACATTGGATGTAGTAAAACCATAGACTAAACGTGATTTCTAGCGAAAGACTGACAGAATTAGCGAAGTTATTGATCGAGTAGGTATTTATTTCTCGTATGTTACTTTGTCTACCAATTTAATTTCGACATCGTTGAAGCGATCAAGATTGTAGAAATATAATCATAGAGCAATATTATAATTAGGAATAGAGTGCCCTCTCTCGCCGATTTTTTGTCACCCTCGAATAATCGGTGAAGATTGACTAAGCAAGATACACCACGAGCGCTTCGTCTTCTATAAAAAGTCAAGATTAGTATTCACAATGTAAACGATGTGCAAATCACCTACACTAATAAATCTTATATTTTGCAGTAAGTATAATTATGTATTTTTTTAAAACGTAGTTCTAAGTTTATCGATATCGATAAAAAATTCTAAATTACACAATTACACAATTCTAAAGTACACACCTATTTCATTTTCTCTAGGCTAGCAACACTTAAAATCAAGATTTCCTGTCATTATCAGGTGCTATTGCTACTATTCTTTTGGCAAATTATTTCTGTTATTATGGTGGCCATTGGTGGCGAGTATGGTAAACTTCTTTTTCATGCTTTCCTGTTTTCTTGGTAGAAGTCCCGCTTCTTATTACGTAGTGCCTGCCTATTAGAATTTTTTTCTATGTTCGAAAGACACTGACATTGGATGTAAGAAAACCATAGATTAAACGAGATTGATTAGGCAAACAAATACGCGCCATGCCAGGCATGGCGTTTGTTGAGTGTGGCCGACCCCGCGCGCTCGCAAAAATGCAACATTACTGGCTACACTGACTCTATTACGATGGCTACTTTTATAAAATTAAATATTACAAGAACTTTTTCTTACAAAATTAGCATTTATTTATACTAAAGAAGAATTACCAACAATTTGGCCAACGCAATGTGTCGGCCACACAATAATAAATAATAAATATATTATTTATTGTTCTGTGGTGTCGGCGGACATCAAGTAGCGAAAGACCTTTGAAGGACTGATAGAAGAGGATGGAGATATGGAGTTTTCTACTTGTATGTCAATTGGTCTCCCGATCTATCTTCGATATCGTTGCAGCGATAAAGATTGTAGAAATAGAATCGATTCCTAGCTAATGTACTTTGGCTAAGGCCTCTTGACTGAGTAAAAAATCAAATAGAAGGTCTATCTAATATTAAATCTTGCTACTCGTACCGCTATCATGGTTAGATATGGTAAATGCAATAAAGTGAGGTAAGTAAAGTTTTTCAAATTAAATTATCAACCTCTAAAAATATTGTTTTCGTGTCGCACAATGAAGACAAATGAGCATCAAAACAATAAAACTCAATTTGTCATTTTTGTAAAAACTTCCGCAAAATTATTACTCTGTTAAAAACCAGAAGCCAAAGGGTAATTTCCCAAACAATAGCTGTAAAATTATGTCCCACAAAACATCCCTGACAAAGCTACTATAAACATGGGATTGTCCCGGACCACAAGGCTTTATTATTTTTAAGTCCTTTCGAGTGTTCCCTCGTTCGAACTTTCTCGTCCCCAGACGGAAAGTTAATTTCTTTTGGTGTATTTTAAAATTAATTTCGCTTTGTGGTTCCCCTGCACGAATTGTAACAAAACGGTAAAAGCTTTCTGTTATAATAGACCAGAAAAATGGCTGTTCTTTGAACGTTTAATGCTTCACAACAATTGCACAAACGCTTTGAATTTTATAACGGAATAACACAGCTGGGACGAACACATTTGTTACTAAAACGAACGTTACAAAAATATGTTTAAAAACGCATGCAGACAGGTAAAAGTCATCGACAAAAAAAATTGCTATTAGTTGTCATAATATTTCAATATATTTATCAAACCGTGATACAATAACTTGCACGTGGCACGTGTGCGACAAAATAACACTTCTATTCATATTGTGTTATTTCCAACAACGAAAATGTGAACTAAACATTTTCATAAATGCGATAAGCCTGCTCTTACTCTCGTATTCAGCCTACAAATGCCAAAACCACACGCTCAGCTTCAACCCTTACAATGTGAAATGCAACAATGCTATTGCCACAGCCTCTACTTACAGTCTCACAAATCCTAACTCTATTTTCATATTATATTAAGGCATGTTTTGCTCTGCAGTGTCATTGAGAGTATACCGGAACAGCTTAGTAGAATTGTGGATAAATGTCACAGAAGTGCAGTATCTTCAATCAGAATAGGGATATGAGTGTGAATAAGTACTTTTTTCGTGCCATGAACACCCTATTTTTACAGACCTCGTATATGTTTTACTAACAAGATCATGATAACACAGTGTAATGTAGGTTAGTAAATTGTTAGTATTATAAGTAGTTTTACAAAACGTTTTTCATAAATAAGAAGTTACTAGAGTACCTTTGAACCTTTTGACTCGTGTCACAAATTACGACAAATGTCCAACATGAAACATCTTCGAGTGTTTTTGTATTTAATTATTTAAATTGAATTCTAGTCAAAATAAAAATATGCATTGTCAGTGGGGTCGCAGGGCGCAGGTGGCTGTCGCGACAGGTGATTAAAATGCCAATGAGAAGAGTTGTCACTACCTCCGACACGACAGTCACACGATACTTTTACACGACGCTGAAACCGGTATTTTTGTTAGAGCTATATTTTCAAATTAATTACTTGTTAAAGAATGTACTCTAATATGATTAAAATCTAGCCACATTATGAGCTAATGAATAATTTAAAATGAAGTTAAATTGGTAGCGTAGCTTATTCGAAGAACGTATTCAACCTAAATGCAACTGACTTGTCGGTATCGTATGGATGTCTGTATTGGCTCGTGGGCAAACGCTGAACGCTTACCTTCTTATTCATAGCAGTCACTGAAGGATCCACTAGCTACAAGTAATTAAATGAAAAATTTAAAAAAACCCTCGAATCTTGGACCGATTTTCATCAAACATGGCTAAGAACACTCCCTACTTATTCACCTTTCAAACAAAAAAAAACAAAATCAAAATCGGTTCATCCGTTTGGGAGTTAGGTTGTCTCAGACAGACACACACACACGCACAGACACGTCAAACTTATAACACCCTGTCGTTTTTGTGGCGGGGGTTAAAAATGGCCGATATGTCTGTTGCAATCTCTTTTCGTTGTCATGCAAGTGACAAATTATTAAAGGTTTTTCAAGATATTTTTGTTATAATAAAAATGATTAGATTTCGGAACTTTTGATGAGCTTTTGCTCAATCAGTTTGCTGGCGAAAGGTTTTCTGGATTAAGTAACATTAAAAACATAGAAATGTATAGAACAGTGTGATACTACTACAGGTAATAGCGTCCGCCCCCGACTTCATTCACGTCCCGTAAAAAAAGTTTGTTAATATGGATTAATATTTCAAGTTTCATCCAAATCGGACCAGTCGTTGCGACGTGGTTTAAGAACAAACGTCTACATTTATAATAAATAGGATAGGATATTAGGGTTCAAAGTAAAAAGAACATTGAAACTGTAAAACTCATTAAACCCTACATCATATTTTACAAAGCCAGTCTCAAACGGATCCTATTCTAAAGTTTCTTTATTCTTGAGATTGGCAGTTCGATTATCCCGTCTAGTCTTTGTAAAAGTACAGTAAAAATTAGCCTTCGAGGTATTTTCGCTTAGCAGATATGGCGTGGAGGAGACAGGCTGAAATAAAAATTGATACTGTAGTCGGAACAAAACAGCCAGTAATTTCATTTTTAATGCAAATATTGAGCAGCTTATACCATTTCATATTAAAAATATGATAACAAAAACCTAAAAATACCTGCCCCGTATGCCAATCTTTTGCTGTCAAGTTATATTTCACTGCCCAGTGTAATTTCTTCAGATCACGTGGTACAATTTTGTACCACGTGATCATTCTTTTTAGACACTTGACAGCAAAATATGCGCGAAAACACATCAAATGTCGTCATAATGTCACTATTTAGTCACAGAATAACTATGAGTTAGTATGAACTGACCATGATTTAAAACTTTGCAGTTCAACTTTGCAGTTCAACTTTGATTGGCATACCCCTGCTGGTTCTCTAGAGTGTGTTACACTGCGTGGCTGCCTCGTGCAATGACGCGGGCTCTTGCGAAGTGATACCGTCACTGTGCAGTGTAACAATAGACTTGTATTCAGAGAATTAAAAAAAAAGTATAATCAGCCAGAAAAATGGAGAAACAGTAGGTTACTTACTGCCTCATTCAATACTTAATACTTCATTTAATACTTCAATTATAGTTGACGTCCTAAAATCTTACTTTACGTTTTTATACGCTCAACTTTTAAGGCTAACCTCAAAGGTGCGCTCTATCCCCGCCTCGCTACAATATCGAAAGTCTTCTATATAATGTCCCAGACTGCATAAGCGCTCTACAGGGAAAAGCGACTAAATTAAACCACCCGGAACTTGTTCCACTCTTAAAGAAAAATGATCGCTTACTGCATTTGAGCGGAGTATTTGAGACGCTATTAATTAACTTAAAGAAAAAAGTATTCAATGGAGGATACTTTCATGTTTTCTTTTTTTTGTATGAAGGCTTGCAGGGGTATGCCAATCAAAGTTGAACTGCAAAGTTTTAAATCATGGTCAGTTGATACTAACTCATAGTTATTCTGTGACTAAATAGTGACATTATGACGTCATTAGATGTGTTTTCGCGCATATTTTGCTGTCCAGTGTCTAAAAAGAATGATCACGTGGTACAAAATTGTACCACGTGACCTGAAGAAATTACACTGGGCAGTGAAATATAACTTGACAGCAAAAGATTGGCATACGGGGGTTGATCTTGCTATCATTTGTATGTGGATTAATTTTTAATTGCTTTTCCTTTGGTTTTTTATTATTTTTTTGAGAAATTTTATGTTGTTTTTGGCAAGACTACTTACAATTAATTTGTATATTCCAAATAATTGATCTTAGTAAAAAATATATACGATAACCTAGACTAGACTTATCAGCTATAATAAAGTGTTTGTGAAAATATCACAACATAATGAAATAGACATATCACCGCCACAGACTATAACTGGGTTCGGCTACGGGCCACGGACGGGCACTCCATGTTGACTCTCAATAACTAACTTCAAACATAATTATCTACCCTCGATTTCCCCCAAAATTGGTGATCCTCCAGAGGGTTCTCGATATTGCCGACAATTTCTTGTGCCAACACGACGAATATCGAAGATCATTGTTTGATTATCTCATTATGGGATGATTGATTTCATGAGCCGTTCATTAAGATATTTAGGATATATTTTGCGATACTTCGAGGTTCTTGTTTCTTTTCCTTGTTTTCGCTGTACGTAATTAATTGGGACTGATTGGTAGATTTATATGACAGTTGGAGATAAGATTTGCAGTGATTATCAGATTATCAGCTGTCTTTTGTTTTTCAATAGCATACTCTACTTTTTGTTGTAGGAAAAATAACTTTGATCGCCCGCAAAAGTTTTTAAAAGTGGTCTTATTAGACCTCGTATGTACTTATAGCATATTGATCATTTCACGTCTTAGAAGAATGCCATACGACTAAAGGAATAAAATACTTTTTTAAACCAAAGGCACAATGCAATCTTCACTTCCATTATCACGTAATCTATCTCCCACATCCCGCTAAGGAGTATTAAGTAAAACGGGCGCATATTGAGGCAGTGCAATTTCACGAGACACCGCCTCCTGGTAATAAATATAAAATATGCGTCGCATGCGGACCAGCTCTTGAATACCAAGTGGAACTACAAATGATTTTAAAACCTACCCCCTTGCTGTTGTCGCCGTAGGGCGTTTTCACACTGGCCTGTACCACACACACCACACGACATTGAGTGCCTAGTACACTATCTTCTCATAATCACGCTATCCATCAGTTGTAAATATTTCCGTTTCTACTGTATACTTGATAAACAAAGTATTTTTACTGGACGGATAGCATTACTCAGAGATAGTGAAACAGATGAAAGTACTAACATGTCAGAACCCGTACAAATATCGGTGTTGACGCCGATACACGGTGTGAAAACGTTCTCCGCCGATATCGTGCAGATGTCGTGTCGGTGGTTCTTAATAGAAAACAGCAATAGCCTTGCAGACGGAAGAGCGTTACTGCTTACTTTTAATATTCTAACCCCAATACCGCGGCGCAAGGCTTAATAGTTTTCGAAAGCAGTTCAAGAGTATACAAAAGAATATTTTAAGTAGTTAAATTATTGTATTCTCATAATAATTCAGGATATTAGAGCAATTACGTCAGACAAAATCAAAATGAAATCAAGTGCGTAGCAATTGCGTAGATGATGTGCTACGCGGCGTAGCACAACGTCGGGAACTTATTACGCTCAAACTTTTGAAAACAAACAAAATGAATGTCAAAACAGCTACACGATGAATGTCAAAATGTCATTCTACTTACTAGAGTTTTATGAAATGTAATTAATAAGTAAACATGGAAATAAACGCGAAAACAATGTGTTTACAACAATTCCAATACCTGTCGTAAGAATACCATTTATAGGCTACTCAACAGGAAGTGAAAGTGTAGGAGGCTGTCTTCAGAGTGACAGTTTATTTGTAAAGATCTTTGGCAAAATTAAACAACAGAGTAGCGAAGTCAGTGGCGGCAGTAATCCATCAGAGTCAGGAGATCAGCCGGCAAATTTTAATTCAGATGAAGCTTTTAGGGTGCGGTTTATCGTTGGCGAACATTGCCGAAGCTAATGTTTAGCGTGACTCGAATACTGAGATATCATTTTAATTTTAGCCCCTTCTGGCTTGAGTTGTTCTCGTAGAAAAATAAAATATAACTCAGATTATTTTTAACCGACGAAAGAACGGAGGAGATTCTCATGTCGACGCGTATATTTTTTAAATATAAATTGTTAGATGAGGTCCATGCCCTCTATGTAAGTAATCTAGTTTTCAAATGAATTCTTTGTAGTGGCATAATATCAAATCATGACGAAATGACCAACTGACAATCAATGCGTAGTCTAAACAAAACTTTAGCCCTATATAGTATGTAGTGTTTTAGCACGAGCCCAATAGGAATCACAATTATGACAAGTAGCCGTACATTATTTACTTACGCCTCAGAATGATGGCCACGATGCAATGCCTCACAGGACACGTTTTCAATGGACGTGCTTAGTGAGCAATGCAATAGCATGCAGAATTTACGACTTACTTGTTTCATCCCTAGTTCTAATAAAAAAATCAAATGATTAATTCTGTTTTAAACAGCTGAGAACAAATGCGAAGGTAACAATTGGAGATGCAAAAAACTGCTTACGATCAAACTGTGCGGTGATATACTTACCTTTTCATCGCTCTATGGATGTCTCGTGCCTAACTTTACATATTTTTAAGAGAATAAATCTCGTTTGATGGAAAAAGAATTTCGTTGTAAACAGAGGAGGCCGGTTAATGGAATATCCTTAGTATTCAACGTGCTAAAGAAGGAATATAGTGAAATTTTCCTTCTTCAGGGGAAAGATGAGAGTATTTTGAATTTTTGCGTGTTATAGGTAAGTATAACATGTATTTTTACGAGTTATACGAAAGTATACGTACATACATAGAGCAGTCAAATCAAAAATGTAGTTTCACGTTCTTTTCTTGAAAATCATAAGTTTCAAATATCAGTGTAGCCAACCTACCTATTTATTCTACAACCGCTAAAAAATGGGAAACCAATGAGAACAGTCACATGACGTTTAGAATTAAATAAATAAATAAATATTCTTGGACTTTACACACAGCGCCCTCTAATTGTAATTTTCAGCTATTTTGGTGAGAAGCTTGCGAAGCAACTATTAAAACTATTTTAAACTCTTTGCTTTACGTAGTCAGGTAAAAAGTTCTTTCCCATGGTAATTCAGAGCAGATTTTTAAGCGATAAATCTACTTAATTCTCGCCACAAAAGCGTCCCACAAATGCACCAAATCAAAGGTCTGTGCCGAAATCCGCAATTTTATGATTCAATTACAGCTCAGTGGCGAGCAATATGCCAGCGTGAAAATGACACCCTCCACCCTCCTACCCTGTGCCTTTCTATCTACCCCTCACACCGAAGAGTAATAATTACAAAGATTTCTGTCGATATAAAAACCAAGTCAATGAATTCATCAGTACAAAGTAGGATATAAAGTAGAACTAGACGAACTCAATGAAAAATTGAGATTGCTGTCAAGACACTTGACAGCAAAATATGCGCGAAAACACATCAAATGGCGTCATAATGTCACTATTTAGTCACAGAATAACTATGAGTTAGTATGAACTGACCATGATTTAAAACTTTGCAGTTCAACTTTGCAGTTCAACTTTGATTGGCATACCCCTGCTGAAGAAATTACACTGGGCAGTGAAATATAACTGGACAGCAAAAGATTGGAATACGGGGGCTGTTTGTTAAATTCTATGTTCATACTAGTATAGAGCTATGTATCTAAACTATGTCTACTCCGTTTTAATGATTTTAGATTAGAACCTTTTATGCTGTATCACGCTCAAACTATAAATAAGTAAATATGATTAGAAAACTTCAAGAATATTAATTCTATTGTGAAATAAAGTTAGTTATTCACAAAAATATCCTGTAACTGTGGAAATAATGAAGATAAATTAAGACGTTAACCCTCCGGGAAACACTCTTATTTTAAATTTAAATAAGTGGTAGTGTAATTATAATATACCAACCACTTAAAATAAAAATGCTTGATCCAAGACAAGAAGTTGTAGATTTGTTACGCGTACTTTTTGCCTGTGACTTCACGCGTGGTCTATATCTTGACGCGATAAAAAGTATACTGACCTGGTATCACAAGTATACAAATCTCCGTCTTAGAAGCTGATATTCTACAAACACTAGAAAATAATAGAATAACAATCGAAATGTATGGAAATGACACTTTTAAGTCACAGACCATACTTTGGTGACGTTTTCTATTTTGTAGTTGTAGAATATTAAAAGGGACAAGGTTTATAAAACGTGATATCCATAAAAATGTAACACACAGACAAGCACAACTTTGAATAGTGTAGGATGAAAGTCCTAGAATCTGTTATACAAGCCAAAACTACGAATGCACTTGAGTTTTCGTCACAGTAGGTACGCTTTCCAAACCGTCTCGGCCACGATCACCTAGTGGCTAAGTGGATTGGAGTGGGACCTCATCTGTTCACCGTCAGAGCTCCGGGGGTGGGTGAGGGGGTGAATTGCGTTAAATAAAGTCAAATTGAGCAATAAAGGCTCGCTCTAGCGGTAATGCAATAGGTTTGCGGCGCGACTGTAAACCACTAATTTACAGACTTGCCTTGCACTTTTTGAGACTGGGTGACTATGATGCTGGTTTTTGCTTCTTTTTTTAACTTTAGATAAGTATTTTGATTTTTGAAGTGAAAACTTCTTTAGGTGTGTTTTGAGTGACCTGTGAATGAAAGTAAACCGTCACGCTCGGGTCAATCACACTGAGTTGGGTTTATGGGGCTCACCCAGCCCCCGTATGCCAATCTTTTGCTGTCAAGTTATATTTCACTGCCCAGTGTAATTTCTTTAGGTCACGTAGTACAATTTTGTACCACGTGATCATTCTTTTTAGACACTTGACAGCAAAATATGCGCGAAAACACATCAAATGACGTCATAATGTCACTATTTAGTCACAGAATAACTATGAGTTAGTATGAACTGACCATGATTTAAAACTTTGCAGTTCAACTTTGATTGGCATACCCCTGCTGGGCTTCAACCAACGTGCTTATAAACACGTAGTATGAACAATGTCCGTTACCTACTTACTCACAACATCTTCAAACTTAAGTTCTTCGTAAGCGTTAAATCATTATTCTATGTTTGTTCTATGTCTGGATGTTACTATGTATAAAAAGTATGTATTTATAAAAAAAAATGTATATAAGTATTATATCAGCCATCTAGTTCCCATATCACAAGCTTTGCTTAGTTTGGGACTAGAGGGTGTTGTGTGTAAAGTCCATCAGGGTTATTCCAATCTCAGTTGAACTACAAAGTTGAACTGCAAAGTTTAAATCATGGTCAGTTCATACTAACTCATAGTTATTCTGTGACTAAATAGTGACATTATGACGTCATTTGATGTGTTTTCGCGCATATTTTGCTGTCAAGTGTCTAAAAAGAATGATCACGTGGTACAAAATTGTACCACGTGACCTGAAGAAATTACACTGGGCAATGAAATATAACTTGACAGCAAAAGATTGGAATACGGGGGCATGGGTATTTATTTATTATGTGAGGTATTTATGACTCAAAAGTATTAAAACATAAATCTCTATAGGTATGCGAACGAATAAAACCTAATAATCGACACCCTAAATAATTGTAAACGTTTTACATGCAAAAATAAGGGCAATAGAATGAAATAAAGCTTATAAGTGAAAACAAAGTTAGCCGTGACGAGGGTGGCAACTTTGTTGTTATGAAACGAACGCTTTAAGACGAGAAATCGTCGCTTCTATTACACAGCGCTAACTGTTTCAGGGTTGTCACATAGTTAGATGATTTAGGTAACCTTGTCCAAAAACTAATAGGGTAATCTCTAAATTGCTATCTACGCTAGATGTCACCTTATTCATAGAATATAAAAATATAACTTTGAAACATGAGTTTGAAACATTCAAAAGTGATATTTGTATTTTTTTATAAATAAGTTTCATGAAAGTATTTGTGTTTTTACTTACAATCAGGTGAGATTGCGGTCAAACACTTGTCTATTATGTATAAAAAAAAGTGAACGTTACCTAATTATGTATGTAGAAGCTACCTAGTATACTGTTTTTATTACTTTTCGACGTGTAAACCTTTATATGATGGTTTATAATATATGGCATAAGTAGATCCCTGTATTCCTGTGCATCAAACTTATCAGTACACAATCGCGTTTAAAATACCATCGAGCACCTTAACACTCATTTAATTTTTCATTCATATTTATGTGACAACCCTAAAGATAACAAATAACCCTTCTTGCTAGGCGTGCGGTTTCGCATTTTACATGTAGGTATTTCAGGCCAAGCGTAGGCCTATCTTTCTACTATTTGACTGTGTAAAATGAACTCTACCACGTTGTAATTACAGTTCGACTTGCTTCAGATTATAAATCACTTGAAAAAACCAAAGCAAAGTTACAAAGTTAAGAAACTAACAACGGATTTGGTAAATTTAAATTTTATAAACCGATACGAATTTTCATCACTATCATTTTAAAACGTGTTTGTTTGAGTGAATCTTCTGTACGTTTCTGTTACTCATTCTGTGCCCGCAGCTTTTAAATTCAATTTATATCAATTTGTGTGTAATCAGTGGGGGGTTAACACAAAAATACGTGAAGCGCTATATTGCGCCTGTAATATGATCGCTTACTGTGTTAGATGAGTTGATGAGAATATTGTATCTTGGGGATTTTATTATGTTTTTTAATATACTTTTGTTATTATTCATATTCGCTGCCTTTAAAGTAAGAAACAGTAAGAACCAGCCCCCGTATGCCAAACTTTTGCTGTCAAGTTATATGTCACTGCCCAGTGTAATTTCTTCAGGTCACGTGGTACAATTTTGTACCACGTGATCATTCTTTTTAGACACTTGACAGCAAAATATGCGCTAAAACACATCAAATGACGTCATAATGTCACTATTTAGTCACAGAATAACTATGAGTTAGTATGAACTGACCATGATTTAAAACTTTGTTATCGTGTCACCTTTGTTGGATGTCCTATGAATAAAAATAAAAAATGAAATAAAACATGCATTATTCAAAAATATGTTTGGTAAAAAAAAGGTGCGCCCGCATCCCGAAATAGCCTGATTTGAAACTCGCTTCTCACAATAAAAAACTCTAATAACTGGTCCGACCTTTGCACGCTTAGATTTCTTTTTAAAAACGTTTTTAATATTCCCGGGTCGTCTTCACGCTGTCTTTGCCGGGTTTATTCCAATTTTGTTAAAAACGGCATTTTTTTTTTGTTTATACTAGTTGAGCACTGTTGGAGCGTAGGTAATCTCTTTTGCGTTTTGTTGGGTTTGCAATTGGATAGGAATCACTTTAGTAAAAAGATTGGGGCATTCAAATAGGATTTTTTAAGGTATTGCTACATTTAGCACATGACGAGTAAATTATGTCATATTATGTGCTAATTGAACTCAAAAGTACTGCTATAAGTAAAAAAACTAAGTTACTAGGTTCGGTAAGAACGATCACTAAATGTAAGAAAGACGAAATAGACAATTTTTCAGTCGTAACTTAGTAAGTTCAAAACAAGCTACAAAAATATTGTAAGTATTAAACATTTTATTTATGAAGCTAAGAGCATTTAATTAAAAAAAATTATGACAAAAGATTTGAGCAGCAGGGGTATGCCAATCAAAGTTGAACTGCAAAGTTGAACTGCAAAGTTTTAAATCATGGTCAGTTCATACTAACTCATAGTTATTCTGTGACTAAATAGTGACATTATGACGTCATTTGATGTGTTTTCGCGCATATTTTGCTGTCAAGTGTCTAAAAAGAATGATCACGTGGTACAATTTTGTACCACGTGACCTGAAAAAATTACATTGGGCATTGAAATATAACTTGACAGCAAAAGATTGGCATACGGGGGCAGAGCATTTAAATGTGCATTTTTCCATTCCTAAGTCCAGCCCTGTCAAGTTCTTTTCATTCGTATCGTCAACGCTTCCTAGTTTTTTCGCGTTATTTCGTCTGAGCATTCCTTACGGGCGGGCGGGTGCCTGCTATGCGTGTTAAGCTGAGCATTGCTCGTTCTTTTGTAGCTTTTATTCAAATATTTGTTTGCGATTGTCAGTGCAGCGGACAAGGTCTTTGCTGGAGCCAGACGCTCGTGCGGAATTGTTTTTTGCACTCTTTATTTTATAAGGTCTCAGAGTAGCCATATTTTTATCTAGACATTTAAGAAAAATGCTTACTTGTGTGGTTTTCATATCTGTCTGAAAAAATGTGGGATGTAAAAGCTCAGTGAAATTATTGGCGTCACAGCTCAGTCGGTAATAGTTCTGCCTTCCGTGCTGTGGGTCGTGGATTCGATCCCCACTGAGAACAAACATTTGTGCGTGGAAAACATAGATGTTTGTTCTATGTCTGGGTGTTACTATGTATTATAAGTATGTACCTATTTACAAAAAAAAAGTATATAAGTATTCTATCAGCATCTAGTTCCCATATCACAAGCTTTGCTTAGTTTGGGACTAGAGGGCGTTGTGTGAAATGTCCATGAATATTTTTTTTTTATATATATTGTTTTTTTATTTAGCAATAAATAAAACATAGAGACGATAGACATCTATGAAATTAAAAAAAAAAGGCTTTATAGGGCCAAATAAACGACTTATTTTTATAAACGTGGGTTTTAGTGCTATATCATAGTATACTTACTAAAATTATTGGGTCTAATAACTAAGCTAAGTCAAATGCCATGTTGGTGGTACTATGTTGCCATTAAGAAAATTATGGTGAAGTTCTGGGTAAGCTGGTCAAATAAATAAAATTACAGTACAATTTGTGTGCTACCCATTCGTTTGATAGTGACTTTTATATTTTATTGAGATGACTAACAAGTTATTAGTTACACCAAACAACAAACAACTCATTTTTAGATACAAAACAATGTTCCAGACCGGCATAAAGCCTATGCCCCCGTATTCCAATCTTTTGCTGTCAAGTTATCATTCATTAAATTACACTGCCCAGTGTAATTTCTTCAGGTCACGCGGTACAATTTTGTACCACGTGATCATTCTTTTTTGACACTTGACAGCAAAATATGCGCGATAACAAATTAAATGACATCAAAATGTCACTATTTAGTCACAGAATAACTATGAGTTAATATGAACTGACCATGATTTAAAACTTTGCAGTTCAACTGAGATTGGAATACCCCTGCTGAACCCAAACAACCGCGAACACCGATTTAATCCTCTGTATCTGAAGATGTGTGAAAATAAAAATAATAGACAGCATTCGGGCTCAATGGCCGGAACGTGGAGTGTTTGCATTTGATAAGGAAACCACCCTCGGGGAAGGGGTGCGGGGTGCGGGGCTAAGGGTTGAGACTTGAGGCAACTTTAATGTGCTTTGTTTTGAGGTACGATACTTTGTGTGGGGTTTCTTTTTAGTGTTCAAACTATTTTAGTCTTTGCTGGTGTTACAAGTCTGTTCGTGGATTTATTTTTGTGGTTGTAAAGATTATATATTATGACTTTTATAATTACTTAAAAATGTAAATTTGTTTTTGGCTGTCAGTTTAAAAAATAAGCCCGTCATCATCATCGATATATCTTGGGAGAGACCTACGTCCAGTAGTCAACTGGATCAATATATGTCGATGATGATGATGACGGGCTCATTTATAATAATTTCATGAAGTTCTCGTACGATTACCATTTTAATAATTTTTTGCAGAATTAATTATTATTTCAAGCTTTTCACAAAAGTTTTTGATAAATATAGCCTCCTGGCATTAATCTAGGCGCTGTTTGCCGGTGATAAAAAAACCTGAAAATAATTCATAAAGTGAACGAAATAAAAGTTCACAAAAGCAAAGACAAGCGAGCGCCCCGGGCGGAGTGGCATGGCAGGGTGCACCAAATTATCTTTTTAAACAACGTCTTCTCTCTCGTTTCAAGTCTAACTGAAAGCCGGTTTTCGGCACTTGTTAACTTACCGGTACGAGAATCTTGCATGCTTCAAAAAAGTCATACTAAGCATAGATTTCAATAAGTTTGATTGAAAAGTGTTGAAAAATCACTTTCAACTCGGGGTACCAATGCGTAAAATGTCTTTTTTTTTATTTTTTTTATTTAAAATAGGACTCCCAACACGGGTTTGCACTTTAGTATCAAGTGAGCTAGTCGAGGGTCATAATAATAGTGCTCCCATACTTATAGGGCGTCACAGCATGCGATGAGGAACAAACAACAACTTAACATTAATAAATGACAAAGAAATCACATCATAGTGCAATAAAAGTTAAAAATTAATACACGAGCAATAGACAAAAATCATTAAACAATAAAATTACTAGGTACTTTACAAACTTAGTGCTAATAAAATAGAGGCTACGAGTAGGTAAATATAACATTTCCACAATGTAATATTAGGCAGGGTTATATAGATAGCTGCAATAACTAATAACAAATAAAGTGTGGCAAATCCAGTCTTACAATTCCTTGGTAAATTTGTTATGAATTTTCGTATGTAAGTATGTAATGTAACTCTCTACCTTCAGACAACTCGAGTGTCTGTAGGCACTGAGACAAAGCTGATAATTTTGCACAGTATTTTTATAATAATTATCTTAAGATACTTAAGATAAATTTTTATTTGTCCCCAGTATAAATACAGTAAGTACAGTTATGAACATAAATACTTTGTATGGGGGCAAAATGGTCCCCGTCTCAGCATAATACTGCACTATACCTAAGTAGATACCTACCCAGGTATAATGCAGCGCTGGTTTTCAAACGGGGCCGATGCCGTCAGTGAAGCCACGAACATCGGAAGAACCTTAAGTAATCTTCTGATAAAAAAATAAATACAAAATACTAACTTAGTTTTAAGCGCTTGTTGCCTGCTTTCTGAGTAAATAGCTTTCTTTTCTTAGCGAATTCTCTTTTAAATTGTGTTCAAGTTTTAGTCGTTTTGCGGCAGTCCTTTGGCTGGTCGTAGCCTTTGCATTAATAAATGGCTAATATTTGGTCTTTGTTAGAAGTTTCATTTCAATTGCTAGTTTTAGATCACTCAGACTTTCTGCTGAGACGGAGATTTAAATTAAAACTCAAACAAAATGTTGAAACATTTTTTTATATAACTAAATGCCGATAACAACAAGCTGATGGTCCACCTGATGTTAAGTGATGTGATGTTAACTTCTCAATGAAAATGTGTTGAAAATTCTTACTTGAATTTCGATCGACTTGAGCATTGTTGCAATAAATTTCTGTATTTAGTTGAATACAAACGAAATTCCGAAAGCAATTTGAATCAAATCAAATATTATTAGACAAAACAAGCGAGTACGATCACGTTTGGTTCCTAATGGCCGTTTGCACACAGACAAATACCGACACCTACACGACACTAACTTGTCAGTAAATGCTTCTCCTTTCAACCCTAGATATTTTATTCCAATATGTATTATCTCCATTTGACCAAAACTTTTGATTTATAGTTCTCCTTTCAACCCACACCTACTTATTCCAAATTTCTATTGTATTAACTTAAATAACAATGTCTAAAGTAGCAGGATCACTAGACAAAAAACTAGATGTTTAATATACTTAAACATTTTTATTAAAAAAACCATCCTTGATACGGTGTCGCGTCGTGAAAGTGGTTTAGAAAGTTCTAGTGCTTTCCGCCGATAATATCATGTAGGTGTCGTGTCGGGTGCAGTGTGAAATTAATGTGTCTGACTTAAATTAGCCTCTTGTTTATCGCGAGAGGGCTTGTTAGCCGCCTTGTCATGGTAATGCTTCTAATTCGAACTAAGTCTGGGGTTAGCGTGAGTTTGCAGTACTATATTCTGTGGCAAGAATTCAAAGGTTTTTGAATTACTACACAATCTAAAATGAGAATTTATGGATGCTGTCATCTTTCTGTAAAATGGAATAGAAAAATTGCAATTGTTCAAAATCTTGAAGGGTAGCTCGTACTTTGTAATTAGTTTTACTCTTTTGCAATAGTTCCTTGAATGGCGACAACGAACTGGAAGATACAGTGTAGGACGTTCTTCCACCCGATTATGGGCTGACCTAAATATTTATTTGGGACGTCTATGTCAAGCAGTCGACTTTTTCATTGTTGATAACAAGTACTTAATTAAATTAAAAATTTAAAAAACCCCCGAATCTTAGACTGATTTCCATCAAACATAGCTAAGAACACTCCCGACTTATTCACCTTTCAAACAAAAAAACAAAATCAAAATCGGTTCATCCGTTCGGGACCTACGATGCCTCAGACAGACACACACGCACAGACACGTTAAGCTTATAACACCCCGTCGGTTTTGCGTCGGGGGTTAAAAATGATAAAAAATCAATAAACACTAAATTCACGAGCAACTTTCAACGAAAAGCTATACATTTGGTGAGACACTAATAAAGGTGCTATATAATGTTGGTCGTTACACACACTGTTAGCGGTCCCATACGTCTATTCTCGAAGGGGTCCGTAAAAAAGTAATAAAAACGGAATAAATCCAGAACCCTCGCGCACCCTCATGCTACTTCTATTATTATGAACATCAAAATATTACTACGTTTCTGGGCTAAGAAGGCATTTTGGAGAAATAATGAACTGCGGTAAAAACGGAACTCTCTTCATCGTCGTGTTTACAATTTCAAAAGAATCAAATGTACGTATGACTTGTTAAATACAACAAAGTGAAACAAAACATTTTGTTTTTTGTGGTCACGTGATTTTTTTTTATGTTTTGACGGTTATTTTTCTCCAGCGATAATAGTGTCAACTTTGCCAGAAAGCCAGATTAGCCTATCCGATACCAGTAATATTTATTGGTTAGGTTTAAAAACTTTGCAAAATCCCTACCGCAAAAACTACCCTACCAATCAATATTATTAGTAAATTATTTACATCATAGCTTCAACCCTAACTTGCCCTTAGATCTCGCGAGTCTATTTAAATTTGTTCATAAATAGTTAATAGGGTGTGGCGTGTTTGGGAGTTTACACACTTACCTTTACCGACACTTACCTACACGATACCGAGATATCTTAGGCACGAACAAAAATATCGTATGAAATGTATGAGATAAGCTCTCCCAAAGGAAAACATTATGAGGAAACCCGCGGCTTAGTCAACTCCGCACGTATTGACCTTGTCTTTCCTGTGGATAAGGCCGACTAGGCTGAGAGGATGGTATATGTGCCAGGCATGCGTGCTCCATCTAAATCATGTCCCATAGGCACACAGCGTTCCGTACATCGAAGCTTGGGTAAAAAGTGGGCTCCTGACGCTGTAAAAACCATCTAAATTAGATGCAAAGGCTTAATTAGCTCTCCGCTCTCCTCCGATGTCGTGTGGATGTCGTATCGGTGGTAGTATGTGTGGCGTATTTCGGGTGTGGTTTAGAAACTGCTTTATTTGATAAAGATTGTGGTTTGAAGCGACAACGCCGGCGGTGAACTGTGAGTCAACATTCGCGATAGTTGAAACTTAAATGATAGTCTTACAACAGCTTTACGTGGTAGGTTATCGTTTATAAGATGATAAATACGGTACCACTTTTTGGTATTTTATAACAAGGATTCGTTTAGTGCCACAGAATAGATAAAGCTAGTAGGTACTCTTAACTTTCGTAAACTAACCACCAATTAAGTATTGGTAAAAATGTAAAAAAGACGGTTTACTACTTTTGTATTAAACTTTAACCTTCATTCATTCAGTCATTCGTTTTAAACAAACTCTTCTTAGTCTAGCTAAAAAGTACATCATAAAATTGCAATAAGTAATAGTGAAATTCAATTAATTTGAGTGGCGAAACAAACCCAAAGGGAGTTTTGACCGACCGCAGGGTCTAGGGAGGGTTATGCTATGAATTCCATCGGTCCACCATGGAATTGTGAAACGCAAGCTGTAGGTAGACTATTTTATTTTCCGCTTTTTGGGTAATCAATAGGGGAAACTCAACGCCCCTAAACAATGCGGAAAGCGTTTGGGAACTCCGTGGAGTCGCATTGCAACATAATTTTAATTAAATAAAAAATTGCTTTAAAATAAATAAATATTGGTGGACATTTCACACGACAACTAAACTTCTACCATGAGTATTTAGTCAATTAAGAAAGTATTTTACGTAATAAAATAGTTATGAATTTTTCAGCCTCCGTATGCCAATCTTTTGCTGTCAAGTTATATTTCACTGCCCAGTGTAATTTTTTCTTGTAATTTCTTACAAAATTGTACCACGTGATCATTCTTTTTAGACACTTGACAGCAAAATATGCGCGAAAACACATCAAATGACGTCATAATGTCACTATTTAGTCACAGAATAACTATGAGTTAGTATGAACTGACCATGATTTAAAACTTTGCAGTTCAACTTTGCAGTTCAACTTTGATTGGCATACCCCTGCAGGTCCTGGCTTTTATCGTATCGTCTGTAATTAGTATATTTTTTGCTTTTAATCTAAGAAGCTACTTTAATAAACTTTCACACCGCTATAAATACATCTATATACATGATATCGGCGGAGAGCTCATTTCATAGGTACCTAATAGACTTTTTCACCGTGTTATCGACATCCGAGTTTTGTTCTAGCCACTGACACAAATCATGCATACTGACTGCATGATTTGTGTAGAATATTTATTTATTTATTATTTTTATTATTTAGTAGTATTATTAAATTATATAGTGCCTTAAAGCCTAGGTAAGGTTTGACTAGACACTAATATTTTACATCCTTGAAATTCTAAAACAGCAGAATATTCAGAATACTTACTGCCTTATTCTATGAACGCAATTCTCAGAATCTCCACGGATTTCCTAATCCGATAGTGAAATCTAATATTCATTCCAATGATAGGTAGGTATTTATATTGAGAGCTTTTGGGAGATCCGTTCAAACCGGAATCGCTTTTATCATCCTATTTTCAGCTTATTAATAAATTGCTAATTATATTTTACATACAAAAAGGTACACCACTACATTTTAAAATAAATTCGCTTTTGTATTTTTTTTACCTCTGATATTTTTGTAAAAATGGTTTGTTGTAAAAATTTTTTGTAAACATTTTTATAAAAATTCTGTGAGGCTGTAGGAACAACCTCATTATTATTATTTATTGTAGTAATTATGTACCCCTTAGATATCCACAAAAAAATTAAGAAGGAAGATAATAAACAAAGATTTTATTTCATTAATAAATATTTTAAGTATTTTATCCAATAAGGTGAGAAACAAAGCTGTGAGGATCTTTAGCATGCTTAAGACTGGGTATACGTGAACGGAGTTCATTTCGTTTTTTTCTTTTTTTTTCTTCTTCTTCGCCTAAACGGTACCGTATCTCCGTCATTTTCAATCTATTCGCAAACCACCGAGCATGAAAACCTACTACTCTACTACCATCTACTACGATAAACGATACAAGATTTGTTAGTGACATTTGAATACACTGCGCGGCTATTTTGTGCATTGTACGATTTGTACGCACCTCTTGCGTACTGCCGCGCAGCGTATCTCAAAACGACAAACTGAACCTTCGTTTTGTGTAGTAGACTTTTTCCGATAGCAATCTAAGAGCAATTGCGGTCTCCAATCGGTAGACAACGGAAACGTCTCGAGTGGATGATTGGGAAGCCGGAAAGCAGTGCTTACGCGCTCGGCAGACGTATTTACCCCCACTTGGGGACAACTGAGCACCTATTTGTTTTGGTGCTTTTCTTACAGCTTTTGCTGGACGACTGTAATGACAAATATAAAATCAGTTTATTACTGCACGCCTAATTATCAGCAGCGTACTTCTACAGGCTGATATAATGATGATGATTGCCGCAAGAGATAATGTTTTACATTTACGATTCGGCAAAAAAATTTAATAATACCTATCCGAATGACCTGGCGGTTTTGTATGGTCTGTTGCAATTAGCTAATTCGGTTACGGTTAAAAAGCAATATGTGTTTAATTGAGAAGCAACAAGGTGCAAATTACGAGTGCCACACTCTAATGAATGAAACACACTCGGTATGAAGAATGGGGAGGTGCGGTCGGTAGTGGATTAACTTTAAACTTTACCGTTTCAACGGGAATTTAAGCTGTATTTAGACACTGGCAAAATTGTCTGTCGAAATAAGAGAAGATCAAGACCACTTAGCAAGAATATCCTACTAATGACCCAGAAGCCAGACGGCAGAAGATAAATGAAAGATGAAGAAGAAATCAAACCAGTAAATCTTCAAACCAACATTTCGAAGACAAATTGTTTTATAATTTTAAAAGCGTTCGCGTGGCGCCGCGCCCGTGAAAACATTTAGGTGCTAATCTAATTAATAGTCCCATTTCCCTACATACAAAACACGCAGCAGTACGGTCTATATTTATCACTTAGCTGTAGGTACGTGATGAGAAAATAACTTGAGTTATTGCACAACAAAGTGAATGTTCATTGAGATGTATGATTTTGTAATAAAGTGTCGTAGAAGTCTATGAAAAATCATGGATAAACTAAACTTTATTTTCTATTTTGGAACCGTAACCATTCACGTGTTTGTCACTATTTATAGAGTACCGGTGGTCTAGTGGTAGCAACCCTTCCGACCCTAAAGTCGTGAGTTCATATCCGGTCGTGCACCAATGGATTTTTCTAGTCGGAAAATGTATGTACATAATATATTTTTTTATTCCAATAATAGGCAGATTCCTTTTTCAAAGTCAGTTAAAATACGAAACATGGATAACGATCATAACCAATAACTAATTTATAAAAGTATTTGCAACAGGCATGAAATTGTACCTATCCCTCTCCCGTAACTTTGCCAATTTAACTTTATTTGTATCGGACCAATATTCGCGACTTAAACAACTTTTTACGTACATCCTTCTTACCTACTTTAATGTTCAAAAATATATGTAAAGGTGCCTGTTTAAACGGGCCCATATTTTTATCAAAATTATGAGTACCTATAGGCTTCATTTTACTATAAGCATTGATCTATCTCATTTCCTAAACAGGAATTTCTATAATTAATAGAAGTAACATTTTGGAACGATAAGTCACGTGACTATTTCCATACATTTTTGTAATTTTCTAGGTATTCTCTAGTGGCCAACTTGACTGGAAACCGACAATACCGAGGTGCTTACTAGATCTGCAGGAATATTCTTCTACTGTTTCAACATTTTAGCACTATTTTATTCTCTAAAATGTTTTTACAATTTAGTCCAAAAAAAGTAAGTACACGAATAACTATTTTGTCCAACTAGGTACTAGAAACACACAATAAAACACAATGTTAAATCCCATATCATGCACAATTGTGGTATTTCAGAGTTCTCGATCTACCATCGCGTTCGATCAACAAAGAGCTTAACCCGAACCGGTGCGAGCCATTTGTGTCCTTTCGTGCAGACGAATCGGTAACAATACGTGCACGCATCGCGTAGTTTTAATTTGGCCCGTATAGGATCCAGTGGGAACGGTTAAAAACACTCCCCGGAAAATGCCGTCTGAGCTCTTCATTCGAAGTTTAATACTATACTTCTATTTTCATCGCTATTTTTATTGTTTGTCATTACACAAAACATGATACGCTAGTTTCCTACTTTCTTTACGAAAAAGATGTCATAGATGGCTGTAGAGTTTGTTAGTCACACGATAAACGTCTACCTAGGTACCAACTCATAGTTTTACATTTGGTAACATTTCACCTAATGCCCCTTAAAAAGCTAGGACACGTTAGTAGATAGACTTTACCATGGTTTTCCAACATATAATATTTTCAGTAACGTGTAACGAGTCACTGAAAACGGCCAACGCTATTTGCTAAATCGATATCATTACGTCACACAAAGTACGTCATATCAGTGGATGTTTATATACGCAGGGGCGTACATAAACCTTTCTGTCTAAAGCAAATCGTGTGTTTTTCCTTTCAAATAAATAAAATAATCAACTGATTTCTAAAAACGGAGAAGAGATTTATTAGACAGACGACTCGGAAATCCAGGTAACAAGACTTCACTTTTTACACGTTAAAATATTTAAACGGAGTTATTGTGAGCCCCCTTTCTGGGGTTTACTCATGTGAGAAATAGCTCGAAATATCTCGCGACTATTCGAGGATTTCGGCCCCTATTCTAACGGGATCGTGTCGAAATGACAACAGATATAGGGAAAGCGTGAAGCGAGGTGTAAAATGTATCCGTGCGCGCTACGCCTTATATGACATTCTTCATGTCCGCGATAAACGTAAGCGACGAGCCGATTTCCTAATCTTCCTTTTATTAGAATGTTATGTACCTGAGTTATTAAAGTTGCTGTGGGAAATGGACACAGTCTATGTGAAACGACTACTGTGAAACGGTACGGATGGCATTTCTTCATAAGGTACCGAGAATCACCAATAACAAAATGGTTTAAATTTAGATTTAAGTGTACAGAAATAATTCAGACCAAATTCTGTGACGATTCCAAAATAATTTAGGAAAAGCGGCACCTTGCACATTATTTATTTACTTCATACAATTTGGGTAACAACGAGTAACTCATTCATACTCAGCCGTACAATAAAGCCTTTAAAGTTCAGCATCTCGAAACATATTTCAAGTGAAACGAGCTTAGTCTGGCTTCGCGGGCTGTCGAATCTGACGTTTGTTTGAATATGTGATTTTCTCTCGCAAATATAAAGATTTATTTCAGAGCAACGTGACAATGTTATTTTATTTTTGATTGTAGGAAAAACCAATGGATTGGATTCACGAGCAAGTTTTTAAGGTAAACATGAAGTTAAATAAACAACTAACAATAGGTAAAGTTTATTATCATCATGATTACTATTAGGTACTTATGTAATAATATCCCTAGCCTAGCTTCTATCTATCTCTTATAATGCTTTACAATTATGTGACATATAAAAAAACAATAATTCACGCCCTTCTTTCTAAAAGAAAATGAGCTTTATTTATTTAAAATAACAATTTTTCCATCAAAAAGTTCCATTACAAAATTACAAAATGTTTTAAGTATAAGTCAGAGTATTGAAAAAGGCCAAGAGGGTTCTGTACCATGCAATCGCAAAAAGTAAAGATAGTTCTACACTGTACTATAGTTCAAATCTCCAAATGTTACGAACACTCTTTTAGTAGGTTTATAAGTAGTGCGTATTTTGCAATTTTCAGCTGTCATAAAAAAAAAACTCACTGCTATGTAGGTACGAGTAAGTACCCAGCACTGCATAATTTAGTGTTTTCTTTGTATACTACAAAAAGAAGCAATCAAGATATTTATCTCACCCAATCCATAGGATTTAAAAAGAAAACTCCTTGGACGTTGACTTCTCATACTTCATTTTATAAATAATCCTCAGTGTGATCTCAGCCTATCTCGCTCCCCTTGGGATCGCGAAATCGCGTCTAGCGACACTTGTAATTAGCTCTGTAATCCGAACCCGCCGATTCAGATCCGATGGAAGGAACACTAATTAAAATTAGCGGTTTTGTTACAACTGTTTGCGGATAATGATTTTAGTAGATTTGATTATTAAGTACTTCCTATTTCGCTTATTGATTACAAAAGTAATAATGAAAAAGATAAAGATAAAAATCTTACAACGGTTTTCTAAAAAGCGTAGCCTTCAGCGTCAGCCTAGTGTGGTGACTGCCGTGCCCAGTAATGCCCAGTAGTGCCCAGTCATGCATTTTTGGGAGAGACATTCCTCCACTTTTGTTCTTGGCTAGATAGGTAGGTACAATCTTATAGGTTCCGGAACTCCATGCTATTACGGTGTAAATTTGCCAAAGGGGATTTTGAGACTTTTAGTCTCAAGATCCCCTTGATTCAAAAATTTTGAAATAAAGGGGATTTTGAGACTAAAAGTCTCAAAAACTCAAAGGGGATTTAGAGACTAACCCAGTAAGCCAAGTTGATTATTTTGCAGTCCTTAAAGAATATAAGAAATGTATGAGATTATGTATGTCATTTTTATGAATTGTTCCATAAGTTTTAATTAGTTTTCTGATCTTTAGCGATTGTAGATTGATAGCCCATCTGCTTGTACCTTCACTTCTGGTTATGAAAAATTATTTATTTAATGAAACCAAGGAAAATCCTTATATATTACCCACGGCACTATTATTACTAAGCAAAATCATAAATCATTTATTGTTCGTATCGTCGAATCCGGGTAGTACAATATTAGAACGGTTGGTAATTTCTGGCTTAGCTTTTTCTAGCGGTAAGTGACGCTGGTACCTTATTGTAAACATTGAATTATTTAGCCAAAGTGATGATCTGCATCGTTGTAGCTACATATAACCCGTCATAATTAACCAGAACTTGGAAATTGGCTCAAAGATCCAAACTTCGTTATTGCCCGATAATTAGGGAGTATTCCAAACCGACCTCGGTGAACCTGAATGGCCACACCCAACCTTATTTAAATATTAAAACAGTATTTCGCGCGGTTAGACCCAGCCGTAACATAACATAAACAAATTAATTCAAATAATAAACCCTAATAAACACAGATCTGTTTACTCCATAAAGAATCAATGTTATAATAATTGGGCCAAGAGGCTACAACAGTTTGAATTCAGAGTTTTGGAAGGGTGAATTAATTGAGCATCGTTGTAATAACGAAAAGTTTGAGGGTAGGTATCAGAACTTCAAGGTACCTTAGAGTGCGTATGCTCGACGCGCCTTTCAGAACTTTGCAGAATTCGATAGGATTTCATTATTAGACTAATGTATACAATGCAGTACGCGCCAGGGGTTGATTGCATCTGATCCTAGGATCAGAATGAAGTAGAAACCGAACCCGAATTGTTTTGGCATCGGATCCCAGTCATGAATACTGAAGAAAATCTATGGTTTATTACTTTTCGCAATCACTGAGCTTATTTAGGTACAGTCAACATCAAAAGTAGATCACTTTTTCAGAATTTCAAAATTATTTACTATTAGCTCTACTTATATTTTTTACTAAATACTAAGTACTTTTAGGATAGAATGTATACTTCTTAATCATAATTGAAAAATAAAAATTGATCATCATCTAATAATGACAGTCTTCACAAAAAATTGAGGGCAGAGTCTAGATAAAATCTTTAAAAAAACCAGTCTAAAAATGTTTACGGGCTATAAAATTGCACCAAAGCTTTTCAATTAAAACTTCCAATAGCATCCGCTAATTATAGCCAAGGTACATCAGGCTGTTTTAACACTACTACCGACACGACACGACACGATATCGGCAGCTAATACTATACATTCAGTACACACTAACACACGGTGTCAGTGCCGACATCAATATTTCCGTTTATCCCTTAGGAAACAATTACTTGGGTTAAATAATAGTGTCATAGGAAAATATTATTTTCCGTGACACTCAATAGCCAGATTAGCTATTACTCTCGTACAAAATTACTCCCGTAATTTACCGATGGTTCTACTATTATCCTACTAAATAAATGCTAAAGTTTAGATGTTTGCGTTTAATCACGCTGCAATTGCTGGTCTTATTTGGATAAAACTTGGAATATATACCTGGATAAGCATAGCTATTCCTTATCCCGGAAAATCAACAGGATCAAACGGGACGCGGACGAAGCCGCGGGCGGAAGCTAGTTAAAAAAATGGGTCAATGCTCAATTATTGTCAAGCGCAAAATGACAAAACGTCAATGTTCAAGGGGCAGTAGATAATGTCTGTATCGTGTCGGGCAGTGTGCAAACGCCCTATTGTATAAAGTAACCGCGGCGCGACGCATCCCCCCTTCCTAAGTGAATTCTGTTAATTAAACCATAAAAAGTTCGATAAATTAAGATGCCAGCCGATTCCCCCTCGTAAAGTCCGAAAGTTGAAAAAGAGCCGGACAATTCTGTACTTTGTTTCAAAATTAGAGTAAAAATGTATTGTTCTTTGAATAAAAATAACGTTAATTACGTATTCTTAGCAAATGTGAAATTTTGTGTCACCTAATGTGACGGATTACAAAAAATAAATGAGCAACGACGCAACTAAGTCCCAGCCACTGTGACGTACAGTGTACAGTTCACAACAATATTGGTATCGATTCTATTGTTGCATTTTTCTAAACTAACCTAATTTGACAGCGCTAAAATTATAGCTGTCTTTGTCGTTTCAATTTATGAGAAAGGGACGGAAACATTTTTACTGGTGTCAATTTAGGTTAGTTTAGAAAAATGCAACAACAAAATCGACAGCATTGTATACCAAACTAAAAAAAATATATAACTAAAAATAAATACAATGAAAGCTATTTGTGCGTTCTAAAAGCCGGACTTGTTTCAACTCTACATATTTCAGATGCAAATGACACCGATACTGCGCCGCCCGGTCGAATAGCGACATAAAGTACAACACCCCTACATTTGTTTGTGGGCTCATTTCATTTTACTTATTACATGGTTCCAGTTTACCATAATGGTTTAAACCAACGAAAGTTAAAAGGAGGTTCTCGATTTGACACGTTTTTTTTAAATTACTGAGTCGCAGGAATTCATCGAATGCCGCAAAACTAATATTTCAATATTAGACTATACCCGGAAAATACAGAAAATAAATGCAGAAAATACTTAATTAAATATAGCATTTTTTTTATTTGTCATCACCCATATATAACTAGATGCCAGTTTTTTAAACGGTGGTTAACTTTTGACAGATATTGAAATAAATTAAACCCTTTCTCACTCTAGATGGTATTGTCAGCTGCTCGGAAAGAAATATCGTAGTCCTCGACGACACGATTTGAAAACGTCTACGATATCGTGTCGGTATCGAGTCAGTGTCAGTGTGTACCACCAAATGTGTTAAAAGTGTATTCCTAATTACCGTCCACCCAAGTCGTACAACTCCGCAAAAACGAAATGATAATTACCAACAATAAGTAACTAACCAACATCGTAGATAAGGCGCGCCCTTATGAACATGCATGCTTTTACTATAGGGATGTAACTAATCGAATCGGACTCCAAAATAATACTGAAGTAGAGTGCTGAAAAACATAAATATTATTATATTAAAGTAGTTTTTGAGGCTGTGTCAGTCGAAGTCTTTGACATCTCAGCAGGGGTATTCCAATCTCAGTTGAACTGCAAAGTTTTAAATCATGGTCAGTTCATACTAACTCATAGTTATTCTGTGACTAAATAATGACATAATGATGTCATTTAATTTGTTTTCGCGCATATTTTGCTGTCAAGTGTCTAAAAAGAATGATTACGTGGTACAAAATTGAACCACGTGACCTGAAGAAATTACACTGGGCAGTGAAATATAACTTGACAGCAAAAGATTGGAATACGGGGGCAGTCAGTAGTAGTCAGTAGAACACTGCAAAAAGTTATGAGTCACTAACTGTGGTACCGTCCTCATCCCCATAAATGCGTATTAGCGATTGATTGAACTTTTATGAGATTCTCAGAAAAAAATACATATTTTGTAAGCGGTGTAGGTCAGAGATTTTCAGATGCACAGCACATCCCTAGTTTTCATTACAATTCCGAGGTTAAGTGTCTGTGTGTTTTAGGTAATTGGTTGGTGGGTCGTGTGTGCGGCGACTGCGCCCGGCTTATAAAAGCCACTTTTTGTGTATATTCCGGTATCAATTTACGGAATATACGCTACATTTTGGGTGTTGATTGTTTTTGCAAAACTTTTTAATTTTATTTTACCAGATTGTTCAGTTTTGTTCCGAGCGTTTGGCTTTACCAGTTTGCTCTTTGCTTAATTAAAGTAGTGGCTGGATTATTGCTTTCATAATGGACGATTATTTTTGTCTGAGGTTTTCTTTCGAGTTTCACATTTGGGAGTAAGCGTTCGAATATTTGGGATTATTGTATCATTATATCTTACATGTTCTAGCAATTTCTAGTAAAATTAGCTATAAACGAATCATTGCTTGAGTGTACACGCAGAATGTGCTCTTACATTTAACTGTAAATGCTGTCCAAAAATCAAACTTTCATCTTTCATCACTTTCATAAAAACATTCATTAAAAATAATTTTTCATGTCCATTAAATATAGTTTTACTTAGAATACTTACCTAACTCTATTTATCTTGAAAAATCTAGAATGCAGTCACTCTCCTCTTCCAGTGACAAAAAGCCAGAAGATACACCACCGAATAAGTTAAACAGTTCCAAGATCCGACATTCAAAGTTAAAGTTTCCATTGAGAGGAAATCTCGTAGTGAAATCTTTTAAGAACATTTTGTGAGCAAATCGTTCCAGCGAATTTTCGAGAACATTCTGGAGTCAACAGGTGGCTCCTTTCGGGTTTTATCAATTTGAATGTAATTGCCTTTATGAGATCCCGACCAGTCTATTCAGTAGCTTGCAGCTGGGACTCTGAATTGAACTTTCGGGTTAGTGAAAGTTATCTGATTTGAAGCGATTCGCTCGTTTACAAGTGGAGGTTGTACCCTTTGTGAAGTTATGATCTTTCATCTTGTGATACATTTGGAATGGTTGAATAAAGTTCAACTTATAAAATTCACATAAATTTTGCTTAATTAGCTCTTTTTCATTTACCTACCATGGTTACTAACAAGTAATCCTACTAATATTATAAATGCAAAAGTTTAGATGTTTGGATGTTTAGATGTTTGGATGTTTGGATGTTTGTGTTTCAATCACGTCAAAACCACTGAACCAACTTGGATGAAACTTGGCATATATATAGTTCGTAACCTGGATTGACATATAGGCTACTTTTTATCCCGAATTATTAACAGGATCTACAGGATAAAACGAACGAAAAGGATTAGCAGCGCCAATTGGCAAGAGGATTTCATTGTCATGTCATGTCACGTCAGTTTGACAAGGCGTAGTACTACCTCTTTGGTCAAACGACTAGCGTTTGACATTCCAATAGGTACGAGTTCGGTGTAATGAGGTGTAATGTCAAGATTCTCAAAGAAGTATCCGCTCGGTACACGCACTGATAATATAATGTACACGGAAACTGTAGACGCGTACGAAGTCGCGGGTAACTGCTAGTTAAATCATAAATTAAAAAACCCCCGAATCTTGGACAGATTTTCATCAAACATAGCTAAGAACACTCCCAACTTATTCACCTTTCAAACAAAAAACAAAATCAAAATCGGTTCATCCGTTCGGGAGCTACGTTGCCTCAGACAGACACACACACACACACACACACACACACACTTATCATACCCCGTCGTTTTTGCGTCGATGGTTAAAATAAATAAATAAATATTCATCGACATTTCACACGACGCCCTCTAGTCCCAAACTAAGCAAAGCTTGTAATATGGGAACTAGATGCTGATAGAATACTTATATACTTTTTTTTTTGTAAATACATACTTATAATACATAGTAACACCCAGACATAGAACAAACATCTATGTTTTGCCACACACAAATGTTTGTTCTTGGTGGGGATCGAACCCACGACCCACAGCACGGAAGGCAGATCCATTACCGACTGAGCTGTGACGCCTGTCATTACTTTACATTAAAAATCATTACTTTTACAAACACAACGTGAAAACCCAGCAAATTGTCCTAGAATTAACCACGACGTGTTGGGGCAACTTGTCAAAGAGCAACCACACACGTATTCACCACAACCGAGTTGTAGTAGTGTCAATCTACTGAAAAGCCACTCGGACTACCGTGCTATGTCTCTGACATAATCCCAACTGCCACAGGATTGTGGAGTCTACAACTTTGCTATAAAGATGATATTAGTCTGTCGATAAGATCTCAGTAATCCCAAGTCTATGTTAAGGATTTAAAGTTCTAGCACTTGGAAATAGAGATGATAGTTGTGTGGAGGGTTAAAGTTTGATGCTAGCGCGGCCAAAGCGTCAGGATATAAGTAGTTTACGCCAGAAAGCCGTCTTGTTTGGTCTGTGAAGTCACTAACTCGATATTGCACGCTCACTTTATGCCCAACTTCGCAGTCTTGCCCAGTTTAATGTCACGCTTTGCCACCGCGACTGCAATCACGTAGAAAGCTGGTTCTCACCTAAAAAGCTCCATAAAGCTCCATAAAAACTTTCAAATTGTCATTCTTTGACAGGCGTCACAGCTCAGTCGGTAATAGCTCTGCCTTCCGTGCTGTGGGTCGTGGGTTCGATCCCCACCAAGAACAAACATTTGTGCGTGGAAAACATAGATGTTTGTTCTATGTCTGGGTGTTACTATGTATTATAAGTATGTATTTACAAAAAAAAAGTATATAAGTATTCTATCAGCCATCTAGTTCCCATATCACAAGCTATGCTTAGTTTGGGACTAGAGGGTGTTGTGTGTAAAGTACAAGAATATTTATTTATTTATTTATATTCTGGTTGTTCTTATTCTGGTTTTGTTTTAGCCACTCAGTAAAGGGCATAGATTCTAGATAAAACATTTTCCAAACAGTTTATTATGTACTGAGCTAAATTAAAATTTATTTAATAACCGACGTGTAAAATAATAAATATTGATTTATCGCCTCCAACTCAACTCAACTTGTTTGGTCTTTCCGGCAATTTGCGTAAAAGCGCACACTCGCCTTGGGAAACATTTATAGTGTTCAGTATGGAGCGCGGTGCAACAAGTCAAACTTTCCGTTTTTGGTCCCCTTTGTTATAGAATAACTTGGCACTCACGATAGATTTATATTTTTGAACTTCGAAGCTAAAGTTTTCCTTTGTTTCAATGAAGAAGTTTTGACTTTGAATAACCTCTTTGTCTGTGTGTGGAAAAGGACACTTCTTGAGCCTTCACCCGCAAAACATATATACGATGTGGGTAGTAAAAGTTGTAGAATTGTTTTACTTTCGTACACTCTCATTAGTATCCAATAATATTCAATACCGACTATTTTACTGAAAAAATTATTCATCAAAAGGAAACAAGCTTTCCGGACGCCATTTCCTTTAAAACACCAACTTAAAAAGCCCATAAATTATTCCATTATAGCAATCTTCCTACCTTATTTTTACACGATCATCAGATATAAATGAAATGGCTCTATTAAGAGTTGAATGGACGAGTGCAAAGCGATCAAGGCGGCGGTCCCAATCTGGGTACATGACATAAAATGGCGGTAAAACGCCAGACTGCGGCCGGGACTCGTCTGGAGGCTGTGGTCGGTAGTACAAGAGAGAGAACCAGTCGCAAATGTTCAAAAATATATTCAGAATCTCGATTTGGGTTCATAGCGTACTGGGTGCTAAGGATAATAATTTATTCGTGGGTGTTTTACCACAGAATACATTGTAGTCGGTACAAACTTAGTTTGATAGGTAAAGTAGGTAAGTACAGTAGTCACAACAGATCTTTGTCCCTCTGAAGTATCCGCGGAGAAGCCATTTTTGGGTAATTGGATTAGATTAGATTAGAAAATTCTTTATTGCACATAAAAAATGGTACAGAGGCGAGCTTAATGCTATTTAGCATTTTTTCAACTAACCTTTGTGTAGTGTGGAGAAAAAGATAGTGCTAGCATAGGAAACGTGCTAATAAGAAACGCCTTTAAGAATTTCGAGGTAAGGAAGTAAGCTAATTTTTCCGCACAACAAAACATGCGTAATCGTTTGAATCAGAGAGATAAAGATCCGTTGTGCGTACTGTACCTACTTTAGCCTGGAATTGCAGCCAATGAGTCAATGCCATGGACACTGCATCAACCCTAAAGTACATGTGTTTTTATTTAACCTCTTCACTTTGGAATGTGGTCTTAAATAGATTCAGTATAATCCAAAAGAAGAAAAATCGGTGCAGTAGAAAATTCTAAAATTCATTTCATAAAGTAAAATTCAGTTCACAGCTTGCACCACATGTGTTGAACACCGAAAGCTGTTATGATACTCAATAATGTGATCTCGTCCACTTTGCATAATGCGATCCACTGTACGGTATTTGAAAAGTTGGGAACCGCTGTGAAACTTCATCGTAATGAACATCATGAGGTTAAGAACTTGTTTTTGGAATGCTAATCCACAAGCTGGAAAGACTAAACTTTAGATTTAAAAATAAAATCTTACTAGTTTAAAAAAAGAACACGGATTTTATGAAAAAAAAAAGAACCATTCGCCTTACCTACGTAGATTGTCAGCTGTTAATTTAGTTCTCTGCCCCCGATCATCTTTTGATACCTGCCATCAGAATCTGACAAATTAAAATCAAAGTCGCGGGCCCATGATACTATCTTGCATTTAGGTTAGAAGGAAGTAGAAAAAGAGCTAAACCCCTGAATCTGCAGACAAACCAAACAGTTTAAAGAACAGCTGAACAAGATGAAACATGGTCGAACGTGGTTCGAGCGCAAAACGAATTTTCACGGTTCATGTCTGCAAAACGTTGTCTTAACCAGGTGTAAAATAAAATCGTACGTGGAATCCACTGTTGCAAAATAAACCATCGATTTTAAACCCTCACGCTATATCAATAAGGTGGTGATTTTTACCGTTCGGTTTCCCAGACAAATATTTTTCCATTTCCACCAGGGTCCCCAAATCGAGGATTAGGCATTGTTCCACGGATGCTTTGTTTTGGCGGTTCTTCTGTTGTTTTTATAAAGGGTTTTTGAAGCAAATTAGGAGTGTTTCAGTGGCTGCAAATTAAGGATTTTTATAAAAAAAAATTACGGAGTAATGTATCTATTGTTTTTATTTCGAGCTCAGTAGACACCTTTTTATCGAATTATTTGTTGTCTAGTCTTTGATCGTTGCATTTTGTTTCTGCTTTTCCACACATATTTTGATGGGCGTATACATTCGAGCTATCATTCTATCGTTGAACCCTTTCGGGTGACATTCTCCAGAATCTATTTGGTATTTTCTGAAAGGTCCCATATCGTATTGAAGTACACCACTCAGCGTGTAGCAATATAACGGTATAGCGTCCAATCCTGGTAAAATATTGACACAAATCCCTTAACTTATAAAATCGTGCTTCCGGCCCGAGATGTACGCAATATGGGATTTCCGGCATTTTGATGTACAATCAGGGTTGCTTCATGCAACTTCAGATGGTTACATCCAGTCGCAAATATCATCCGACTTTTTTTGCATCATAAAATATATTACGATTTAAGTTACGATTACATAAGTTGGTATTCTCTGTACCTCCAATATACCTTAAGTCTCAATTTGCAATTTGCTATTTATATTGTAACGGCTTTTTTTTTATCAACCTGGTAACCCTAGAATAGGACGTATAGGCCTGAGGCGAAGTGGGTTCTGTTTGCGAGGGGACACCTGGATACTGGATCTTGGAGAATGTTTGCAGATCGATATAGACCCGGCAGGGGAACGACTAATGCACTTGTGGAAAAATATTTTGAAGATTCTTTTTGTGGTAAGTGAAATTGGAAAATCACTATGTTGGAAAAATCTTATCCTATCCTATCCTACTAATATTATAAATGTGAAAGTTTAGATGTTTGGATGTTTAGATGTTTGGATGTTTGGATGTTTGTGTTTCAATCACGTCAAAACTACTGAACCAACTTGGATGAAACTTGGCATATATAGTTCGTTGCCTGGATTGACATATAGGCTACTTTTTATCCCGAATAATTAACAGGATCTACAGGATAAAATGAACAAAAAGGATTAGCAGCGCCAATTGGCAAGAGAATTTCATTGTCATGTCATGTCACGTCAGTTTGACAGGGCGTAGTACTACCTCTTTGGTCTAACGACTAGCGTTTGACATTCCAGTAGGTACCAGTTCGGTGTAATGAGGTGTAATGTCAAGTGTCTCAAAGAAGTATCCGCTCGGTACACGCACAGATAATATAATGTACACGGAAACTCTAGAAGAGTACGAAGTCGCGGGTAACTGCTAGTAATAGAATAAAGAATAAAAAGCATTTATTACGACACGAGATTACAAAAACAAAACAAAAAACTTATACTAAATAGGGTGACATAGGTGCCGTAACACGTACCCTGGCTCAGCATAGGTTGGTTGACTGGCAACCAACGCTGGTCTTCCGCCAGGGCCGTTCGGTGATTCCACGGAAAATCTAACTATATACCTACATGGAAATTAAAACATAACAAAATAGTATTATGTAAGTAGGTACACAAGTAATACGTGTTTTTATTGACGTGTCAATGGTTTTTAAAATCCTAAACGTATTACAGTATTTACGAGTAAGTACCTATTCTATTTTAATTTCTGTTTGTTTTGAGAGATAACAAAACCTCATACCCTGGAGTCAAGTAAAATAAGTAGTATCGATTAAGTAAGAAAGTTTGAACAGTTTATTTCTTTTTTAATAATTTTGAGATAAATGTAGGTATCTCTTTTTTATTGTGGTTTCAAGTCTGTTTCTTCTGACAGATATAGAAGCTCACGCTCAATTTGTCAGTCAAGAAAAATACAGTAACATCGATGATTTAAGAATGTTCGAGCAACGATTGTTTGTCTATGAATGAGTACCTACTCCTAGAGAACAAATGTTACACTGTTTGCTTTACTTGTGATTCGAACGAGTTGGTTCATTCCTTATTTTAAGAATAACATTATGTTAGAAATGTAGGAAACGTTTCAAGTTTGTGTAGCAGCCTACTTACTCATTATATTATATCGAATCACAGAATAGAAAAAAGTATAAAAGCTACACACATCGAGTTTACTAATGTTTACAAACGAACTTAGAACATAGTAATGAGTCATAATTTAGCTTGACTGTTTTTTTGCCCACTTTTAAAGTTGGTAAACGCTCTACTCTCGGCGGTTCGTAGGTGCTCTATCTCTTTCTCACGTGCAATAAGAGTGGATAAGTAAGGTTTTAAACTATTTAAAATTACAAGTTATAAATAGTTTGCTGATATAACTGCCCGTCAAAGTAGGTCAACGTAGAAAGTGGGTTCCGTTTCACCACAGAATAGATTATAGTACGTATCTAAAAAGCTTATTTCCTAAAATACTTTTAACACGAAGCTCTGAGGACTCTAGAGAAACCTCGCAGTTTCATTTGGGGTGTTATAAGTTTGACGTGTCTCTGTGTCTGTGTGTGTGTATGTGTCGGTGTCTGCTGAGGCAACGTAGCTCCTGAACGGATGAACCAATTTTGATTTGTTTTTTTTTAAAAAGTGAATATGTCGGCAGTGTTCTTAGATATGTTTGATGAAAATCGGTCCAAGATTCGGGGGTTTTTTATGTTTTTAATATAATTACTTTGTCTAATTTGGCAACGTGAACTCTCTTAAAAGTTATGATAATAAGTAGGTATGTAATCGCATACCCACATTCACCCCTTTTAAGATTACTGCCTCGGAAGCGGATACCGAACCGTAATCTTCATTAAAATCTTTGCAACATCTCTCAATTTAAAACTAAATACACCTGAAGCTCTTAAAACTCAACATTACATTACTCACACGCTTATTATATGAATATGTACTTTAGAACCATAAAATTAGGGCCTAAAATAGGTTGGATTCAGCTGCGTTCTAATTAAATATGTAAAGGGTGTTGTTTAAGACAAAGAAATTGAGGCTGTTTTCGTGTCGCCTGCGGGTATAGGGGGAGTAAGATACAGGATTGCTTGCAAAAAGGCCAGTGTGTATTCAACACTATAGGGGAAAACGCCACTTTTCTTTCTCTTCACCATCAATTCAGAATTCGTTTCAAGGAGAATTTAATATAAGTTCCTAATCAGTGGTATCTTAATACAGCCTTAGACTTCCCCTTGAAGAAAAATTAATTTATTTCTCTAGTACTGTAAAATGCTAACTTTGCTAAAGAAGTTTGGAATAAATTAGACCGCAAGAAGTACTCCAAAAGTATCCAGAAACCAGAAGTTGTGGCCTTGAGCTAGTATTGACTGTTATTCTTACAACCTTTTTCTATTCTTCGCAGAAGTTTTTACACTAAAAAATATTTCTTTAAAAATACAATTTCTTCCAAAAGCGAGCAGTCAACCTCATATAGCCCGCAAAGCAAGTGCCTGTGTGGGGGTTCCTTAAATTATTCTCCCAAAGATTTTCTAATTTGTTCGCCGTCTGACTGTTGAGCGGCGCAACCGTAAACATACGGCGGGACGCGTATTTGCAAAACCTGGTTACTTTAAAAGATGCCAGATTTTCAAACGCAAATTAAACTACTTTTTGGTGACGACTTTTCCGTAATACGGTTGAAAAACGCCGTAGACTTCAAATTTTTAGTTGTGGTACTAAGGTCCTATTTATTATTATCATATAACTAGCTCACGAACTTATTCTTGAGCTACGGAATCGTATCTTATAATCTTTAAGCGCCTTATATATATGAAATGAAAAAAAATCTCCCGGGAATATCACTTGACGTGTTTCCAAAACTCATCCGCAGCATCGTGACTTGCATCAGCGTTGGTAAACGCGCCTCCCTTCACACATTTCCATTATAGGCCTAACGTCTTCCCCCGAGAGTTCGTTATGCTCCGTCTTCAAGCCATTTGCCATTGAGACATTCTAAACTAACCCTTAGCGCTTATTAATATGATTCAAACTGTTATAACGCTCGTGGAATGTATTCACGACGCGTATGTCCTTTGGGTAATGTTACGTAATAGGAAGGAGCGACCGTGATTTTGTCAAAGGTAAAGAAAATTGGTTAGGTGCGTTAGTGGGTAATTTCGACTACCGGGATAAGGGCGTAGTTACACTTGAAACGGGTTTTTTTTCTAGATTTAGTGGTTATAGTTCTTAGTCTCACGCTTGAAGACTAATGTGAAGTTAATTCAGCAGGGGTATGCCAATCAAAGTTGAACTGCAAAGTTGAACTGCAATGTTTTAAATCATGGTCAGTTCATACTAACTCATAGTTATTCTGTGACTAAATTGTGACATTATGACGGCATTTGATTTGTTTTCGCGCATATTTTGCTGTCAAGTGTTTAAAAAGAATGATCACGTGGTACAAAATTGTACCACGTGACCTGAAGAAATTACACTGGGCAGTGAAAAATAACTTGACAACAAAAGATTGGCATACGGGGGCAGGAATCCGAAATGCACCTCTCAATAATTTGCTTAATCGCATGCTAATTTTACAGAAAATTTATATTTATTTGCATATTCCATGCAAAAATAAGCTGGGGCTACATTGTATAAAATAAATAAATAGTTTATTTTACCAAAACACCAGTTTAGAAACAAAACATAGGTTCAACAAAGGTAGGTACAACAAATCTTACAAACATAGGTTTACCGGCGAAGGCCAAACTAAGCTAACTAAAAACAAACTTAAAAAAAAAACTAACTAAAATATTATACTCGTACTTTGTGTCAGTAGATAAATGCCAGCGCCGACAATCTACTTTCTGTGTAAGCTTACCCAGTGGGTGATCTCGACTACCGCCGAGATGAGTGAGAATTATGTGTCTGAGGAATTTTCTATTTTGATGCTTCGGGATTTCGCGAAGATACGGTAATTAAGAAAGTTTGAATGTTCGCTGTTAGGCGTGAAAAGGTTTATGTCATTTGGGGAGATGATTTTCTTTGAAGGTTATACATATTTCAACGCCTTTGATGGTAGCTCGTAGTTTTTACATATTCATGACACGGGAGTATCAACAATAAGTACAGTGTTTACAAAATAATCAGTACAGGCCCCCTATTCCAATCTTTTGCTGACAAGTTATATTTCACTGCCCAGTGTCATTTCTTCAGGTCACGTGGTACAATTTCGTACCACGTGATCATTCTTTTTAGAGACTTGACAGCAAAATATGCGCGAAAACAAATTAAATGACATCATAATGTCACTATTTAGTCACAGAATAACTATGAGTTAGTATGAACTGACCATGATTTAAAACTTTGCAGTTCAACTTTGCAGTTCAATTTTGATTGGCATACCCCTGCTGAGCTAATATTTTCCATATTTAATATCAAAGAAAAGTGATATCAAATGAAACTGAAAGAAACACATGTTATTTATATTATTAAGATTGAAAACTATGAGAATTTTTCTCAAATAAACGAATAATTTTTGAGACATTCTTACATAAACATACTATACTCAGAGCTATACTCAGAGGGCGTACAATGCTCTGCGGGTCCAATATAACAACGCATTTAGGGCGCTGTTGCGGCTCCCGCGCTTCTGCAGCGCGTCCGCTATGTTCTGTGCGGCGCGCACTGACTCTTTCGACGCCATCTGGCGCAAAAAAACTGCATCTCTGCTAAGCAGACTGCACGGGAGCAACAACAGCATCCTAAAAGTGATTGCAGAAAAATATAATTGTCCTCTGGTGTGGAAACTCACCCAGAGGACAAAATCATTATTAGTTATAAGTTACTAACCTAGTTTAATAAGTTTCTGTTACTAACAATATGGACTAAGTTGTCCCAATAAATGAACTTTTATTATTATTATTATTATTATAATCAAGTCTCTCTAAACACTAAAGTTAAGGTAAAGAAAAACACTGGGCCATTTTTCTTTCTAACCAAATTTTACAAAAGAAAACTCTCAAGTATAAAGCCAACCGTGAAAATTAAAAATATTTCAAATTTAATTACATTCGACCGCCTCTGCCTTGTTACAAGATGCAAGGACTCTCAAACTCACACTTTGCGACCTCATTTTGAGAAACCTTATTTTGCTCACTTAATTTGCCTCATTCGTGTTTGCTCTGCGAATGAAGTACCGCGGAATTTTTATTTTCGGCTCTGGCAACATAATTGGGAGTTAGGGTAGCTTTTATCCGGCTTTTTATACGTTTGTCCGGTCAATATTACCTGTTAAAAATTACTAAAAATAAATCAAATATAAAAACAAATTTATGGACTTTACACACAACGCCCTCTAGTCCCAAACTAAGCAAAGCTTGTGATATGGGAACTAGATGGCTGATAGAATACTTTTATATACTTTTTATTGTAAATACATAGGTACTTATAATACATTGTAATTCACAGACATAGACCAAACATCTATGTTTTCCACGCATAAATGTTTGTTCTCAGTGGGTATAAATAAGTATTTATAGGTTAAATGACATTGAAAAGTTAGTCTTTGATAATTACAGTTAATCAACATCCCTCGATTTTTTTTTCATTTACGTTCGCTGAAGTGACGTAAAAGAGGGCTACTCTGAAACGAGCGGGCGAGCCTCAGCGATGCGCTTTAATAAACGTTTATTGTCATTCTACATCTCTCTCACTAAGTTCACTTTTATACAGTTTTATGTCCGAAAAATTTACGCGAAGAACGTTCCTTTATTGCGAAGTGACGGTGGAATTCTGCGGGGCTGTAATTGAATGTAATTTCGTTAGCTTTCGTTTACAGTTGTAAAATAAAGTTTACGTCTTATTTATTGGTTGAAGCGATATCTGTCGTATTGTGGGTAGAGCCAATAAAGTGCTAAATACTTGTAGATGTTCATGTATCAGTATATATATAGCTGTTTTATTTGGTACTAACATTATAATAGCTATTTATTTAAAGTCTATTACCGTTACCATACCATACACACTATTTTTTTTACTTAACTAAATGATGAAACAAGCCGATGGCCCACCTGATGTTAATAAATAAATAATAATAATAATAAATAAATCTTTATTTCAGTCACATGATCCATTATCCTATCCTATCCTATCCTATCCTACTAATATTATAAATGTGAAAGTTTAGATGTTTGGATGTTTAGATGTTTGGATGTTTGTGTTTCAATCACGTCTAAACTACTGAACCAACTTGGATGAATCTTGGCTTATATATAGTTCGTAACCTGGATTGACACATAGGCTACTTTTTATCCCGAATAATTAACAGGATCTACAGGATAAAATGAACGAAAAGGATTAGCAGCGCCAATTGGCAAGAGGATTTCATTGTCATGTCATGTCACGTCAGTTTGACAGGGCGTAGTACTACCTCTTTGGTCTAACGACTAGCGTTTGACATTCCAGTACGAGTTCGGTGTAATGAGGTGTAATGTCAAGTTTCTCAAAGAAGTATCCGCTCGGTACGCGCACAGATAATATAATGTACACGGAAACGGTACTCGCGTACGAAGTCGCGGGTAACTGCTAGTGACATAATAAAATAACATAGGTAAGTAGCTAAAATGTAAGAAAAAATGATAAGTGGTAACCACTGCTTATAAGAACGCATTGCCTCACTGAGCACATCCACTGAATAAAAAGTAAATAAAAAAACGTCTTATACAAATGTAAACTTTCGTTTGCTCTCTTTCAAAATCAATATTCACTTCCATATACTTATACTTTTTAACTACTAATTGAACCCGCTCCTCGTATCGTCTCGTTCAAATTAATTAAATCGCCACAATGGTGGCATTGCGAGCTTTCCCGTTTGTGGCAATATAAAATATTTGTACTAAATACATACGACTTTCAGTTGACAACGTTCTTTTAAATTAATGTAAGGCTATCGATATGGACTCAAATAGCAACTCGCAAAGTTTATGTCCATAAGAACCTTGTGGTTTCTTTAGTGCTGTAATATAGAAAATAATAATAATATTTAATATAATAATATGTAATATGTCTTTAAGTATTTTATTTAAATGGTAAAAAAAAACATGTGATTTAACCTCTGCGTTGATTCATTTCTTGGAAGTTTGGGGTGCATGTTGAAAAGAGAGACATTCCCAATTTTCTTTAAAAACAAAACACCATCATATTTAGAAAACTCTTGATTTTAAATGCATTGTATATAAATACCAATAATAATCTACGATTTCTAATCATTGAATAACGTTAATGATCCTTGTGATTTTATTGAATTTGACGTTGAGAGGTCAGCTTAGGAGTAAGACTTACTACCTATTTAAAAAAATCGAGTATTAGCTACTTTATCATAATGAGAAATTATGATTTAAAAAATCTTATCAAACCATTATTTAAAAATTATGTATTACTTTATCATAGTGGAAGTTAGTACCTAACTGACTAGGTACAGTACCTTTGCAATGTTACATAACTTATATAGGTATGTATCTAGAGTACAAGATGTTGCATAGAGCCATCAATTTGCAACCACTTCATTTCCTGCTTGTAATTGGCGGAATGCAGGAATGTGGATGACCGCATTGTTGTCTTGCCCTTTGATGACATCCTAGATATATACAATCTTAGATGAGCTATACCAGGTATAATTAGACTATTCCCAAAGTAAACATCAATATATGAACAACATCTTCCGACCAACAGAAAAAGCCTGAAAAAAAAACAACTGTTCTATACAAAATTACATAAATAAAAAATATAATTCAATAAAGTTTTTATATTGTTGTCCATTTAAACTCCCGGGTTTTATTACACCCTGTATTATATTAGAGCGATCGCACACTTACGGGTCACTTGCGAAAGCGTAGCTACTACGGCGTAGCGTCACATATTCTGCGTAGCACATTTACGAATCTGTCGTAGCACTCGTAGCATGATCATCACATTGATCATGTCAAAAGTGTTATCTAGTAGTATCTTTTATAGTTCTACGTATGCAAGGTTTTTTATATGTGTGTATGTGTTTAATGCGAGAAAAATAGTGCGTAAAAAGCTCATTACACCACAGAGTTAATTTAACTAATAATGATGTGACGTGACCAGTTAACTTTTTTAAACTCGAGTTAACCGAGTAGAACTGTATATTGACTCGAGTCGCAACTCGAGTTGAACTAACATTAATTTCTTTAATCACTTACGTCACACATGGACCGAGTTGCGACTTGAGTCGATAAACATTATAACGCAAGTAACGAGAGTTTAAAAAAAACACAATTCATCACTGCACATCACTATTAATGAGACTATATTAGATAACTAGTAGTTACCCGCGACTTCGTACGCGTGTACAGTTTCCGTGTACATTATATTATCTGTGCATGTACCGAGCGGATACTTTAAGAAACTTGACATTACACCTCATTACACCGAAATCGTATCTACTGGAATGTCAAACGAGGTCTAACAAATGTTAGACCAAAGAGGTAGTACTACGCCCTGTCAAACTGACGTGACATCACATGACAATGAAATTCTCTTGCCAATTGGCGCTGCTAATCCTTTTCGTTTATTTTATCCCGTAGATCCTGTTAATTATTCGATATAAAAAGTAGCCTATGTGTCAATCCAGGTTACGAACTATATATATATGCCAAGTTTCATCCAAGTTGGTTTAATAGTTAAGACGTGATTGAAACACAAACATCCAAACATCTAAACTTTCGCATTTATAATATTAGTAGGATTATAAACCTTTTTGAAATACTCTTTACTCCTGATTTTTTTTTATTATAAAGTAGTGAAAACTTCTCGCACAAGGTTCCCATCCCAAACAACAAAAGACAGTCATGACAAAAATAAAACATCTAGTTTGCGGACAAGCCCCCAGTGACTGATAGTCACAATGCACGTACAGTCAGCTGCCATATTTCGTCGTCATTATTTCGGCTCACTTCTAAGGGTTTATTTCAAGGGCCCGTTGTCATGACAACGTGGGATTTTGCGAAAATCGCGCCACAGCAAACAGATTATCCTGTATTTTAAGGTACAAAGATTATAGGAGCTTTAAGGTGCAGATTGAGTGATAGCGTGGAAAATGTTTATAATAAAATAAGAATTTTTAAATGTTTAAATAAAAAAAGTATAAAGCTTTTTGACAATCTTTATTTTGGAGCACCTCTGAGAAATCTTCCGTAGGTACTTTTAAATATTCTCTACCTTGAGGTTGTATGAAAGAAATCGCTTTTAGCGATAAGACCACATTTTTTCCCTTTTTAGTTAAACTGTTTGTCATCCCCACCCTTGATTTCATTGCTCGACTTTGCACACTTCCGCTCCCCTCAACGGTAGATGATGTGCGTAAAGTTTCCCAAGAAACGACCACTGTTTTATCATCATCGTAATAATGCAATAAATGGTACAAGATGTATGGTTTAAGTTACTCTAAATACTTTTCATCTTTATTCTGAACTTCCTGAATAAAGTGAAATATATTTATTGTGATTTACTAAAAAAGTTTTTTGCCGATAAAAACCTGTCTTGATCTGCCCCCGTATGCCAATCTTTTACTGTCAAGTTATATTTCAACCCAGTGTAATTTCTTCAGGTCTCTCTCTTCTTTTTAGATACTTGACAGCAAAATATGCGCAAAAACACATCAAATGACGTCATAATGTCACTATTTAGTCACAGAATAACTATGAGTTAGTATGAACTGACCATGATTTAAAACTTTACAGTTCAAATTTGCAGTTCAAATTTGCAGTTCAACTGAGATTGGAATACCAATGCTGTTTTGATATTATACTTGTTTTTCACCCCTTAACAGTGGCATGCTAAAGTCATTGGTGAAATATGTTTTACCATGTTCGATGGGAAAGATTAAATAAATAAATATAAATATTCTTGGACTTTACACACAACACCCTCTAGTCCCAAACTAAGCATAGCTTGTGATATGGGAACTAGATGGCTGATAGAATAGGTACTTATATACTTTTTTTTGTAAATACTTACTTATAATACATAGTAACACCCAGACATAGAACAAACATCTATTTCCACGCACAAATGTTTGTTCTTGGTGGGGATCGAACCCATGACCCACAGCACGGAAGGGAGAGCTATTACCGACTAAGCTGTGACGCCTATCATGAGGTTTGTATAAACGCCTGTCATGAGGTTTGTATAAATGATCATACAGTCGTTACTAACGGTCTCCGTTTCCTATACACGATTTAAAAGCATTCGGTAGACATCCCAAACTTTCACTCTACAAATACTTAGTTCAGCAACGTAATAACCACGAAGCAGTGGTGATACTGTGTTACATTACGTTATAAAGTCATTGTATATCGGCAAGTTGGGCCAATGTTAGCATGTTTGGGCGTTTGCACACTGACTTATAACGATACCTTATCACATTATAATCACTTTATAATAAGCCGATTTTAAAATGATACTTGTGATTTTATTGAATAAAATATTTTTAGTTGGACTTTGACTTATAATACGATAGCGTTATGTCAGTTGCTCGACTAAAAATATCGTTGTTGGGTGCGTCGTGGTGTGGAAGCGTTTAGAATTGTCTCTGGCTCTTCGAAGATATGCTGTAAATGTCGTATCGGTGGCTGTGTGAAACGCTCAAGTTGGCAAGTTTGCCCCAAACTCGATTTCGTGTCTCGTAAGGTAGTTTACACCTGATGCAGGGGTTTAGATAATTATGGTTTGGAAGTCTTGCTTGTTTTGATGTGCAGGCTTTTACATTATTGGTTTAGGAAGTATAGTTGTAGTTTTACAACATAACTTCTCACTTGTGTGGGCTAAAGTTATCTAAAACAGTTTTATTTTTAATTTTACGCGTTGACGTTAGTTGATAGCGTATATAAAGTAGAGAATGTCATCATTTTTCTTCTTTATCTGCTAGTATTTCGTTATTAGAAAACGGTTCCTTACAAGATGGACTTACACCGACTGATAAATCATTTGTTCTCGTGGCAAAAGACGCAATGGATGTCTTAGGATGATGCCGATTATTGCTTAAATAAATACTTCTTTGAATTTTTCAGGCTTAAAAGTATTAAAAAATAGAAACACCGATCTGCAAAGATTTTTTTTGTCATCAAATTGTTACGAAAAATCAAAATACCGTCATCGAACATAGCCAACACCCAGCCCTAGCCTAAATAATTAAAACAAAAGAGCAATTCCCTTTGAACCGCTAAATAAACAAATACCACTCTAATAAAACATTTAACCTGAGAGAGAGAAGAAAAAACTGGACAAACAGTGAGATCCTCGACACACTTCGGGTTCCGCAGCTTTGTCTGCAATTACCTGTTAGTCTAGCAAAGTTTCACATAGGTTATTTTTTAAAATTGACTAAAGGTGTCGGTATTACATATGTGTTACGTTTTTTTTAGTTTTGGGTAAATCAAAAAATGCGTAGTCGGATAATGATTTTAAATAAGAGATCAGTGACAATCAGCAATCAGTGTAACCAATACTTTTTTTTTAATAAAAGAACACAGATGTTCAGTCAATCACAGAAAAATATTATCGTTACTCTAAAATTATTTCCAAACCGTTATCTTCTGTAGTTCTTATTTGTAAGCAAATATGGTAAACACTAGTAGTTTACCATATTTGCTTACAAATAAGAAACGAATATATAAACAAAACTTTGCCTCAGGGTTATATATTTCTTTTTGGCTGAAGAACCCTAAAAATAGCAATTAATTTAGGTTCCACCTTAGCCACCAGCAATATGTGTGGTCATTAATTTAATTCTGTATACGTGCGGCCCCAAGACATGGTTTCAACCTTAATTGAGATTTAAGAAGAACTCGGAGGTTTTTGTGCAGCCGAGGGCTATTCTTTTCTTGTTTCTATTCTACCGGAGATCGAGTAGGGTATCTTTAGGCACCTTTGGGTAAAACTGTCTCTAAAAAGATATTATAAATACTGTACATTTGATTGGATGAAACATCAATATGCTATCTTGGTAATTATAAGTTCTTAATAAATTGCAAAGTGATTGTAGCAAAAAAAATAAGAAAAGAAATAGAAGAACTCCCTTACAAAATATTGTAAAACATAAAAAACTGTCCTCTCAAACCTCGTGTATGAAAAACATTGGAACAGTCTCATTATGCTAGGATCCGAAATTATAACAAAACATATTCCTACAGGGTTATCTTGCTAGAGGCATTTTTTCGACGTAATCTTTACAAGCTAAAATAATAGTCTGTATAACTCTAGAGTTCTCTCGCGCACATAATATTATTTCATTTTTTTTTATTTCGCCCATTGTGATACCCTATAAGCTTTCTTTGTTTTTTTTTTGTAATGTTTTCATGTGGTGTACTAGTAAAGAGTTATCTATCATCTGTCTATTTATAATACCTGTCACTGAGCTGTGACAGGCGTCACAGCTCAGTCGGTAATAGCTCTGCCTTCCGTGCTGTATTATAAGTATGTATTTACAAAAAAAAAAGTAGGTATTTAAGTATTCTATCAGCCATCTAGTTCCCATATCACAAGCTTTGCTTAGTTTGGGACTAGATGGCGTTGTGTGTAAAGTCCATGAATATTTATTTATTTATTTATCTATTTATAATATTATTTCACTAAAATTACAGTATTAAGCTGTTAGTAATTACAAAAATATAGAGAACAAAAGTGCAAGAGTAAAGCTTACGCATATAAATTGTGTAAAATGTATTTGTTTGCACTGTACCTAATCATAAATTATCAAGTCATGTTTCAGGATTTTATATAAATAAATAATTACATATTTTATAATTGTTTTATTTTATTTTATAAATAAAGTTTTTGAGTCCTCTGTGAATGTGTTTTGTGAGGTAATACAGTTTGTTACTGCAAAGGCAGGAGTAGTCAGTAAATCAGTAGGCCATCAACTTTTTCTCACTATTTCGCATTGAAAAACATTTAGTTACATTTTCAGTGATCAAGGTCACACAGAAATCTTATGGAATCTCTCCTTTTAAAATTACAGTTATATGAAAATAGCCGGTTTTATTTAGGCTGGTACAGAGTAAGCCATATCTGAGTATACTAAATAATTCCTAAAGATATACAAACACAGGTTAATAATATTATACAAGTTCATACAAAATTCCTTGTCTAATTCGGGGCTTTTCTTACCATCTCTAATCTTGCCTTGCTTACTGGGAGATACCTCAAATACCTCCCCCGCCCCCCCATCCCCGTCCCCTGAGGGCTGGAGCACCCTCGGCCTGTTTTCAGACGAAGTTCATAATACCCTATTAGTAGGTACATACGGCCGACAAACATGCTGTTTCTTGACTTACGAAGTTATCGTGATGCCTTTATAGTTTGGTCTGTAGAAAACTGAAGAAAAGTGAAAGTGGAGCTAAACTGCAATGCTTGGATGTGTCGTTTATGAATACGAATTACCTGTTAACTTAAACAGTTTATTTTTAGTAGGTTTAGTTTTGATATTTTTTAAGAATTTTCTTTCAAACTAGAGTAGGTAACTGTTTTGAAAAAGGATTGTAGTCTACAGTTATTTAGGACCCTTACCTTACCTTACCTTGTTCTGTTTGGGACTTTTTCTTCGGTTTTTTTTTGACAGTTCTCTTGGTAAAACGAAACTTTGAAGAGCTTAAGACACCTCACAAAGTCATTAACAAGGTGACAGTTGACATCCCTATTTTGTCATCTTAATTACAACCGGCAAAAGTATTCCCAAACGACGATCCTGCAAATATTGTGTAAATATATAAATAGGTAAGTAAATAACCCCTCGAGGGAAGATGGCTCGGGTTCACTGGAGCGAATAATAAATCTGTTGACAATCTTTAATTCGCTCGCTCTGTCAGATTGGACGTCTCGCAGGGTTGCCAAGTCGTAAAATTACCCCTGGACCCAGCGCGTCACTGATAGAGAATAATAGAGGTAGGTGGGTAGAACACTTTTTACGCTGCATAGAACGCTACAAAAGACATTTTATAAAAGAGTTTAATGAGTGGATTTTTGAACCTATTGGTGAGTAAGAAGCTGTAGAAACAAATAATGAAAATCAATCAATATCATTAAAGATATCGCATAATATGATGAAACACTACAAAGAGGTTGATTAACCAATAAAATAATACAAAAATCACAGTATATTCAACTGGTACAATTTTCTATTTTTTAGGACAAAACAATATAGACGCAACCCTCGACTATTTTAATAAAAATAAAATTTTATGCAATCGAAAACACCCCTTATTTAGCCGAAGATTGTTTAACAATGCCTCTTTTAACTTCGTAAATATCGTTTAGTTACAGTAAGTTTTTGAATCAAACTTGGCTTAAGTTAGGCAATGTATAGATAAGTTCTGTTTTGGTTCGGTAACAGATATGTAACTTTGCTCCACAAATATTTAAGGAGTGTGTTATTGTGATGCTTACATCTTTATCCATAAAACCATCCCCTTAATTCTTAATTTTTTCGCATATCTGTGAAAATATATGTTCAATTTGGAATACAAAAGAAAGTTTGATAAAGTATCGAGTCGCATTTAATATTCATTGCTATATCTAGTTCAAATGAAATAAATTTAGATTTAGATCTAACCGAACCTTTACATTTTACGAGCAACAGAATACTCTTACATTCAACTGCAAACCAACCATTAATGCTAAGCTAAATAGCATCGCATAAAACGCAGAGTGCAGTTAAACACACGTGTTGCCTTGTCGAGCGCATGTTGCCTACTGGTCGCGTCCGGCGCAAATTGTAGGGAATAGCATAGAATGCGGGTAGTCGGACAAAACCAGAATTACGGGTAAATGGGACGCTGTAATTTGCACATTGCTGGTGAAAGTGCTTTGAAAGGAATGGCTCTTTACGGCCATTCAGGGAATGTAGGGCAGTGACAGTAACGACTGTGTCTGGAAAACATTTTGTTGAGTTGTTAGATACATCAACTGAACCTTCATTTGATTTTTACATGCACAGTGCCTACAGACTTCTACCTACAGAGTACCTATTACTACTAAAATTATGAGTCACTTTTTATGTAAACTCCAATCTACCTACTATCAACGGCAACGGTTTTTAACCCCGGTTTTTAACCCCGCTTTATAAATAACGCTTTGAAAAGTATTTTAGTCTAAATTATTTAGTTGGGCATTCTACCCAAACCAATCATCTTGACTCTGTTTCTATACACAAAGCTTGCAAAATGAGAAAACTGACACAAAGGCTAACCATTGGCTGGCATCTGTAGGATTTGTGAATAGCTCTTTGTGTGTTACAATCGTATTCATGTGCATACGTAATACTGGCTGTTCATTCATGGTATTTGTGTATAGCCTACAAAGCGATGCAATAATTGAACGAAAACTATGAAGTTAAGATTAATCAGATAGTAAAATGACTATTAGAAGTTTAAAAAATATGAATATTAATTTCACTTTGAATGTAATTGCGATTGCCAAAGTCTAAATTGCATACTTAAGTGAAGAAACCTACAAATAAAAAGTATTAGTAGAACAGAAAGTGGAATCAGTAATTCAGTGGTATGAAGAACTTACCAACTCTAAAATGAAAAGCTTGACTATTAAATAAATAACTGCGGCACTATTTAATAATTTGATGGCATCCCCCTGTGGCTTGCGGGACAGCGTGTTACAATGTTTAAGTTTTATAAAATCTGGATACTTACTTACTGAGTTAGCGAGACATTTATATCAATATGAGTATTTTATTTTAAGAAAAGAGGAGTATTCACTAAATAAAATTGTTAATTTTTCATAAAAAATAAAAATTGTTTTTAAAATATTTTTATGCATACTTGCTTGAATTGCTACAAACTTCCAAACATCTTTACTACTTGTATACGCTCATAACCTACCCTTGCCTAAGCCCTAACAAATACAAAATATCGTTGCAATTCCCAAAAGGAGTCCTCCTTTCCCGTCCAAAGTCAATATGTCTGGAAGATGAGTTATTTCTCCATAATGCCGTCGCACCTCGAGAATTCCCAAATAAATAATAAATACGTCAACTCGGCTCACGTCCAAACCCACATTATTTGTTTGTGAATTTCATGGAAAGGACGAGTAGTTTTAAATTTTGAATTATTAGTTTTTCTTTTGATTACGCGTTATGTGCGATTTGTTATTCAATTTTATGATCTTCAGCAGGGGTATGCCAATCAAAGTTGAACTGCAAAGTTTTAAATCATGGTTAGTTCATAATAACGCATTTGCTGAGTGGGTTCCTTTTTTACGCATGTCATCGTTTTATTATTAAGTAAATAAGTATGTACTATCGGCAAAATTTCCGCCTTACCACTTTTGAAACTGTTTCGCTTGCAAGCAGTTAGCTACCTGACCCCGCCTTTGTCTTTTGTCTTCTTATTTTGATCAACCAGAGACCTAAACATCTATTTATTTTTATGACGGCTCATTGTTTTCATAACTTTTACACCCAAAATAACTTGCTTCTATTGGTATTCAAAAATTAACGGCTAGTCGTTTTACAGGAAATGCACCCTTAAGGTGGTAAGGTAGAACTTTTGCTGATGGTACCTTATTGTGTGTTGCGTAAAATAAATAATTTCTATTCTATTCTAGTTATTCTGTGACTAAATAGTGACATTATGGCGTCATTTTATGTGTTTTCGCGCATATTTTGCTGTCAAGTGTCTAAAAAGAATGATCACGTGGTACAAAATTGTACCACGTGACCTGAAGAAATTACACTGGGCAGTGAAATATAACTTGACAGCAAAAGATTGGCATACGGGGACAAGTAAGTAAAAACCAACTTTGGGATATCAATACGTGGCAAACTAGCTATATCTAGCAAGGTAGGTACTCGAAATAAAAAAAAATGGTTTAAAGGTTTTTAAAATAAGCACGTACAAACAAATAGATGCGGAAGATAATATTATAAAATGAAGAGATGAAAGTGACAACCTCTAAAAAGAACCAATGCAGAAAAAGCAGTTACAGCCGCACTCCCCAATAAGAAACGCTACTTAAATCGAAACGTCGATTTCAATAACGCAAGTTCATTGAATAGAGTTACCTCATAACATTTTTATTGTACAATAAGAGGTCTTTCGCAGACGGAAGACTGTGGGAGACATAAACATTCAGATATTGGTTATTTTAACGAATCTAAATAAAATGGATGTGGCTTTCAAAGTAAAATTTTTAAACCTGTTGAAGTGTACATATTTTTATTCATCACATTCGTCATAAGAACTAAGTAGGTGAATCTAGACACCTACAACACCCACAACGTGCGATATTATTATTAAAAATCATGCCAGCAGGGGTATGCCAATCAAAGTTGAACTGCAAAGTTGAACTGCAAAGTTTTAAATCATGGTCAGTTCATACTAACTCATAGTTATTCTATGACTAAATAGTGACATTATGACGTCATTTGATGTGTTTTCGCGCATATTTTGCTGTCAAGTGTCTAAAAAGAATGATCACGTGGTACTAAATTGTACCACGTGACCTGAAGAAATTACACTGGGCAGTGAAATATAACTTGACAGCAAAAGATTGGCATACCTACGGGGGCAGAACCGTAGAAAAGTCTACATAGGTACAGTATGCACCACAGATCTTATCCCTCTAAAGTTAAGTGCATCATCGATTGCGCATGTACTGTTGTGCAGTATCATTCGTTTACCTACAATTCGGCGCAAAAATGGGTTCTGCGCAGATACTTCAGAGGGAACAAAGACCCGTTGTGACTACTATAATTATTTTCTGCAAAAAATAGTGAGAGTAATGCGCGTGCAAATCCAATACAATCCAAAAAAAAGTAAAAGCCAGGTTAAGAAAAAAATTGTGTCGTTTGAATACGACACAAGCACAGCTATACTCTCATGCGTTTCCAATAGGTTTTGAACTCCTTGGTTTTATTGGAGCCCGATTCACGAGTGCACATCTAGTGCTCTCACCACAACCCTTATTCGAGTTTAATGACTCAGAAACTGTGATTATTGAAAGTACTACTCGTTTCAGATAGGTGATTTTGTTCGCGCGAAATATTATCATGAATAGATTTTTTTTTCAGTAAACATTTTTTTTCTGACTTTGACTACAATAGCGGTTATATTTCTCACTCTAAGTGAGATCTTTTAGAGTATCTCTTCATAAGTTTTTGAAATGATAGAATGAACTAAAACAAGCTATGTTATTATGACTGTCAGTCAGGTGTATTTTGTACACTATTTGGGTATTTTTTTGGATATCGGTTATAGGTGCTGGGGTAGATAAGTAGGCAATAAGAAAGGTAGGGTTGAGATAACTTATTCAGAACGTTTTCCAAAATGTTTTTGGAGGTGTTTTTATTTGCTAAGTGAATTGTAAAAGTGTCTTGCATGCAAAATGATCATGTTATATTTTTTTTAGTTAGTACAAAAATGTCTAGTACCTACGTATATTTTTTTCACTTTACTTTCACTCTAATATAGCAAAATTTATAAGCATTAATCTTTAGGTACAGTTAGGTCAGCTACACAATCGAAATGTTTTCTTAACCCTTAATCACCTACTGCATTAGTTTTTGCCACATAACCCTTTTAACTGTGGCCTAAAAGGGACACAGGTAAACACTAAACAATCAGCTTTAAAACAAAAGGCTTGTGTTCAAAATTAAATTGTCAAAGGTTCCAACTCACTAGCAATAGTAGTATAAACCGTGGCCCCAGTAAGCGATTCCACTCAACAGCGCAAACAGCATTAAAATTCATTTGAAACAGCGTGTAAGTCATAAAAGTTTGCAATCTGCACCGCAGACTGCTTAAGAGCCGTGAAATAATTCAAAAAGGCACCGTTAAAATGCAGCTTGATTTTACTAACCTGAAGCTGCCTGAACCTTGGTTTATCGCCGACAACCGGTTTGCTTTACGGCAGATCTGGGGTAGCTGGTACAGTCACCGAATACATTCTTTAAAATTATTTTATTCAATTTTTCCCATTATGAAAGGATTGTCTTGATTGCTGCTAGTGGAAAACACTTATCTGAGATTTTAGATTACAATTTACAATCTTAACTGGTAAATTAAAAAGCTCAAAAAACTGAATGGGACGAGTATTTTTTTTATTCAGTTCTAAATCCAAACTATCAAGCTAACTGTACCTGACTATAAACGAGCACTTCGCTGACATGGAAAATAGTTTACAGGGTGTCTATGGCTCCGTCTGTTTATAGTGTTTATCTCCTTTAATGCTCGATAGCGTCTAATCTTGGGAATAAAATTTTATTCCCCATTTTTAGGGAGTTTTTACGAGTGACACTTTGAGGGTTAAGCTCAAATGAGTTGTTTGTGCACGGCATGATTAGTTTTTAGAAGTTTTAAATTGGTTTTAAAATGCTGTCTGCTGTTTACGACTTCTAATAATTTTGACCACTGTTGGTATTAGTCGTAGTTTTCTTTTAGAATACTTAGTATTTTTATTATAAGTTTTGATATTTTATAAACGTTTTTCTAATAATATAACATAAATTGACGTCATTAAAAAAAATATAAATAAAAATATAAATATTCGTGGACTTTACACACAACGCCCTCTAGTCCCAAACTAAGCAAAGCTTGTAATATGGGAACTAGATGGCTGATAGAATACTTATATATACTTTTTTTTTTTGTAAATACATACTTATAATACATAGTAACACCCAGACATAGAACAAACATCTATGTTTTCCACGCACAAATGTTTGTTCTCAGTGGGGATCGAACCCACGATCCACAGCACGGAAGGCAGAGCTGTTACCACAGAACAAAGGAAGTAAATAGAAAGAGCATGATGACTTTTTAGTATGAGAACCAGTGTAGCTAAACTCACACCATGTCAAAACTAACACACTTAGAAATAAAGATTATAATTGGTTGAAAGAGAACGTAAAACGGACCTAAATCCATTAAAATAATTTTATTGATATAAAACCTTAGTTCCATCGGAACATGGTTCAAAACTCAATAAAATAAACAAGTGATAAAAATTAAAGTTTACTTCGTCTACTCAGCAAAAGGTGGCGCTTTTGCGAAGCATTTTTGTTATAGTCTTTATCAACAAATCTTAAGATTGATAATGCAATGGCTGTTATGACAAACATAGCTACTCACTTAGTGATGTGACCAATGAGGATACATGACGAATTTGTCGATATCGATTATTACCTACCCACTGATTGATAACGAAATAGCTACGTTTAGCCGCAATTACATATGTCTGATACGTTGTGTCCAAGGGCTCTGCCGTTTGTGGTGGTCGAAATAAAAATATTTTCTTTCTTTGTTTAATTATAATCAATCACAAAGGTTAGTATCAGACTGACACTATTGTCAGTCTGATACTTGGGTAAGGACCAAGAATGAAGGTACCTACCTAATTAATTAAAACTTCATGAATATAAATAATAACACTATAATTACCTGAAAACACAAAATTATTAGAGTCGGTATAGCTGTGCCAACAATGTATTTGTTTCCACTTTTTTTAATTACAAAATCTTGGTCCTTAAAGTGCAGCAAATTGTACCTACTGTATTTTGTAGGAAACCAATTTTGTTTCCCAGTTGCATCAATCAATTTTTTTTTATGTCTGGCACATTGCGTAAACTGAAACCAGAAGATATACCTATTTTTTCAAAATATTTCTGTAATTTTCATCTGACCCAGCCATTAAAGTTATCGATAACGCATTCATCAGTTTATTGGGGCCACATCCCTAACTGAGTAGCGAAAGTTGAGGTTTAAAAGAAACGCGACTTTAACATGTATGATTTACAGTCTTTTTTTCTTTGACGGTTTTGCATTTTAACAAAACTAACAATTAACAATAAAATATTACTTATCGGTGATATGATATGCCCCCATTTGTTAAATTTTTGATTCCGCTATCGTTTTTGCACTCTAAAACAGCACAATATGGCATGTTTATATTTTTTAATGATTTTTTTCAAGTACGGTTACCATGACAAAATTCAAACACGACTGAAGTGAGCGGAGCTAGGCGGAGCTTGAAGTGCGTAATACGATGCAGACTTGATATGAAGCGGATCCACCTACTTACTAATTCTACTTATTTTCTTTTTTCTGTGGCTGTTACCGACTGAGCTGTGACGCCTGTCATTGAAAGATATTTGCGAATAACAATATCATACTTCCATTCCGAAATACTCAAATCTCAAATTTCATCGGGCATTTGAAAATGCACATTATCTGCGATGTGAAATTAAACAAAAGGCCTCCCGAAGGCCGTTGATATCCGGCCAGGGGTCAATTTCCGGTGTATCGGATGTAAACAAATTGCAACCCTCCATTTCTCGTGGAGCCTTCAAATTCCAAGGGGTGTTTGTACACTGACCGATATCGACACCTACACACGATACCGACATGTAAGTTGCTCGAATACAATGTGAAAACGTCCAGTATTGGCCGTATAAAAAAAATCCAATATGTGAATTTTGATGTGTTTTAGTAACAAATAAAACTATCTATCTAATTTAGGTACATACATTGTCAACTTTTTTAAATAAGAGGAATTAGCTCTCCGCCGATATCGTGTCGGTGTCGTGTCAGTGGTAGTATGAGAACAGCCAATAGATTGTTCAATTGATGGAATGCAATTCTGACTATTTTATGTCTGACTGTACCAAAATGACAGCATAAAACAAACATCAAATGTATGAGAATGGTCACGTGACTTCTCGTTCGAAAATGTCGTTTCATCTTCATATTGGTCAGTGAGGGCTCCATATTACTATACTAAATACTAAATGGTTGTTAAATCGATTAAGGGCCAACGCACATCTATCAACAAAACTGTTTTGTCGCGTACTTAGTGACGTGAAAATAAATTTTCTGTTACAAAACAGCATATTATGCTGTTTTCGTTGTAACGAAATTCACATCAATTGACACGACGCATGCATAAAATTATGTTTCCTATCTATTATAGCATTGTTTAGTACCTACCTATTAAACATTGCTTTATACGCACATACCTAGAGAATGAACTGTGTTTTTTAATAAATAAGAATATAGAGTAATTATGTAGTTTACTTAATATTATTATTAAGTACTTAGGATGATTCTCATTAAATAAGCAAGTAACGAAAACAGCAAATAAAAAGAAGCATATTGTAACAAAACAGCATATTATGCTGTTTTCGTTGTAACGAAATTCACATCAATTGACACGACGCATGCATAAAATTATGTTTCCTATCTATTATAGCATTGTTTAGTACCTACCTATTAAACATTGCTTTATACGCACATACCTAGAGAATGAACTGTGTTTTTTAATAAATAAGAATATAGAGTAATTATGTAGTTTACTTAATATTATTATTAAGTACTCCATATTACTATACTAAATACTAAATGGTTGTTAAATCGATTAAGGGCCAACGCACATCTATCAACAAAACTGTTTTGTCGCGTACTTAGTGACGTGAAAATAAATTTTCTGTTACAAAACAGCATATTATGCTGTTTTCGTTGTAACGAAATTCACATCAATTGACACGACGCATGCATAAAATTATGTTTCCTATCTATTATAGCATTGTTTAGTACCTACCTATTAAACATTGCTTTATACGCACATACCTAGAGAATGAACTGTGTTTTTTAATAAATAAGAATATAGAGTAATTATGTAGTTTACTTAATATTATTATTAAGTACTTAGGATGATTCTCATTAAATAAGCAAGTAACGAAAACAGCAAATAAAAAGAAGCATATTGTAACAAAACAGCATATTATGCTGTTTTCGTTGTAACGAAATTCACATCAATTGACACGACGCATGCATAAAATTATGTTTCCTATCTATTATAGCATTGTTTAGTACCTACCTATTAAACATTGCTTTATACGCACATACCTAGAGAATGAACTGTGTTTTTTAATAAATAAGAATATAGAGTAATTATGTAGTTTACTTAATATTATTATTAAGTACTTAGGATGATTCTCATTAAATAAGCAAGTAACGAAAACAGCAAATAAAAAGAAGCATATTGTAACTAAAAAAGTTTTACTGAAAGTTTCACATCACTAACTGTTCGACAAGACGTTTTGTTTTTGGTTTGCGTTCGCCCTAACATGTATTTTCGTGAATGTGGAAAAAATGAGAAGATACTTTAGGCACTTTATAATGACAAAAAATATTCATGGACACTTTATAAAGTATTTAGTTAATTTAGTATTAGCCTTAAAGTATTTTTATGCGCTACGGACGTGCTACGAAAGTGCTACGGGCTACGACGTGCGCTTACACTTGAAATTTGTTTTAGGACAGTCTTATAAAGAGTGAGAGTAGAATGTCAATAATCCTCTAAAGATGAAGTCACAACCTTATTTCATAGGTACTAGATTCAGCCCGCGACTTCATCCGCATCCCGTTTGATCTTGTTGATTTTCAGGGATAAAAAGTAGCCTATTATGGTAATCCAGGTCACAAACAGTATATTTTTTATATTGCTGTATTATTTTATACTGATATTATCGATTTATAATATCAGTAGGATTCATACCAAAGACAATCCAAGTTTTGCAAAAAAACCTCAATCTAAAAATTCCTATTGCAATAATGGATACTCAGCCTCGAAAGTATCTCAATTGTCTGTTCACTATATTTTCAAGTTGTCCGTATTATCCGTATGCCCTCTTATGACCCTCCTCGAGGTCATGAGAACACTCCCCAATTCGGCAGGCCTATATCACTTTGAGAACCAAAAAAGCTTTATGGCCCTGTCTTACAATTCAATATTGCTTGCATTCGAAAAATCTTAAACGCGTAAGAACCGTGTTGTCTTATTTTTGCGGAATGAAATATGAGCTTTAATATACTGACTTTAAGTTTAGATTTTGTGTATCATGAGTTTATCTAATAGTAGAGTTTTCTTGTGTTTCGAACCACTCAAAAAATGAATGGTTTATTATGATATCCTCTGGACATTTTTGACATTTCATTATAAGTTTGCTCCGTATGTTTACTATTTGTAAGTAATTGGGTACACTTAGATAGATTTATTCGCTGAGTTTTTGAGTATTTTTCTCATTTAAATATGAGTGCTACTTCCTATCAGTATCTGCAGTAGTAATAGGGTTCTTTGTAAAAGAGCTTATACGCTTAAACTTAACATCGGTTGGCTCACCTGCTTGTCCCGTCAATTATTCTCATAAGAAAAAAGCTCGAACTCACTCATTGTCTAATTTCTTCAACTACCTGCATAGTAAATTAATAATTATGTTTAGAATAAGTGTCTATTATATTAAACCAACTCCTGTTTGGTTGTAAGAAAGCTATAAACGTGAAACTTTGACCGAAAAAAAATGTTTTTATTATTATATCTATGCCAAAATCCTATGCCAGGTAGGTGCCTATGCCAAAAAAGCTTAGTCTCAGCTTGTTTGCTGCTCCACAAAAGGCGGAGCAGCGCTGTTTTTCAGACTGAGCCAAAAAAAAGAGAGAAGAGGTGACGTCATTACAAATTATTTATGCTTACGACTAGGTACCTACTTGGGTAATAAAAAAAAAACAATTAAATAGGAAAAAACTGGTAGGTACCCACTGAGATACTAAATTTACACCTAGATATCTCTGGTTTTTCTTTTATTTTGTGTCCATAAAAATAAAATCTACCTAGATTAAACAATCTAGGTTTTTCTTTTCTATCACCAGTGATAAACAGCTAGACCTGATTAATAATAAACTGTTGAAAATTAAATAAATCAGTAGGTAAGTAGGTACACCAGCATGTTTCCATCAAATCGCAGGCACCCGCTTCCCTAACGAAAACAAACGAAAAGAACCACGTGAATAGGGAATGAAGTTTTAGGCTCTTTGTTATTTCAGAGGGTTTGTACGAAAATATGCCGAAATATAACCAACGCTTATAAATAAGCGCTAGAAATATAGAGTCAAAATAAAAGTTCTCTTATAGAATTTTTGTTAGTACTTGCGTTATTTTTAGTAATAGCTTTGGTTTACTGAAAGTGGGAAGCTTTAAAAATATTTTAAAAAAGAAAAAAAAAAGTTAAAGTAGTATGTTTTTATTGACGCTATTCATTGTATGCTAAGTATTGTCCTCTTTTTTATAAAAAAGGAAGAATTAATTCGCACTGAAAATGTGTTTGTAATACTTTGGTATTGAATAGTCAGCTGCATAAGTTAATTGAGTTTTTAAAATTCAAGTACATGTAGGCGCAAATTAGTATAAAAATATAAAGACAACCTCTTGCAAAAATTTTTAAAAAGATAATCAAAAGCTCCCAAAACATTGTTGGGCACACTTAAATTATTGATCAATAACTTATGTTGGTACTGACTGTACATACTCGAGAGACTATATATTATGTGTATGTATTTACCAAAAAAAAGTATACAAGTATTCTATCGGGCATCTAGTTCCCATATTACAAGGTTTGCTTAGTTTGAGACTAGAGGGCGTTTGTTTTAAATGTCCATGAATATTTATTATTATTATTGGACTTCATCATTTTGGTCATTTTGCGTCAGAACCATTTTATTCAGATAGCATACTTAATGTCAATTTGCCAAAAAGTCAATGTTAAGTCATTAACACGTTCACATACATAATTTTCATTCCTCCAAGCTTTTCCAGCCTTTAATATAACATACAAAACCTTGGCATATTCTATCACCTAAATCGCTTCAAGATATCAGTACATTGAGCATCAGTTTGTTCTATTTCATAGCTCGTAAATCTTCTTCATGTTGTCTTTATCCCACTAGAGGGGTGGACACAAGATATCCTTTTCTACCATTCTGCTCATATCTACTTAAAGTGTAAAGGAATAGAAAAAAATATGGGCTCACCATCGTAAATAGCCTTTCAAATCTCGTGATAAAGGTGTTAGAACCTATAATTACACCGGCACCTATAGACACCCTTCAAACTGGAACACAGCAATTCATTACAGGCACGTTCTCAGAGGACGTGCTCAGTGTGACAATGTAATGTAATCTAGTCTGACGAATAATTTCAAAAACAGTTTTTGTAGTTCTAAACTGGTGCTTAGGGTATTCTCAGCTCAAACACACTCGACGTAAGTGAATAAATGGGTAATTCAACACTGGCGCTTCAGATTGGTACTTCGAGCCGGATACCCTCCTTGCGCAAAGTCGATCAATCATCGCGCGCGGCCGATCATCGGCTGCGAACTCTTTCATTTATCTAATGAGTTTTGTTACGGTAGGGAGTGAGAAAGTATTACTTTGCTTCGTATATTTATAAGCGCAAAAGACACAGCGGGTCGAGTTTAGTTTTTAAATTACCTACTTTATACATGTTGACCAGCAAAATTTCGTGACTTTACTAATAGTCTGAGTAAAACCGCCAACACGGTGTGGAAGCGGTAAAGCAGTACTAACTTTAGTACTAAATGTAGTACTAATAACTCTCGACTAATGTCGGCCATTATTAAGATATCATCGCTAATGAAGTGACAACTATACAGAAAGCACATTGGATATCGATCTTAATCAACTTATTGTTGACAGAGGGCGCGGCATTCGAAACCGATACTCGAGTAGGTACTTCTTGACGAATTAATCGGTTGGAAGCGATTCTTCGTCGATATTAGTTTTTGTTCGGATTTTTCTTATGGTTCTGGACAAGTATCGTATGTTTTTGTTATATTTTTGATCCAATGTTATACCATAGATTATTCGCATAATAGATAGTGATCAAGAAATATAATAAACAGTAAATAGTAAAAAAAAATTGGTACCTAACCTATGTACAGTCAGTAACGTAGCTTAATAGACAAGGTTAGAATTTAGGATAGAATTTACAATTTTTTACTTGACTTTTAAAAAATCTATTTTTAATCGATTTATTGGCATAATCTTTTCTTTTACTTCCCGTTACTGATGTGCTTTGATGTGCCTCCGATGCCTGCTGACCAATTTATAAAATTCATTGTAAGATCTTGAAACATATAAAACACTACTCACCTGTAAAAAAGAATATGTAAACAAAAAGAAGAAACTTTTCAGACTTCATTATACTAACTGAATTGTTTTCTCGCCACAAAACCCAACCGTGATTGAGAAAACGGAATGCTACGTTAAGCTCCCCACACTTAATGTTTTCAAGCTTAGCCTGGGCTGCTTAGCTGGGTATGCTGGGCTTAATCCACTTAGAATAACTGCAGTATCTACCGTATACGTTTGTCTTAGTGGTAGGGTATAAGATCGTTTCTTACGGCGTTACGGTATAAAAGGGATTTGTTCCGATTTATAAACCGTATATTGGTTGTTTTGTGGTTAAGTTTAATTCACTTTTAATAATGACTACGTAGAATTACCTACTGGTATTTTGGACATCAGCCCCCGTATGCCAATCTTTAGCTGTCAAGTTATATTTCACTGCCCAGTGTAATTTCTTCAGGTCACGTGGTACAATTTTGTACCACGTGATCATTCTTTTTAGACACTTGACAGCAAAATATGCGCGAAAACGCATCAAATGACGTCATAATGTCACTATTTAGTCACAGAATAACTATGAGTTAGTATGAACTGACCATGATTTAAAACTTTGCAGTTCAACTTTGATTGGCATACCCCTGCAGCTAATGAACTGAGAGAAGTCACGTGACTTCGATGGTGGACTTGCCTACAAGAGTTTTGAAAGATAAATATACAGCCGTGAGCTATAATGGCAACTATAATATTACATTCTAAAATTCTTAGTAATTGTACACACGGGTAGGTACCATCAGGAAAAGTTCTACCTTAAGGGTGCATTTCCTGTAAACCGACTAGCCGTTAATTTTTGAATACCAATAGAAACAAATTATTTAGGGTGTAAAAGTTATGAAAACAATGGGCAGTCATAAAAATAAATAGATGTTTAGGTCTTTGGTTGGTCAAAATAAGAAGACAAAAGAAAAAGGCGAAGTCAGGTAGCTAACTGCTTGCAAGCGAAACAGTTTCAAAAGTGGTAAGGCGGAAATTTTGCCGATAGTACAGGTGATCATGATAAATCGTATAAAATTTACAAATAAAAAAAAAACATTTTTATTTAATTTTAGTGGTTGTAAACTATTTATCTTTCTTTTGTTTTAATTTTATTGATAGTCCCTTTGTTTTCTTTTTGTTTTTTCTTTTTTCATTAGTACGATGAGTGAGCTAGTCATATAGCTCTTCGTTTTTGGTTTTATGCCCAGGTTCTCAAAAAATAGTATTCCATTAAAAATACTGTCAATTAGATATTCATTAATAGTTAAATATTGATGCTATAGGTATGACAGGCAGCGCATTATGTTTTAGAAAGTAATTAACGAACATGTGTTTTTAAAGTGGCACATGCATCGCCAAACTGTATAACAAACGTCATTTCTCAAATTTGTACTCAAACTGCCCCCGTATGCCAATCTTTTGCTGTCAAGTTATATTTCACTGCCCAGTGTAATTTCTTCAGGTCACGTGGTGCAATTTTGTACCACGTGATCATTCTTTTTAGACACTTGACAGAAAAATATGCGCGAAAACACATCAAATGACGTCATAATAACTGACCATGCTTTAAAACTTTGCAGCTCAACTTTGATTGGCATACCCCTGCAGATCCAAATGCACCGTCTGTCAAACTAAACTTCAAATAAATCCCACAAACGCACACCGCTCGGTACCCTCAAGTGAATGTCATCAAATTCAGGAAATTAAGTTTAAAGTGGTTCCAAGTTGGCGGGTCCCGTGAGAAAACCGTTTTACCAAAACGCAGAACAACACACGTCCTAAAGCTTGAAAACTTCACTTCTCAATTAAAGTTTTGGTAGACGCTCAAATTCAACTTAAAAACTTTGTTCTTTGTGGATTTCATTTGGTAATGCAGAGCTGCTGTTGGTTTTAGCTTAGTGTTCATTGACACAGTGTACAAAATGAGAAATAATTTAAATTCAAATTTCAGTTAATTTGAATTTAAATTATTCTTCATTTTAAAATATAACACTTTGTGTTTCTTCAAATAATTGTCCAGTCTTTTTGTTTTTTTAATTTTAGATAACGAATTTAGTAATTATATTTAGTGCTGTACATCATACTGAACGACAGAGAAGGTATATGAAGTACTACCACAAAATAGCTACGTTGTAAACTACGAACATATTTGCATTCTCAATTTATTTAGTTTAGTAACAAAGCAGACATTTTGCGGCGTTCTTTCAAAAGCCGTACGTACACGCCGATGGTATGAGCGATCGCAACAGCCAAACTCCGTCAGTGTTCATTAGAACTTAATGAATTTTCACCAACTTTCCAACCATTATGAACACTAAAAGGAGGCAAGTTTCAAGCTTTAAATTTTAATACCCGGTAGCGGACACGCTTTGGGGAATTTGTATGGGATTCATAGGTGGAGTTAGAAATCCAATATCCTCTCTAACTTTGGTCGAAATTAACTTTGCACTGTTTGTCTGGCTTTTGAACTGTCTTCATTTCATAATGTCTGTTTAAATGGCGAGTGGAGGGCTCAGAGACAACTTACCTGATTACTGTGCGTGCCTAAGGTATTATTTATTATGTAGATTTAGTTGTATGGTTTCGATTTTTTCGAAACAACTATGCTAGTTTCCAGATCCTTATACGCTAAAAGACTAGCGTTTTTGTATCAGTTAATCTAGATATTTTTACCAAAATGGATCATAGCTAAATAGGAAATACCTAACTTTAATCTATATCATGTTCGTCGTCTGCTTTAAAAAAACCATGCCTTAAAACTCCAAATGAAAAAGGTACTGGTTCAGTAAAACTCTGTTAACCACAGCAAGATTAAATAATTAATGTACAAATACCACGAATTTCTTTATTAGGTCTCTAAAAGATCAAGAGCTTACAGCGTTATATTTAAAAATGCGGTTTTAATTTCAAAAGATGTTCAATTTAGCTCATTTCGATTCGGGACTTAATAAATATTAAATATCAGGCCAAAGGATCTCTTTGAAGTGTCTTTGTAGCGAAAGGGTCGACAACTAACCTATTGTAACTTCTCGAATTAAATTCCTCTGCCGACCGACTCATTTGAAATAATAATCGTACTACAGGAATCTACTTTGAAATTTGCATTATATCTCCTTTAATCATGATTAACTGGTTTATTTTAATTGTAGAATTATTGCTTTTAACAACTTCCCTTTTCAATTTGTTTCTACTTGACTTACAAAACGGATTATTGAGAACTTATCTGCTAGCACAATCAAAGTAGTAAAAATACACGATAAAAAACATAGTAGGTACTGGACATTTTTTTGGTTTAGACGTTTCAGATTTTTGTTAGCAAACAAATAGACTTAATTTTACAAGTACCTGCTTCACTAAGCTGAGAGGATGGTATAGGTAGCTACTAGGCAAACCTACTCTATCTAAAATGGCATCCGACGCTGAGAGCTGTAACAGTCCTATAAAACAAATGGGAGTTACCGGAATACTCTAGATAATAATGCAAAAGGCCGTTTTGTTTTTACTTTATTATTTTCTATTTCGTTGGCTGAAAAAAAAACAAAACAATTTCTAATTGGCGCCCAACACGGGGCTCTTTTGGTGCCCAACACGGGGCAAGTAAAATCGTACATCATCAGCTGACACCTTTAATTTAAACAATTACCAATCATAATATTCGATAAAAACTGCTAAATCCAAAATATGCTCTAAAGTCTGTTACATTTACCAGAAATACTGAACACTAAAAAATACCTTACCCAGAATATTATATTATAATGCAAAATTTAATAGTAAAAACCAGAAAGTCCCTAAAACACCGGTAGGCATATGGGTAAGCACTGTTTCACTAAGCACCCGCATTGCCTTATCGCAGATACGACGGCCGACTAGCTAATGAGAACGATCGATACACTCTTATCGACACTTGAAACTTCGGTTATGAAGGTAACTATGTCCCTCCTGTTTGCATTGTGTCCGATGGCCACTCCAAGGGAAATTCATAAAGGTTTTTGGAAGAAGGGAACTGTTTTACCGTCGGCTATTAGATTTACTCGCATCCACTGACTGAGTTATAAAGATTTTTATAATATTCCAAAAGTACTTTCTGACTTTTTTTGCGGAAGTTCATGTATTTTCATAAACCTTTTAAAGTGAATTTGATAACCATTTGAAGAATACATTTAAATCAGCAAATATTTAGTTAGAACCCGTTTATGAACCAGTTTTTAAAACTAATTGTTTAGAATATTTTTTTAAAACCTGCAAGTTCTATTCCTAAGGAATAACATAATTTCTTAATGAAAGAAAACCGGTTAATCGGTCTGTATTCAACATACAAAAAGTTTTCCTGGATTAATTTAAGTTTTATACTTATTTCATCGGTTCTAAAATAACTTTTTGGCATCCTAATTTACCTACCTAATTTCAATTCAATTCAATTATGCTACCTAATTTCAAATGAATTTATAACATTTTTAGGACACTCAAACGACTAGACAACAATAATTAATAATAACTAAAAGACCCTTATCTCGAGATAATTCATTACACCCGTTTTATGTTGCAGTAAATTAATATTTCAACAAAATTTTCGCTGAACAAGGCGAGAAATTTAATATTGTAAGTCCCTCGGTGATAATTAGCAGAAAGGCTGCTATCAGGGTGTTTATTAGCTGTTAATAGAATTGAGAGCTTCTAGAGCTCTCTGTCGCTCCAACGATGGAAACCACCAACCTGTTGCCAACGGGAACGCCTTCCGCCCATCGCCAGAACCAATTTTCTAAAAGATGGAAAAATATCCTGAAATCGTCTTAGGACACATACCTCAAACTCTTCAATTCTTCACTGGAACGCAGCAACAGTTTTTAGTTAAAACACAAATCAATAAACTACTAAAACTAACTACGAAACAAGTAAAATTGACATTTTAAAACTTTTTTCTTCTTTTTAACTTTTGATTTTTGTAAAACAAATCAAAAAATATAAACCCACTACGAAAATAAAATATTAACTTGAAAGGAAATTTAGAATTTTGAAAATAAGAAACTTAGGAAAATTCAGTTTTTCACGAGCGGCGGCGGCAAAGTTCGTTAGGGATTTTGAGTCAGGTTCTGAGTGTTGGTTGTGGAGAGAGGAAGAGCAAGGCGCGCTGCTGCCGCCGCGGCGGACTACAGAATGAGAACGGGCCGGCGGACCACGGGCCCCACCCCTGGCGCCTGCGCCCAGAACCTCCGCCACCGCGCATGACCGACATCCAACCCAAAAGTGGAAAAGTGACTCCTCCAACCTAGATACACCATTATGTACTAAATAAATATTGTACCGTAATAAATGTCGATACCGGCACATCATATTGACCTAGTTGACGACTATCACACCTCATTTGAATCGCGGTATATCGGCGACTCGACACAGCCGGACAAACAGCTTCTTCACCTATTTACTGGAGTTTCACGCCCCGTCGGCACATAGCCAACCACTCAAACTCCGTAAAATTTTACACGTTTTTATTACTGGATTTTTCCGTACTTTTTTTCGTTGATAATCACGTTGTAAAGTTCCCTGATCCCGCTGAAGTATCCGTTGCGGAGCGAGGACTCGTACCCCCGCGGCAGAGTTTGGAACTTGGACATAATGCGGTTGTCTGATCCGAGGAACACACGCATCTCGTAAGCTAGGGGGATGCCCGACTCCAAGGCGAAGTCTACACTATGCCCGCAGTGAGGGCGACCCTCCAACTCATAAATACTGTTGTTGGAAAACAGATGAACGCCGCTCGTCCTTTGATTTACTTTGGAAGCCACATCTCCTGCTACTCTCTTGAGCAGTTCGCTATTCGTTGGGCTATTCTTGGTGTACGCGTGCGGGTATCCTATGGAATGTCCGTTCCTTTTGATAGATAGATAAACTTTCGCGTACTGTTTATGTTTAGCGATGACATTTTTGATGAAGATGGTTTCGTTTTCTGAAGCTGGTGCTTGACCAGGGAAGCTAGGCGAGAATCCACTAGCCATCTTAGGACAGGAATTCCATTGCGTGTCGAAGTTCCGGGTGATGTCTACGCCTATACTCATTTTGTCATCCGCTGTCCTGCAATTTTTCCTCCATGCTGTTTGTTCAAAAGATTTCTGAAACAGCGAAGTAAAGAGAGTAAAATATTATTGTACTTACTTAGTAAGTAAATAAGTATTTTTTATCACAGCAAGTAGCATGAAATAGCAATTTCTGCAGGGGTATGCCAATCAAACTTGAACTGCAAAGTTGAACTGCAAAGTTTTAAATCATGGTCAGTTCATACTAACTCATAGTTATTCTGTGACTAAATAGTGACATTATGATGTCATTTAATTTGTTTTCGCGCATATTTTGCTGTCAAGTGTCTAAAAAGAATGATCATGAATCTGAAGAAATTACACTGGGCAGTGAAATATAACTGGACAGCAAAAGATTGGCATACGGGGGCTGGCTGTAACGATTACTTCATTGACCGTAATTTCAATATTTCGACTTTATTAGTTAAATGTTTTCCGTCTATAAAAATATGTTTCATGACGCTAGAACCACTTTATAATTAAAACCACTAACATATCTGGAGTACTCCTGTCCATCAGGATTAGTGGATGGTAGTATGACCCACCGCACGTTGTCGACCATGTCAAAGTGTTCAGCGCAGGCGGTCAGCTGTTCTATCAGGTACATAGCTAAGCCGACAGATTCTGTTCCAGCCTCTTGACCTGCATCTATGATAATGGTGGGTCGACCAGCGATGTTTCCTGTAGCCCCTTTTGGTTCTATGATCACCTTAAACAGTTTGATTTCGAGTATAAAAAAGTTAATAAGATGGGATCTCTCTTTTACCCTTTAGATATCTTCAAGGCCGCTAAATTACTGAGTTCTAGGGAAATTCACCACTCATAAATACAGTCGAGAGCCAATTTTTTTCAAGTTAGTTTTTGTTTAATTGAGTTGGTTTGGACTTATCTAGCTACTTAAATTAATTAATTACCTCATAGAGATGTCTGCCGTCGTATGTAACGTGTTGAGAAGTAGCGTTGATCAGAAATTCACAATATTTTGTAAGAGCCTTCAAATATAAAGTCACCTGTAACATGAAAAACTTGACTTAGAAGATGGAATCAAGTTTATCAAGTCTCATTTTAGAATAGTATGAAAACTGACCGTGCTTGATCCTATTTCCGCATCTTCGATACAAAATGCTTCCTCATCATCACGTAACTCTTCAAGCATGCGTCTATAACAATTTTGCATGTGTCTGCAACTGTAAAATTTAATACGCACCATTGCATTGTTGATCCTTATAAGCGTTTAATTGGTGGGTATTAACTGATAAGTAATAATTATAATTAGTAAACGTCAACCAACAAGCTATGTTACCTAATTTAGCAAACCTAACTAAATTATAGATTTTTAAAATTTTCAATACTTTGAACAATCATTAGTTAGGTTAAATTAAGATTTAGTTAATCCATAAAAGTATCGTATAAGGTAAAAAGGTAAGGTAAGTAAAAGATAAATAATTTGTAAGTTTAAAAAACTAGAAAAACCGTCTTGAATTCGACTACCGGCTTCATCATCAGATGATGATGATAATGGCAGTTCATTGGGAATGTTCTAGTTGAAAATGTTTGAAGTCGGTTAAAAATTAAAAGAACTTACCCGCATTCTGATGCAATAGCACGAACACTTACTAAAATATGAAATACGAATTTATAAAAATTAAACATAATAAAAATATAAAATAAAGAAAAACCATTACCTATCGAAAATATAACTAGCCGTAACAATTCGCAATATTTCATCTTGCAACATGTGTATGCGAAAGTACCTCGCAATCTCGATGTCGCATTTGCAAACGCATAAAATACGATATTGTATACGACTTAGGTACAAATGAAACAATTAGATTTTGTGAGTTTTTTATTCTTAACTCTAAAACCATGATCAGTCTTCAGTCAGTTAAAGAGACAGTGGCGTGTCCATGTCGATGCGACCTCAAAGGTCTGAACTCTTTTCTAATCTGAGACGCAAACGTTTTAAAACCTTCATAAAACTGTGGCAGCACCTTCCTCAACAAATGTTCAGGGAACACAAACTCATAACCATCGGTTAGTTCCATCGTGTATGAGTAGGGAACTCCAATAGCTCCGAAAGCGTAATCATCGCTGCCTCCAGCTGCTGGATACCATTTTCCAGCGCTTAAAACTCTGAAAGGTTGTCCGCCTGCTCTTACCACTGATTCCGACACGGCTCTTGCTAAAGCATCCAGCTGCTTCCATTCTTTGGGCAGCGCTTGGCCAGTGTAACCCCACGGGTATACCAAATACTGTCCATAAGAATGAAGAGATACGTAGAGTTTTATCCGTTTCGCGTTTTCCATCATTACGCTTTTGACTATCTGGGTTTCGGGCTCGGAAAAAGGCTTTGGTCCGGCGTATGTCTCTCCGTCACAAGGGTTGTGGGATACACCGCTGACAGCCCATTTAAAGCCGTAGTTTCTGTTGCCGTCCACCCCGTAGCAGTTGCCATTCTTCGATCTGGTTTTTCTCCACATCCGGTTCTGGAAGCACAACATGCTTTAGATTGTTTTTGGTCATAATCTACCATCGATTTTAGATCCTATCTACAATTATGGTTAGTTTCTTTAACGTCTAGGAATAATAACGTGATGTTTTAATGTAAGATGAAGCAGTTCATAAAAACATTCCTTGTCCAAGTAACATGCTTGTGAACGCTCTGCCTGCTCAGTGGAGTACCTACTTAGGATTGCACAAATTATGGCCATTATACTGTCACACTCGTCAGCAAAATGGAATTTTAAATTGGCTAGCTATATAACACTTACGCTTCTACTAGTCCGGGTGTATTCGTACCCATCAGGGTTGACCACAGGTAGGATGTACCAGTCGACTCCGTTAAGGTCCTTGGTCTTCGCTTCAGGCTCGTTAGTAAGTCGATGGATCAGGTAGAGCGCCATTGCTGGCGCTACCCATTCTCTTGCGTGGATCCCTGGAAGAAAAAAAAGTTTTACTGTTTGAATCAGTTTGGTCTGGATTTGGACTTGGTCATTTTTGTACTGCAAACATTACGTGTTTGAATACATTGTTTTGTAGAATAATTAGCTAAAGTAGTTGTTCCGCATCAAACCGGAAAATAGTTAGTTGTAGGGTACCTACCTTTAACATCTTCAACATTTACCTGCATCAACAAATATGATGGGATTCCCAGCACTAGGGTTTGAAGATATCTTGACCAGCTTCATGCTCCTCCCTTGATAGCTGGTGCCGAGGTTCTGAAGCTGCACCAGCTCTGGGTGTCTTTTCGCTACTGTCTCTATGTAGTCTTCAATCTAAACATAAAATAACATTCTAGCTAGCTATAGTAAATAAATATTTTGCTAGTCACAGGAACATAAATTCACCCAAAATACATTGTCCTTCTTTTGCAATAGAACCTCTAGAATTCGAAAAGCAGATATAGATATACCACTATTATTCTGATACCACCAACAAAAAAAAAATAAAGATAGTTTAATCAGAGGCTCCTAATGGCACTGTAAATTTTTTATAGTTAAACTATCGCAATATCCCCTAATATTTCTTTAGGTTGAATTGAACTGAAGAAAATAAACGTAAAATAACTTACAGCTGGGAATGAATTATATTCATACACGTTTAGGGTGCGGAGAACTCTTCGGGCCGTTCGATGCGGTATATGCAACATTCTAAAAAGATATTTACCATTAGTCATCATTTTTTGGACTCACAAAAGCAGCCTCTGATTGGGTGCAGCTCTATGATCATCCTCAACACCATTGAAGATTCTAAAACAGCCAATCTTTTGCTGTCAAGTTATATTTCACTGCCCAGTGTAATTTCTTCAGGTTACGTGGTACAATTTTGTACCACGTGATCATTCTTTTTAGACACTTGACAGCAAAATATGCGCGAAAACACATCAAATGACGTCATAATGTCACTATTTAGTCACAGAATAACTATGAGTTAGTATGAACTGACCATGATTTAAAACTTTGCAGTTCAACTTTGATTGGCATACCCCTGCAGGACTTGTTGCGACTTTGATCATCAATAAGTTATTAAGTCACACAATAAGTCATTAAGATGGTTGCATGTCCATTGTCACAATTTGTGACTAGTAATTCATTAAAATCGTTTTCTTCTACTGGATGCGTAGCTGATCTTGGCCCCCATATACCTAACTATCAATCATTGAGGCATGATATGACAAACTCCATTAGTGTAGGTCACAGGCTCATTCCCATCATCATTACAATTTCAGTTCACTGCTGCAGGGGGTATGCCAATCAAAGTTGAACTGCGAAGTTGAACTGCAAAGTTGAACTGCAAAGATTTAAATCATGGTCAGTTCATACTAACTCATAGTTATTCTGTGACTAAATAGTGACATTATGACGTCATTTGATGTGTTTTCGCGCATATTTTGCTGTCAAGTGTCTAAAAAGAATGATCACGTGGTACAAAATTGTACCACGTGACCTGAAGAAGTTACACTGGGCAGTGAAATATAACTTGACAGCAAAAGATTGGCATACGGGGGCTGATCTAGTGATTCTGTCTTTTCTTATAGATTTTCAGAGACCTGATCGCGTCCTTCTATTCCTCAGTGTTAGTTTTGGCGCTAATGCCAGTTTTATAACATATTTAATCCTGGTCACGGCCGCTCCCTAAGAAGGGTGATTGAAAAACCAACCTGCCATAGTTTTGCTCTTTGATTTCCGTTATCACTTGCGTATCTCTTATAAAGTCTTCCATGAACCCCATTCTAGATGACGGTACCAGTACATCCAAACTGTCGTTGTGCCCTCGACTACTCTTCAGAACTTCCACCTGACCTTGAGGGTCTGAGAACTCGAAGACAGACTCCATCTGGTGGTCGGTCGTGGGGTAGATTCGCATAAGAGTGTAGCTGAAAAAAAAAATCAATGTTTAATGTAAGTTTTGTAAATACTTTAGCTTTGTAAACCTACTATCATCATCACTTTATCGTGCATTTAGTACACAACTGATTGAAACTAATTTGGTATGAAATTATTGTGTAAATCATTTACCTGTCATATTTATTTGTTTCTCCACAGCCAACCTCCCACCACAATCCGAAAATACCTGCAAAAAAACATTTTTTATGTAAACAACGAACATAACATAACCACTACCTCCAACAATAACGAGCTTTTGCTTAAATATACTTATCTAATTATACTAAAATAATAACAAAACAGTTGTATTATTAAAACATAATTAGCTACTTTGAAACATAACATAATGGAGGCCACAGGCCCAAGCAAGAGTCGACTACTAATTAAAACAAAAAGAAATAAGTATCATAGGAATTTAGATTGAGAAACTGCCCCCGTATGCCAATCTTTTGCTGTCAAATTATATTTCACTGCCCAGTGTAATTTCTTCAGGTCACGTGGTACAATTTTGTATCACGTGATCATTCTTTTTAGACACTTGACAGCAAAATATGCGCGAAAACACATCAAATGACGTCATAATGTCACTATTTAGTCACAGAATAACTATGAGTTAGTATGAACTGACCATGATTTAAATCTTTGCAGTTCAACTTTGATTGGCATACCCCTGCAGAGCTACGTTTTTGGTGCTTGACGTGACCCCTATGCCTAGTCTAGACCCCTTAGAAGTGCCATTAAACGCTCGATATTGGTGTCACGATTCTCCGAGGGTAGCTAAGTATTTGCGTCGAACGATTCTTTAATTTGTAGAGACATTTATCGTGTTTCTTCGGCTTCAGATAATTGAGCCTTACATTGAGGCTGAGGCTTCTGAACTGAACCAATTTCCTACCAATTGATATCATTAGACACTCCCTTTGATCGACTGAATCCCCGTCGATTTTATTTAATAGAATTGGAAAATTTACGGAATTATGCAGATATTAAAGCTGGCTTGAAAAGACTAGATTGCTTGAAAGATGATTGGACCGTGGGTTTGATGTGGTTTGTAATAAGAGAGCAATCATTTTGCTACCTAGTAATAATTTTCTTAGCACTTGTTAAGCGTCCCTCGGGAGCTTTACTTGTAAACTAGGAGTGTTCTACAGCGTCGCTTGCTTGAGCTGTTTGTTTCGAAATAAGATCATCACAATGGGCGGTATACCTAGACAAAGTAGACAACCTAATTTAATAATGCCCTTAGATGTTTTACACATAGTATCATATCACTGATTGTACCTAGTTGGTTATTGATGGTGTAATTGTGTAGGTTTCAAATGAACCTTTTTGTTTTTCTGATGTTTTTCTTCATAAAGATTTTGCAATAAAAATAATCTATATTTTTAAACGCTACATCTAAGTTGTTGATCTCATATTAAAATTGGTTCAGCAGTTTACCTGACATCATAGCTGTAAAATTTACTGTTAGTAATAGAGTTTTGGCTTCAGTGCTAGATTATGTGAAATGTCCACCAATATTATTTATTTTATTTATATTGTCAGGCGTGACAAAGCGACTCAACATTTATTCATCTTTGCTAGAAGTGGTTAAAATTGATTAGTGTTATTTATTTTATGGTTGTTTTGATAAGAGTGAATTACTAACATTTTAACATAATATTATATAAAAAATTGCTGGGATATTTAAACATAGTTTCAAACTGAAACATTTTTTCACTATCCTATCTTTTTTACTACTAAGTAGGTACCTCTTAATATTATATATGTGAAAGTTTAGATGTTTGTTTCAATTACATTGCAACCCTCGAGTCCGATTTGGGTAAAACTTGGAATATATTTATAAATAGCTCGTATTAACCTGCATTAACACATAGGTTTATTATTTTTCTGTAAATAAACAAATCAAAACATCTTCAAAATAGTAACTTTTACCTACGTAGGCACCTACAGCCCCCGTATTCCAATCTTTTGCTGTCAAGTTATATTTCACTGCCCAGTGTAATTACTTCAGGTCACGTGGTACAATTTTGTACCACGTGATCATTCTTTTTAGACACTTGACAGCAAAATATGCGCGAAAACAAATTAAATGACATCATAATGTCACTATTTAGTCACAGAATAACTATGAGTTACTATGAACTGACCATGATTTAAAACTTTGCAGTTCAACTGATATTGGAATACCCCTGCTGCTCGAGTAAAACCGTGAGCAGAAGCTAGGTATATACCATGTATCATATAAGTAGTGGAGGTATATAAAATCACGTGAGAATATTAGAAAATATGAATATTACGAACTCGGAAGGTAATATAATTTGCTCGGAAATGCTACTAGCTTCCTTTATGAAAACGTTATGTAATAGCTATATTAGGAATGTACATAAAATATTGTACATAGGTAGGCAATGCTATCGATTCTGTTGTTGCATTTTTCTAAACTAACCTAATTTGACAGCGCTAAAATTATAGCTGTCTTTGTCGTTTCAGGTTATGAGAAAGGGACGGCAACATCTTTTGTGCTGTCAAATTAGGTTAGTTTAGAAAAATGCGACAACAGAATCGATAGCAATATTTCTGTTACTTAGCCTAGATGTAGGCACCGGTATCTAGGTTAGGTAAAAGGTACCTATACCTACGCAGTACCTACGATGGTTTTGACGTTCGAATAAACGTTGATTTTGATAATTTATGAATGTTAATTGACAGTGCAATATTTACCATGGAAACGTGTGTTTAACTATGATTTAATTTTTGCGCTGAAAAATTCAATATTCTTATTTCTCATTAATATAGTAATTTAATATTCAAAATATTTAGCTATTACAACATTATTTTATTTAGCTACACTTTAATTTTAAATTCAATTTAAACTACCTGATTAATAGCAATATTTCCATAATTTATTTGGAATAGATAAAAGATAGTTTCTTCTACGAGTATGAGATCCTTGAACATCTTAATTTATTATTTTGTAACTTTTAATAATTCAAGAAAGGGGTCTGTACCAATTATAATATTCGGACGTGTCTCTAAATACCCCTCATAATAACAAGATATTGAGGAAATGTTTACCGTGACTGAGAGTTTCAAACAATTGATTTTTTAAGAGACGAGTTTGCAGATTTTCTATTATTCGAATCTATGTAGTTACAATAAGAATTAGAAATACAGTACTTAGGTATCAGACTTTAGCACGGATACGGTAACCTGAACAAATCGATTTATTTAGTAATCATACAAAACCGATTTACAATCCAAAAAAATCTTACCTACCTAAGCGGTTTAATCACTTTTGTTAGCTTTTGACTTATGATTAGAAAGTATAATTTACAAATAGTCATATAGCAATGTCGCCGAAAACCTAAGGTGTCATTTTCGGCATATATTTGTAATTTTTTTAGAACAGGTTTTTATGTAGGTATAACAACATAACTTTCCAAACAGATGCTTACCAAACACAAAGATAAACCAACGTGTCATTTTAGTAATCACTTGCACTTTTCAATCACCGTATAACGTGCTCGCGTTTGTTTTGATTACGTAGGTAGGTACGGAGTGCACGTGTGGCCACCACACTCTTCTCTGTCGTACTGAGACAAAATAAATAGGTACACTGCAAGTAGAAGGCTTGCGCGCGCGCAGACTTGCTGCACGTTCACATAGAAAGCTGGATGCCTAATGTATAAGTAATCGTAATTTATACTAATTAGGGTTCATAATTAATTGGACATAAGTACTGCAAGGGTATTCCAATCTCAGTTGAACTGCAAAGTTTTAAATCATGGTCAGTTCATACTAACTCATAGTTATTCTGAGACTAAATAGTGATAATATGATGTCATTTAATTTGTTTTCGCGCATATTTTGCTGTCAAGTGTCCAAAAAGAGAGACCTGAAGAAATTACACTGGGCAGTGAAATATAACTTGACAGTAAAAGATTGGAATACGGGGGCTGTACTAATCGCATGACGAATTTGACAGTTCTAGTCACACATGTCAAATGAATTATAAAATACTAATTGCTAATGAACAATCTGTTTTGTGCTAATGAACACTAATAATAAGGTAACAAGCAGAGATTGAACTTATTTATATGTGAGTAATTTTTATAGCAATAATGGGTAAATATACACACTCATTTTTCAAAACGGGATATAAGGTCACACGCTCAAAAATGCAGAAAACTCCATATCTATCAGGATTTTACGCCTGTTTTCTTGTAACAGACAACCAGCTTTACACCTAAATGCGTCCATAGGGTTACAGTAGCGGGACATGGTCATCTTAATTGCGAGGAAGTCACTATACAACGACTGGGACTTCGTAAAATGTCTGCTATGCGCTATCTGATACATTGTTTGTGTGAACAATGAAATCAAATAATACTTCCTAGGTAAAGTCGCGACAAAGACCTTCTTTAGGACGCATAACCTATAAATAATTATTTTATCAAGGCCTTTTAAATATTTTTGTCATTACTAATTTCATATCAACGGATAAAAAACAGGTTTCAAATCCATTATAGCTGTTGGGAGTATAACACGGTTTGTGATTCATAAATTATGAACCTGGTTAGTAATTTGATAGTATTACCTGCTTCCTAATAATATGAAGCAGATGAAGTATAGGTCGCTTTCAGTACAGTTACTCATGACTACTTATGTAATCTTTTAAGACTAAGAGACGTGTCATTGAGTCGGTCAAATGAAAAGCTGAAACGCCCTCTAACCACTGGCCGTTTTTCTTTGGTCAAATTCGTGGCAACTCTAACCACCGAACAGGCACAATAAAAAGAAGAAGAAGACTGCATATTCTGCATGTAAACCACGGTGTTGGTTGTACATTGATATACCTATCAATCAGTTAGCCAATCAGTATTTTTCTTCTTCGAATAAATCCTGTCGTCCTGTCGATCGTTTTGATAAGTTGATACACGACAATGCTACCGAACAATAGTTACTCAAGTAATTTATAAGTATAATATTTTTGAAACTATCATGTTTATAAACGTAATTTTGTTTCTGCAAAGACTTCATTTCGATCCGTGATCGTGGTGCATACAATTGTGCCGATATATGAAACAATCCAACTCACAAAAACATCCCGTTTTTAGTTCAAAATAACTATCTATCTATTGAGAAGATTTATTATCTTTATATTCTATACTATCTGTGCTGTCGTCGATCTCTCAATTCATTATAATGAATTGGATTGCCTATAGCTACTAAGTATATCTACCTACTTAGCATCAGCTACAATCTCACCAGCATTGTCATCAGCAACCGTAAAAGCAGAGTGAACAATATTGAAACTGGTTTAACGTGACTGATGATGTACCGGTTCATTCGTGGGAGTTGCCAATAAGCACAGACATTGTGGAATAGCTGGGTCACTGTCCTATAGTAGCTAGACATAGTAGCTAGTACAAATTAGGTGTTAATAATTTTTAGTGCCTACCTAATAAGAATTAAGATTCATTTTCATTCATTCATCATTTTAAAACACTACTAATACTAACATGAAGGTATAATTTAGTGAAGGTTCATAAACATGGTACTTAGCTTCAAAAACTATAACATTTTATAGGACATACACATCTAAGTACGTAACTACTTGATGGATGAAGATGGAACATTGACTTATAAGTGGTATGTGTATAAATAATATTTGTACTTCCAAGCTGATGCTGCAATAAGCTGTGTCATAACGGAGTTCGCTTGTGGAGTGTCATTGTCATCATAATGAGGTGCTTGAGACTTCATTTATCTTAACTGGATACAGGAAACTTGAAGAAAATGGGCATAGAGTAGGTACCTACTATTTTTTTGAAAATCTTCGTTTAGTTCTAAATAATACTAAGTAAGTTCCATCCGACGAAGAGTAGGCTGGCCTCTATGGAGCTACATTGAGCTACATACATAAACAGAAACAAAAAAACCATGGTCAGTGTTATTAACAGTTCCGTTTAGTAGATTCTGATGAGTAATTGATAAGTGATTTCATCACTTTTGCTTCAAAATAGAACTAACGAATTAAATCAAGACAAGTGGTAAACCAAAATCGAAAACTTTCGAGAACGTCAACTCTGTAGGACTCTTTAGGCTTAATCGCCTTTTTACGATTAGCTCCAAGTTACGTGATGTTAGCAATTTATGTCAGTGGTAAGAAACACTTCTTATTTTGACGTTTTTCGTTGGTGATCCTATTTTTCGCGACCGACTCACCTTCACACCGCAAATAATTAAATCAAAAACATAGTCCACCTCAATTTCGCCATAGTTTTTCACAGCAGTTTATAGGTAAATACTTACAAAGTATAATATTATGTGAACAGTTATGTGTTGCCCCACTTTCAGACATAAATGGACAAGTTATTAGGTTAAATGCATAGCAGTTATGGAAGGCTGTAAACCGTACGTAGTTTCATTGATAATAACATTAATAACCTTGCCATAACCCTGAACCGTAGATTATGTTCTACCTACTGTGGATGTATGCTCATTTTCATTTGCTTTACGCTTGTAGGTGCAATGCATGCCAATTTGTTTGACAGGCAATGTTTTTGTCACGTGATCCGATTTGAGAACGCATAAGCACTTTCGAAAGGTTTTTCGACCATTTTTCTCTAACACCTACGTAGATAATTCACTCACCATATTTTTTTAATATCTGACTTGATTTGATCATTCTTGAAAGAATGAAACAGAAGAAGATCAAATACGAGTAGTTCAAAGTCAACCAGGATGATAGTAAACCAAAGTGATTCATAACACTTTAGAACACGAAAACGATACCTTCACTTTCTTTACTCTCTCATGACTGTTTGTATGCACAGTACGTAATCTGACCCACCTACTTATCCTCGCGATGGAAACAGTATTATCGGAGCCCAACGACGGTTTTATTCAAATGAAAAACAATAAACACTTATACAGAACCAGCATTGTAAGTTGTACAAACCGTTTGGTGCTAAATATGTATAACGAATGAATGACGCATGTTACAAAGTCAAGAGAAAGTGGTGATAAAGTTCTTCCAAATATAGATTCTCAGTTTTCGAGATTTTTTAGATTTCTTCTGAGCGAGACGGAGTCCCACTGACTAGTCTGACTACGGCTAAAGTAACTACACATTTACTCGCTATTTATTTATAGATGTATCAATTTTATTGAACGTCATTCATATGCATATTTTTCCAAATACTCTTGAACAGAACGTCGATAAGCCTCGCCCAGACCTGCTCCAACGCTATGTTCTCAAGGTTCGTCTCCGTATCGACAGGAATTTGACTGTCCTCAGGCTCGTTGTAGATCTGCATTACCAGTTCCAGGGCGTATGGGATGCCGTAAACCTGAAAACAGTTGTTACTATGTCTGATCTGAAGGGAAAATTACTGGGCGAATGAGAGTAGCAAATATAATTCTCAGTTACCGTAGAGGCGTAATCCACGCTGGTACCGAACACGTTCCCATACCAGTTGTGTAGAGTGTCTACAGTGACGGACAGGTATTTGAAGCTAGCGTTCTTGATGCATTCATCTATCTCTCCCTTCAGGTCAATGTATTTGTCGTCATCAGACTGCGCGTCTGAGTATCCTTTTGGGTAGAGAATTGCGTCACCCTGAAAAGCGTCACTATTTGCCAATATGGGCATAATTTGGCTCTCACTGTTTAACTTTTATGTGTGTAGGTCAATCGAGCTATTTCCAAACGATTTTTTTTAAGTTTTTGGTTTACTAAACAGAATCCCATGGAAACGTGTGTCTAGTCTAATCACAATGTTTGGCTGTAGTATTGTTTTGACATCATCGTTCAAAATTATTTCGATCGACCCCAAAAGGGATGTCTAATAGTAGTAGTAATAGTAGGGATGGCAAAAAGGCCGCCCATTGCCCTTATAAGCTTTTTTATTCCTCTGTAATGTTTCCGTGTGGTGAACTATTTATCTATCTTGTCTAATATATATGGTGACCTCCGTTACCTTATATGTATCAGCATCATAAGTCCCAGGATGCAGATGCATATAAGCCATGATTTTATGGCTATACCGGTGCAGCACATCTCTGACCGCCCTTGTCTCGGGTTCCGAGAATGGCGTAGTGCCAGGGAACCGCTGACTGCAAGTGCTGATGGATTTTGTAATGTTCCAGGCCACGTCGAAGTTCCGGTCTAGGGCTACGCCAGCACATCCGTTTTGCGGTGACAGATTTTTGTTCCAATAGGTAGATCCCATGTGATTCTGTCAATAAGAAAAGTATAAAGCAAGTAACAGGCCATTAAAACTGCCTAGTTTTTTTAAACTGCTGTAAGTAGTCCTATTGGATATGATTGTAAGACGTAATTTGGAATCAAACCGTACAAAATACAGTGACATCTGTAAAAACTACACATGCTGCTATATTTTTTGTTTAGCTTTGTAGTTTTAATTGTGCAAACATACTTACACAATATTAATAAATTCCGTCTTTATAGCACCACTTATTAGCGTTTGTGTGCTCTTATAAAATTCAAGTTTACTAGTTGAAGTCTACTACGGTTTGAGGTTAAAACGCTTACCATAGCGTAAGCAAATCCATCAGGGTTAGCCATCGGTATCAAATATATGTCGAATTTGTCCAAATGCGCAAAATAGTATGAAAGCAGTTTGCTAAATAAATAGTTATGTTTAAAAACAGACATTTTGTTGATCCCCATCGCACTGAGACCGTGTACTATGAATATAATTTTCTTCTCTGGAATTTCATCAATATATTTACTGTCGTCTGCTCTGAAGTATTTATCGATGTCGCTTTTCTTTTCCGTCACTTTTAACAATACTATGTCGTTGTATTCTGCTGTACGACCCAAAATCTCCGTCGAAAAGTTTGCCTCGGGCATTTTTGATGTTATCTCTTCTAGTTGTCTAGCTATCTAAAATTTTATATGAATTATAATCCGTGTCTCCTACTTAGCTTAAAAATTAAGATACACTGTGATTTTATGATAGAATATTCATGCATTATAGAAGAAGCGCTTTTATAAACGAAAAAAATCAACATTCGATTGATATAACCAAATCAACATTTGAAAAAAAAAATCACTTACTGAATAAGGACTTAAATCGTATTTGCCTTCGTCATTCGTTTTGTTTCTGTAAAAAATATTCAAATTATATATTCACTGAAAACGGAGTATTCACCAGCCCCCGTATGCCAATCTTTTGCTGTCAAGTTATATTTCACTGCCCAGTGTAATTTCTTCAGGTCATTCTTTTTAGACACTTGACAGCAAAATATGCGCGAAAACACATCAAATGACGTCATAATGTCACTATTTAGTCACAGAATAACTATGAGTTAGTATGAACTGACCATGATTTAAAACTTTGCAGTTCAACATTGCAGTTCAACTTTGATTGGCACACCCCTGCAGAACTTTGCAATACAAACTATGGTATACCTATAAGCCAACTTAAGCAAAATTTTCAAAATATTTGGTGTGAAGAATACCAAATTTGAAAAAAAATATTGATTCTTTGGTAATCTGAGGTTGTAACAAATAAATATGTAATAGCGACGCATGTCTTACTTAGAACCCGATAACCACCACTTCGGTTGGGCCTTCTGTGATTCAGTATCCTGTATGATACGAGTAGACCTGCAACCATTAAAAAAACATTACTGAAATAACTGCCAGATATTTTCAATTACAACGACTTGAAAATAACTACGAATGTATAGAAGCGGATAAGTATCTACCGTACTTAGTTTACACCGATTGATTACATACTTATGCTCTTCCTCCTGATCTTCTCCCTGCCTCAGGCTTTTCTGCTTGCCCCGAAACTTCTTCGTCTTGGGCGTGGTGACGACAGCATTAGGTACCTTAGTCGCGTGGCCACCAGGGCCACGAGACTTGCCCCGACGACTGTCTACCTCTTTTAACTCTGCCTTTGCTCGGAATTCTGGAGCGACGATTGGCTCTAGGTGGTCATCTGATGTTGATCTTTAAATAATAATAAAAGAGTATATTGCTACAGTCTACCACAACTCACAAGTGTCCATTTGAAGCAATTGCCTGCACATAGTGGCAAACGGTAACACTTGAAATGGACACTTTCTTTTGCATCTCTTCAGTTAGAGTAACGAATTTCAGCCGTAGAAATGACTTAATTCTGAAAGTCAGATAATCATTTTAGTTATCAAAATACTTCCTTTGCCTCTTTATGTTGGAATTCAATTAAATTCTATAATTTTTAATTCACAGATATTTACAGAATCCATAATTTTACAGGTATCTAATGAGTAGGTAGTAATGAATTGAGTGAATAGATAAGAAAGGCTGTGGGTACATACTTGGTAGGTTTTCCACGATTGTATATAAATTTCTGATTTTTATTATCTGCGTTATTTCTGTTTCTCTCAACTCTTCTAGTGTCGAATTTCGGGTCTGGTTCCCTAAACATTTTAATTATAAGTTCAATTAAGACCAGATATAATGTTATGGTGAAATTGATGATAGAGTCGGAGTAGATAACCACATTAGTCACTTACCAAAACTGTAAGTCATCTGCAGCTATGGCTAAAAATCAAACAAAGAACGTGATTTTAGCATAACGTGACTGTTTTGTACCATATACCTTTGTTTTAGGTAAGTACATTTTTGAATAAATCTGTCAGACTTAATTTTTTCACTGACGTTTAATTTATCCAAAAGACGCGTCGAAGGAAATGAGAACTACTACAGTACCCACAACGGATCTTGATCCTTATGAAGTTAAGTCCAACAACGATTGCGCATGTAGGTAGGTACTGTCGTGCGAAAATAATCGCTTACCTCCAATTCGACCCAGAAATGGGTTCTGCGCAGATAATTCGGAGGGACAAGTTGTGACATTATATTTATACGTAAGTAAAATAATAATTATGGTGTTTTATTGCACTTTGATAATCATTATTGTGTGACGGACGTGTGACATAAACAGACGTCATAAATAAAATATGTGATAACGTCATAACTTCGAATCGAACCTTGTAGAAAAGTGCATGGTAAGTAACAAGTCCTAATTATTTAAGTTATTCTACCAATAACTACAATACTACAAATACAAATACAATCGACTAGGAGAACTTAGTGTTTATAATACCTATAGTACTAATATAGAATGCTAGATTTCTACCGATTCGTGAGATAATTTGCATAAACCGTAGATAATATTTCTATCAACAAGTCCACAGCACATAATCTGAAACCCTTGGTACCTTATTTAAATATGTTTCTGTCAAAGGTTAACATACCTTCATGAATAAACAAATGTGCGCAGAACACTGTTACTGCAGCATAAAACTTGGAAATCATTTTCTAAGAATATCGGGTTGCTGTATAAAACCATTTTGAATTCAATAAACATAAACCAGATTACATGGAACACTTTGTATTATATTTACTACATATTGACGTGAAATAAGAATTTTTTATGAGAGAAGTTGTTTATTTTCTTAAAATTACTTACGAAACCTCTCATCGTACTTACTAGTGTGTTTAGGTAGATTATTTATGGTTTTGATTTTGCTGGATTATATGAATTGGTTCAGAAAAAGATAAGTTTTTTTTTTCATCAAAATAATAAATTAACTAAAACACATTTCATTTCGTATTTTTAAAAATATTAGGATTCGACTGTAGTTTTTATAAAACTTTTTTTTTTTTTTTTTTTTTTATTAGCCCGTAGGGATCCCACTGCTGGGCAAGGGCCTCTCCCAAATATTTGGGAGGAATTGCCATAATCGCCACGCTTGGCAGGCGGGTTGGCGATCGCAGTAAGATGTCAAACGGTTCAGAGACGCTGCTGCCCGTCTTCTGTGTTCCTTTATTCCCTTAGTCGCCTTTTACGACACCCACGGGATGAAATGGGTTGGTACTATTCGCCGCCGGCACCACACAGCAAATTATAAAACTTAATTTGCCCAAAAAAGGGAATAAAGGAACACAGAAGACGGGCAGCAGCGTCTCTGAACCGTTTGACATCTTACTGCGATCGCCAACCCGCCTGCCAAGCGTGGCGATTATGGCAATTCCTCCCAAATGTTTGGGAGAGGCCCTTGCCCAGCAGTGGGATCCCTACGGGCTACTAAAAAAAAAAAAAAAAAAAATATTTGCCCAAAAATGTCTATCCACAATTCTATGAAATCAGTGCAAACGTACTTTACTAAAATCTTGACCGTGTGCACATAAAATTTCACGACCCTTTAAAAATGTTGTTTTACTGGTCAAGGCTTCCTTTTATCCCGTGAAAGGTGCAAGAAAGAAAAAAGTTACAGAAATAAGTATTGTAAGACATACCTAATGTAAGAGTGCTTTAAAAATTATATGAGTGAATTGGAACCAATTACGGGATTGAAATTATCCTTTAATTGAGTTATTTGAATATGTCGCTATATAACTTTTGGGACACTAAAAACATTCATATGTAGGCAAATGTAAACATAATAATAATATTAGATACACTTTATTCCAGTAACGTTAAAAAATCGCTTGCTCTTACGACTTTTGCCGAATTATAAAAATCTCGTAAATCCACCCTAAGATTTACACCTACACACAAAAACTGTTAGAACCCGTATCCCTGGTCAATCTTCATTTATACTTTGAACTCTTGCCTACTAAGGTTTCCAATTCACTTTTTCTGTGGTTATTGCTTTGGCACCTAAAAGCCGGTAAGAGATATCCTAGATTCCTGCTTGTTTTTTTACAATAATAATAATAATAATAAAATTTATTTTCCTTAAATTTAACAAACTTACATCTAGGTAAAGTGTAAAAAAAAAGAAGATTATATTTTTTTATTGATACTCTTGATCAAGGTTTTAATTGAATAAAAACTTTTTGTAATTAGAACAGACTTTCATAGTCTCTTTTGAAAGAGCGATGGTAAGAACTTTTATCAGCTACCTATATTCTCAAATGTAGCTTACCTACTGTCCTAACATATTCTAAAAAGTAATATAAGGGGTTAAAAAATCGAGTAAAAATATCATTTTTTGTTGTGATTTCATATAATTGGCTGGCAATTTTGTAACTTTTAATATGCTTTGTACAATAAGCCTCTTTCAGTATTATTATTATTAACTAATTATATAGGCATAAAAAATTTAAGTACTTTGCCTAATAATTGCTGGTATAGCAACCAGCCTGGCATATTATGCCAATCAAAGTTGAACTGCAAAGTTTTAAATCATGGTCAGTTCATACTAACTCATAGTTATTCTGTGACTAAATAGTGATATTATGATGTCATTTAATTTGTTTTCGCGCATATTTTGCTGTCAAGTGTCTAAAAAGAATGATCACGTGGTACAAAATTGTACCACGTGACCTGAAGAAATTACACTGGGCAGTGAAATATAACTTGACAGCAAAACATTGGCATACGGGGGCAGGCTTATTAGCCATATTAAATCGCTAAATATCTCCATTTGCTACTGATTTGCCAATTAGTTATGCATTAGTGTGCTTATACTATTTTCTGCGAAGTGGGTTCACGTGGCTTACCGAATAGGTACCTACTTGATTATCACGTGTCGTTATCTCATAGGTCAACTCTAAGTACCAACACTTCTATAAGAGCACTATAAAGTCAAATGTTTACGAAAACGTTCGAACTTCGAAAATCACAACCATAATTAGTCAGCAATCCAGAAACAAATGTTTTTCTAAAAAGTCGGTGTACTTAGTGAAGTTCTACATAAAACGTATAGCCAAAAACATACTAGAAAATTCAACCTTTGGTTAATTTAAATTGGAAGGGCAAGAATGTTGAAACAACAGGCGACATTGTATGTTTATGACAAGATTTACAAGGTGCTAACTCCTGCGAACCAGGACTTGGTCACGAAACAATATCGCTGGTAGGTACTTGTTAGGTGCCTATCTAAACGGCAGCGGTTTTAAAAGAATTGATTTGTGAATGACGGAGAAAGAAATAAAATTGAAAAAGTCTGTGGGTACACGATCGACAATGGATAAAAATTAATCAATGAAAAAATTATGTTCATACCAAAATTTTGGGACACTTTTCGCAAATTAACCAAATGGGCTTCGGTCCCGAATTTTGGAATCATTCAAAACCTAACAAAAAAACAAAATGGCGTGCGAAAATCCGCACACTAAACTATACCAATAGATCTCCCAACTTATTTACAAATTCACTGAGTTTACGGACGCACCCCCCATTAAAAGCAAATTCCAGTGCGTAATGGGCATCTATGAACTTCCTACTCCCTAGCGCATTATCATCAAATTCTGACGATAAAACTAATCCTTAGAGGGCTGGAAATATGTAGAGTCACTGTAGAATCTCTTTTGGATCTTATAAGATAAAATTTTAGCTTAGTAAGCTCTGTACGTAGTAGGTATTGAGTGACCCTTTCTTTTCCAGATTATCCGATTAGACTGAAGATATGGTAGGTATAGGTTCTGGGAAAGCCTACTCTATCTAAAGTCGCACCTCATCAAGCCTGCAGCGTCCTGTTAAAGGTGTGACACTGAAGAAATCGTCTTGAATAGATGCACAGGCAATGTTTGTGTATGACGGCAGTTCTGCACTATTCTAACTCTGCGCTGACATAAAGCTCACAAAACGAGGGCGTCAACACAAATTATTATAATAAAAATGCAACAAACAGCCGGCTCTAACTGAAAATATATTACGCAATTAAGTCTTAAATATCAGAGCCATAAGAATCCAAGTATGGAATGCACTATGAACTATTAGAGAACCCTCTAGGTACCTACAAAGTATGAACTGAGTCATGGACGTTATAAGCCCTCATTTTTGCCTCTAGGTGTCTAGTACATATTCTAGTAGATGGGTAGGTAGTTGTTATAACTTGTGTAGTATTGATTTTCTATTGAAACGTTTTTAGTATTTTTTTTAATATGATGTTCCTAAGTTAACAGCTAAAAACTATTTTTATAGGCGTAAACAGAGTCTCAGCTCACTCGATAGCTTGGTCTATTATTTCGAGCCCTAAACACATTTCTCGCGGTCGACTGCGTTTAATTCATTTTTCCCTTTTATATCACGACGAATTTATTTTAATAACTGATAATAAATGTCAAGTCATTGTTGTAATAAAGTAAGAGCTCTTTTTACCCTTCTTTCGTAGCCAGAAAGAAGCTTTTAAATGACTTTTATGGAACAGTTGTCCGCCTAAAGGGCATTAGGTGTAAATGAGATTCCCGCAGATGGACAAAATTGTACTATCAGTATCTTTGTAACATCGAATTTCGATTATATATTTTTTTTAAGTTATATACTCGTACTAGTAAGAGATCTCAATAGACTAACAGTTAATTATCTTTTAGCTCACGACTCTGAGACAAAGCAGCCTACATTTACATCATATAAGCCATATAAAATGTCGTTGACGACAGCTCTACATTTTGTAGAGCTGCCATTATAGGTAAATATAGATGACACTTTTTTTGTAAGTAATGGAAACATAACTTATTTCAAAACAAAAAAATATTGGCATCGTTTGGTTCTAGTTGCATGTGACAAAGGAGGGATCTAATGAAGTAACAAAGCTGTGGGCATAGTGACATGTCGATGTGGCCGATAAGCAATGTCACCTCATTTGTTTTTATTGTGTCCGTTTGACCCCCCTCGGCTTGTCGGTGTCATTATCAAGATTTAACTGCTGTTCGTGTTTATGTTTTAAAAGTTTATTTGTGGACATTGAATTATATGTAGCCTCGATAGTGCACTATCTAGCCTACCTATACTTATATCAAAGTTTGGAGTCTACTCTGGCAAAAGGTGAATAATAGCCTTTGAGCCTGCGTAGAAGCACCAAATCGTGTTATTTAAGGCTAAATTTCATTTTTATTAGCTTTATGTCTAGGTGGTGTTGGAACAACAATATTTTCTGCCTCTATCATCAACTTACCATCAAATAAACGCAACGGCATATGGTTTTTAAGCTATACACATGGTTTTTAGAAGAAATTGAATTTTTTGACGCCGAAGTCGAAGAGAGGCCTCCTCTCGATCCTAGGAAATAACCTTGAAATAACTTAGAGGACTTAGAAGTACCTAAGTATTTCAAGTAAAACGAATCTTACACCGTATAATTTCAAAATACGTTGAAGCTGATGAAATTGGCTATCGATAGCAATCTGCTAAATCTACGTTGAAACCGTAACCTCTTAGGACCATCTGTACTAGCTAACTGAACCACTGAAGTAAATAAAGTGTTTTTCTAGATAAGTACCTACCTGCCTAGTAATAAAAGTTGTAAGTATTCTTTCTGAATGTTTCAGAGTTTCCGAATAAATCTAGGTGCGTGAGTGCTACTTTCTAAGCAAAAGGTGGGTATAAAAACCTAGGTAGGTTTTAGGTAAGTACTTAGTTACAATGATGGTAGAGCTAGTAACTAAATAATATCTTCTTAAGTGCTAAATGAATATCTGTTCAAAAATATCTAAGTTAATCATTCTAAACTAATACCTAAGTGAATCTAAAAAAAACTTGCGACATGGGTTTTAATGTTGGCCATTGTTTTTAAAAAACAATGAGTTCCTTCTATCTAAATTCTTTTAGATGAGCAGTAGAGTTATTCATTTATCCAGTAAAAACATTTTTAAAAAGCAATAGTACATTTCGGGGCAAGAAACCGTAGTATGAAAGAAAAAAACCTCTACATAGCAACAGTACTGCATGCAATCATTTGAATAAAATTAAACATTTCAACCCTTTGCGTCCATTTAACCGACCCAAGGCGTTGGCCATCTAGGGTTTCACTGTCAATTACATTAGAAATCTCACTCCACACTCCACTGGGGTAGATTTACACGGTGCACTCCGCAAGATTGGTAAGATGATGAGACCTTCCACTTTAGCATACCTACCTACCGTTCTAGCACGAAACCCTTAAGCTTTCTTCTATCTTTTCAATATGTGACATACATAGCAGTCGTCTCGTTACGTAGTTTACACATCTAGGTATTTCTATCCCTATCCTTTCATTGTAAACGTTTTATTAGTTTATGCTACAATAATAATTCAAATTCCATTATTTAGTAATAGGTAAGTTAGGTAGGTAGGTATTTATCTATTTACGAAAATTTTATTACAGCACTTGCTATTTTCAGATTCTTGAGTTTTGAATATTTTTGCAACTGCTAGTGACATCTATCTGAACAAAATATTTTAGATCAACGCTAAATTCTTCTTCATTTCACATGATATATTTTAACTTACTAGTTAGCTAGAAAGTAGTACGGGTAGGTTTACCCAAAAAATAATAGATGTCTCTAAAAACGTGCGTAGTAGTGACATCTGTTATCATGAAACTTAGCTTTATATACTTTACTTGTCTGCCAAGAGATGTCACTAAATTACACACAATTTAGTATTGCTACTCAATACTAGATGGCGTTACTAAGAAAAAAGCACAGATCATACACAAAACCAAGTCAAACTGCATGATGACATAATAATGAGATGACGTTTTATGCCTAACCTGTGCATGTCAAGCATGCATGAGTCAAGCAAAGTAGCCGAACCGAAAGCAAGCAAGCAAAATGCAAAGCCAAGCTATCCCTTCCCTTTCCCTTCCCATTTCCCAAACAAAATCCCAACCACGAAATTCTCGAACGAAACGAAACGAAGAAAGGAAAAAGAAGCTCTTGTCAAAGAGTATTTTTTCTTTGGTTTTCTATTCTGTGTGAAGAAACAGTCTTGTCTTTCTTCCTTCTTGTCAGATTTATCCCAATTCGTGTGTTATTTGTGTTGAATCAGTGTATTGTTTATCTAGTGAAAATTTCACTCCGAGAGCCGCATGATCGAAACAGATGAAAGGTAAGTGACTGTTTCTGCTAGTAGCTATAAATATAAATAGCTTTAGATTTGTTTAGATGTGAAGGAGCATTTGAAAATTAAATTTTACGTGGGGGCGGCCAGGTTTTCAAGACTTTGAACCCTAAACGTTAGGTAAACAAACCTGGCATTAATGGGATACCTGTGAATCCATTCATTACCAGCTCAAGTAGGTAGTATACCTACAAGTTATCATACTTAGTGTTCGTGAGCAAAACTATCCAACCTACCTACTTATTACCTACAAACTAGCCCTGTGGTTATGCTACAAATACAGAGATGCACTTTGCTTTTCTCTTACATTGGCAATGATTGGTTCAGTCATGTTTAAGATGTAGATATCTCATAGTTATTCTTCGATTTGGGTGTCATGTAAAAATTCCACTCATTTTGTTTGTGGAGTTTTAATAAGGTCTCTAAGTTTCGGATAGATAAATTTAGTGCACTGATTGTTTACTAGGTACTGATACTTGCCGGTTGAATTCTGACAGTGGATGACTGATGCAAAAGGTTGCCGGGCAAGTATATGATTTTTTCATTGGGCATTTCCTTTTTGTATCTTCTGTTAGTCTCCAGTTTCCAAAATGGAGCCAAAGTCTGCTGTAGATTTAAAATTTGAAATTCTATCTAAGGTGATTTTACCCAGGCCCCCTGAAAATACAGAATTTTCAGGGTTTACAGGGTTTTGCATTCTTTTGTTGAGTTGGTACACTCTTAAAGTCTAAGGGTAGGCGCCGATTCTTCTTCCGCCAAGCAGTAGGACTGTCTGTAGCCCCCATGTTCTAAAAATGTCAGTGAAGAACAAGATGGGCCACTGGTCACCTTATGTCATCACGCAGTGGTTCACGTGACCCACCAGCCATGTCATTCTATGCTCGATTTATTTAAAACGAAAGTAGAAAAGTTGTCCATAAAAACACTGGAGTTTCATTTCGTGTACCCATTGACCATCTCGTCTTGAAAGCTGCTTGACCTATATTAACGTAGCACCTATTTAAAAGCATGCAAACAGGCTAGTTTTGCGGCTATTTCTTACTGACTTCAGAAAACTCTATATTTTACTGCTAAAAATCTTTTTTCGTACCTACTTTCATTTTAGCAAGAATGTTGGTGACTTGAGTAAAAATACAAATTGCTAAGTCAACATTAGACTTTTTAATGAATGACTGAGTGCACGGTTTTATGGCGAGCTGCCAATGGAATGATCAACCTGGGGTTTTAATCATGAAACCCATGAATTCCTATACCTTACCTATACTGGCTATTCTTGGGTTCTAGTATGGGAATTAACTTTATGTAGGTACCTAGTCGACCCCACACGGCTTTGTCAGCTCTGCACTTATTGACCTTTTTATTTCCTGTGGATAAGGCCGACTAGGCTGAGAGGATGGTACAGATGCTGGCAAGCCTATTCCATCGAAATATGTCCAAGGCACTACTTTACAGCGCGTCTCGTTTATAGGGCATGAATAAAAAGTGGCTCCTGATGCTGTATAAATCATCTAGATTAGTTGTAAAGGCCTAATTGAGCAGTCTAATCCTTAGGTGCAGAAGAGCTGACTTCTTCCTCTGTCCATAGCAGTGTCCCATCACTACTTGCACACTAACAATTAGGTAGGTACCTAATGTACCTACATACATACATACATATTACATACTACATAAGAGCCCAAAAATCACTTAGGCGCTAAAAACATGCATTTTAATCACGTTCCAGCATTAATAGTGAGGTAGGTACATTATGTAATAGTTATTATAGTTTTTTATATCGAGTAATATTCAGAAGAATGTAAATATTAGGTAGGTAAGGTACCTATACCTATCTACCCACTTACATCAATACAGGTCTTTCCTTACATGCACTGACCTTTTCGGTTCTTCATAACCACTTTCTAGACCTACCCGTACAATACTGAAATCAGATATCGCTCGAAAGTAGGCTTCTCGTAAAAGGAATCGAACAGTTTATCCAGCTCTACTTGTCTACATGCATGTTTAAATTATACATGTAGGTTCGACATATAAATTCCCGTAATTGGATGCTATAATATATGTTTTAAAAGGAATTTGGGAGTCTTGAAGTATGAAAATAACACGTATAAATCTTATACCCATCTATCTATGTAGATAATATGACATATCCATACAACAGGCAGGCACCCCGTATATACCTTTGATTAGAGACATTCCTTACACGGCCGCAATATTGCGTGTTCTATTTTACGGCTTTCCTGGTCAAATTCTTGGGTGGACAGGACAGGACAGCGACTGCAAATATGCTACAAATTCATAGAGAATTGAACCGCCCGCCCTCTGGCAGGAATTCAGCACATTGTTGCAAATGGGTATGTTATAAGATATTATTCAAAGTAAATTCAAGCCGTAAGAAAGCCTTACCTACTTCCTAGATTTTGAAAATATTGGTTATTGCGTCTAGTTCTCCTAACCTAACCTAACTGTTATGTAAATTATCCGTATATCGATCGAACAATAACTTATTGAGTAGGTCATTGGTATTCTCACAAGTTTTTGCATTATTTTTTAGCATCTTTAGCGGTATTTTTATGATTCACTCAGTTCACTGTTGAGTATTGTACTCTAGACGAGTTATTGCAAAGTTTTATGTAAGTAGGTTTCAATTTGTACAATTATTGCAATTGAAATTATTTTTGCATTAATCACATGTCTAACAATATTATGTCGTAATAATTACTCTATACTAGGTACAAGAATAGACAACACAAATTATACACGTAATAAGACAGAGTACAGTGTCTGGCTGTATATTAATGTTTTATTCAATTTATAAAATTATACAAACTTCTCTTCGCTGTCAAAGATGTAAGCCTCATAATTTATTTTAGTTTGACCTTACCTCGTCTTTAAAGGTGCTTTTAAGGTCGTTTATTAAGTTACAGAAAAAAAGAAAAGAATCCTTACGTAAGGTAAATGGGCAGGTGCGTGGCAGATGGAATCCCAACGATCCTGTGACCGACATTATCGAATAATGATTGGAAGAAATCGTAAGCGATTTTTAGGCTTGGAACCTTTGCAAAAAGTTACTGAATTGCGAATCAAAGGTTTATAAATCTAGTCTAACATACCTTAGACTAGATTTATAAACCTTTGATTAATGCTAATGCTAATGGCAAAAACGAGGTGACAATATTACGTCAATTAGAATAAAATCTTATAGAAACAAATGAACGTTTACACGTTTAAATTAAAAACTTAGAAATCCCAGAATGCATCCCACCCTTTGAAATAACGACGAGAAAAACTTTAGACTTTCTGTGCAACTTCTTTTAATTAGTCAACCACTCTATAAAGTTTCTGGCTGGGAGAAACAAGCACTCAGATCTTCTGGCAAAGTTATGAGCCTCATAGTTACTCCAACTTTAGGTTTGAGCCAGTCTCTAAGATCTCACATATTATTGTGTAGTCATTATAATTTAAATTTGTTAGATGTTGGCGTATTTTCAAAGTGTCTTACTTACAAATACTTTCTGTCCCGCTGTGCGAAGCGGCTAGGACACTTAACACTAGTGTATAATATTGTTAAGTCGTAGATAGTACACTCGAGAGCAATGATTCCGGGTCACTTAAAGAATGTTAAAAATCTCGGAAACTAAAAATGATAGGTTAATGCAATAAATTGTATTTAATAGACAATGTAATACTCCTTAAATGAAAGTAAAAAAATATGAGTCACCATACATTTTATTAACACAAAATTACATAAAGAAAAAAACTGCTGATCTCTCCTTAAAACAAAAATAGGAAACATGAAATTTTTGAACTTTATTACGATTTGACTTGAATTTTAATACTTCGTATTGCCTCCTCGTGCTTCCATTACTGCGTTTACGCGGTTTGGCATGCTGTACACCAAGTTCCTTATACGATTTTGGGGAATATTCTCCCATTCCTCTGTGAGAGCAATTTTGAGCTCACGAAGCGTGATTGGGGGAGGGTTTCGTTGTTTTACGCATCTGCCTAGCTCGTCCCAAGCATGCTCGATCGGGTTGATATCCGGGCTGCGCGCTGGCCACTCCATACGAGTAATGTTCATCTCTTGAAGGTAGTCATTCACAATCCTACCTGTATGAGGTCGGGCATTGTCATGCATAAATATAGCATCCTCACCTAAATTGACCATAAATGGACCAACATGATCATTGAGGATTTCTTCCACATATCTTACGCTAGTTAAAGAGCCGTTTTCTATGATCACCAGCTCTGTGCGACTTTCAGAAGAAATTCCGGCCCACACAAGTACAGACCCACCACCGTAGGCTACTTTTTCTTCGATGCATGCTTGCTTGAATCTTTCCCCTGGTCTTCGATACACTCTGTGTCTTCCATCGTGCTTGTAGAGCATAAATTTTGATTCGTCGGAGAACATAACTTTTGACCAATCTTCAATACTCCAATTTACGTGGCTCTGGGCATATCTTAGTCTTGAAATACGATGCCCACGCTCCAGTTTAGGGCCGTTTGCAGGTCTAAGGGGTTTTAAGTTAGATTCAGCAAGCCGACGTCTTACTGTCCATGCACTTGGGTTACTTCCTCCGAGGCGTCGAAACTGATTTGTGAGTTCAGTTCCTGTGAGAAAGCGATTTCGAAGCATGGTGTTCACCAAGTATCGGTCTTCTCGTGCTGTGGTACACCTGGTTCTGCCCGTTCCTGGTCTGCGTAGGTTAGAACCAGTTTCTTCGTAACGTCGGAGAACTCTTTGTACTGTTGACAGCGACACACCGACAGTCCTGGCTGTATCGCGCTGACTCCGGCCGGTTTCCAGCATTGTAAGTATTCTGGTGCATTCTTCAGGCGTAAGCGACATAATTTCAGCTTGAATAATGAATATAGAGCACTATCAACATGGTTTATATACCCACATAAATGACAGATTACAAACAAAAGCAAAACCAAATGCTGTAATTTCGTAGTTCCATCTTCGAAAGTGGCCCTTTTTCAAATTTGATTTTTTTAAGATATAACTTTACAATAACTAAGAAGTTTTAATACCTTCATTTAAGGAGTATTACATTGTCTATTAAATACAATTTATTGCATTAACCTATCATTTTTAGTTTCCGAGATTTTTAACATTCTTTAAGTGACCCGGAATCATTGCTCTCGCGTGTAGTTCCATTGCAAGATGTAACAGGGCTGACATAGTCGCTAAGCGACTCTTTATAAAATTTTAAGAATAAAATAAAAACTTTAGGTTTTAAAATTCTACCAAATTATAAGCGCTGCAAACTCTAGTACCGTATTGTTGAACATTTATTATAAAGAAATATTAAATTACCTATACGCTTTGATAATAATGTCTCTGTTTGTAGTGTATGCAAACAATCATCTTATGACTGACCCAAGTGACTCACCCTGTTAACCATATTGGTTTTTAAATATTCTCGAGGTCTTGACATGCTTTGTCTGTCTGTCTCTGTATATAAAAGAAACAACATTTTTGTAAAGTTAAATGGGTAAATATTACGAGCTACAAACTTTCGCCTGTAATGCCAAAAAATTGCGTTTTTGTTTATCTTTTGTTCGTTAAAATACGACTGTCCCAGGCTATTGGGTGAAATCCCATTGTTTAAAAGGCCATGCCATTTTGCATTGGTTCCGAAATGACGTCATCCATCACTAACCGTCACACGTTAATGGTGTAAGTTAGCAACAAAAACCAGAAAAAAGAATTGAAGTTACACCTAAATTGTTCCCAAAAACATTATACCTACTTATTTCAGCTTTTTTATTTTATAGACCATCCTTTGCCTTCAATCTCACGTGATGGTACTCGTAAGTGGCAATGAAGCCGACGGTGGATCAAGACAATAAATACTGAAGTGGATAAAGTACTGTTTTGTTAGATAGTGAGTCTAAAATCCATTATGAAATCTATAAGGGGACGTTTTCGTAACCCAAAGGTCTGCGATTCCGCAATATAATTTGGCGTAGCGTAGCGCCTACATACATTGAATTGAAACATAAAAACAAGGACACCGTTTACAGCCCTATAAACTCTCTAGTTTTACTGCGAAGCTTCCAATGTTAATAAGCGCAAGTCTATTTTAAATTGTTTGAACAAAGAAACAATGAGGGTCAACACACGCTCCACATTTGCCTAATCGAATAGCAGGCAATCCTGTGACGATCCCAGTCGCATTGTCATCTAGATCGTCAATTGCGGCCAATAAAGTGATTAGTTCAGAACGTGAATGTATACCGCCGATCTATTTCGAATTAGGGTCAGTGCTACCCAGGGTTGACCACCTGTCGTCTCCACAACCATTAAAATTCTAATGTATTTCTGGTTCGGCCAGAGTATTGGGCAATTTAATGATTGTTCTATTCGGCGAACCCACAACACTAGTAAATATCTGACGCTTTATCATCTACTGCTTACAAGTTAAGAGTTTGGTTTCGTGTATTAGAATTTGATCTTACAGCAGTAATTGACCTTGAAAAATGTAAGTTTAGGCAACCCTATGCTACCCTAGTTTGCAATTCTTGACCAATTGACCAGTTATTGGATACTTTATGGATATGATCGTTCTAATATCAGCACTGATTGCTCAGTTGTGCAGAACACGTATAGCAATTCGATATTTATGGGTTGGTACCACTTACATACATAGGCTTGCAAGAAGCCTGCTGAGATTTCCGCTTCGTCAGCCAGCACTAGATAGACTCCTTTCGACATCAAGAAGTAGTAGAGATAGGCGAGTTGGGTTCAAAACACCATGGTGAACTTTTTGGAAAACTAGTGTGGGAACTGACTGTTGTATTCTAGACGCACTGAAGTGCCTGGGTATCCCGACGGGAATGAAGGGTATCCCGTGTGCATGCACCCGTCTGCGGAATACCTTCATTCTACCCAGTCTCTCTCGAATAAATAGGAAAGATCAGTTACCAGCAGATAGTAATATAGAGTCATAAGATTTGTCAAATTCTTCTTAACCGTGATCACTTTACTTAAAGTGCCCTACTAAGAAAAATAAGTATATTTTTTTTTGAATAAAAATAAATTCACCTATACCTACATCTGCGAAGACATTCAATCAAGCTAGAAAATTGAAAAGTTTTTTTTTATGTCTCGCAGAATAAATGACCAGCCATTTATCTTTGCCAGTATTGCCACGTGCTCATTTCAATAACAAATTCATTTGGATTAAGTCATTTTAGTTCCCATCTAACGAAGCACCAAATCATTATAATTTCAAAATTCATCTTCGCTATAATTCACAGAATCCTAATTAACGATTTCCATTATTTTCACCATCCAAATATTATTACAGCTGTCATAAGATCTAAACAGGGAATGTGTTTTCTCATATTAAGTTATCTTCGGACGAGTGCATCGAACTCATGGGTTGGATAAACCGAGCGTGTGCGACCGTCATAGCATAGCATAGACCAGTCCTGTTGAATGAAAATAGACGATCTGACACAGATCTGAGACTAAAAATTACCTATGAGTAATATCTCGGTGAAGCCATAACGAAAATATGGGCTATTCATCTCTACCTTACTCTACTCTAGATTGTGGAAAACAGAGAGCTAGGTAGGAGGTATAGATAGTTATTTATGATGGATATTATCTTAATCCCTTTCAGACGCATTTACATAATGTAGGTACACGGACTACCGCAAAGTCACTAATCGCTGCTGCGAAAGTCAAGGTTTCTTCAAACTAAACAACGCAGCGACGACGGCATAATCTAGTCGTTAATGAACTCAAATTACAGTGAAATTACGTCAATCATCATATTTTTATCGAGAATTAGTAATTGATCGTAATAAGTACAGTGAAAATCATATACCATACACACAGTAAAAGCAAACGTTTTGTCCAGGAATCCTTGGAACTTCTTTCTTTTCTCCTGTCAGATATTCCATTTCTTTTGCGGTCAGCCCTTCTTGTTTTCATGTGCTAGTGTTTATGCGTCATCCTAGAAAATCTACATTGTTTTTCTGCACACCGTATTGCGCGGTCTCATGCCAAGCGGTCGGGACCAGAGGGGTAATCACGAACAAATCTGACAGTCGCCGCGTTACGTAAACCTGACGTATTCCAATCATATTGAGCGTCAACGCCAGCTCGACTGCCGAACGTTGCAGCGTTACCGCGCAGTGTATCTCGGATACGCTAGCGGTACGATACGTTTACGATTGTCACATTTAGGTATTCGTGATCAAGGCACAGTAGATCATCGCCATCAGTCTGCTTTACGCGTAGATACGCCCTTTCCTAAGTAGGTACCCTAACTCCATGGTGGGTGTACAGACAAGTTTCGCCCACACTCGCCTTTCTATATTAACAGGTTGGCTAATAAACTTATAGTTTCTTTTAATCTAGTTTGTACAGAGAAATTGACTTGTTTGTCACCTAGAAATATCCAAGAGTTTTCTAGGTGGGTACCGATTATACGGGTATTATCCTCTAGAATGTAACAAAGGTAATTTTGGTAGAACTTTCGTACTGTCTCTTTTATTTGATCCTTCCCATAGTTTCAGCCATTCGTATGATTGTTATTTTTCTCATTCGTACTTTATTCTTCGTCATATTTTATAAATAAAACAATTTTGTCTACAGTCGTACTCTGATAAATAAGCTCGTATTTCATAAGCTAAAAGTGGGCGCTATCTCCTAATTTAAAAGCTAATATTATCAACTTATAAACACTTTCTCTTAATTAGATCTGAAAAAGACCCTTGTCGCTATACTCATCTGCTAATTAAAACTCGGCACGCACGAAATCATTTTCTTTTAATTTACTTGAAGCCAATCTGATTGCATTCCCTGAGCAGTAATAAACCTGTCCCGACGACAAAACTCCTACAATTTGTCAACCATCTGTTTTTCAACTTGTCTCATAATTAATCCTCGAAAAGTATGATTGTTTGTTCTCATGTGAGATAATCCTCTGATTCTATATCTGTCTCGTTCTTGTTACAAAAGAAAAAGCTCACCTAAATAAGCTCTTTGGAACCGCACTTTTGATATAAAAGCTGTAATATTTTGGGACGTCAAACGAGACTATTTTCTTTGATGAGTGGTTTTTGTATTCGATTGATATAAAAATAATACTGTTTTAGACGATAAAATACCAGAAGCAATTAAGAATGAATTTATTTCATATTCAATAAAGCGGAAAATTATATAAAAACGCGCAGATAAGAGGCATTATTTGTTTTACGATTTGCGTTTAGTGGTTTAGATGCATGTGTATAGATTGTATTTAGAAATGAGTTCAGATGTAATAAATAAAATACAATGCGGGCTATAGACTGATGATTTAATAGTCTTCAGTTCCCCAGGACGTGGAATCGTTTCAGTTTGTATACCAAAAAAATGAAATTGACTCGCAAACGGTTAAAAAAACCACCCATCGTAGACTGAAGACTTTTTAAGCGGCCGCAGTTTGGTCCGGCTCTTTATCAAACCGTCAAACCATCGACCGATCGAGGCTTCTTAATATTCTAGTAGCGGCGATAGACCCGTCACATTTATTTTAAGTAAATGATTAAAACGCGTGAGAATAATCTCATGTTCTTAAAGTTGTCTTTCACTCTACCGGATATAAACAATTCAATTGCTTATCTGACGTGTTTGGTGTATTAATTGTCCCAAACTTCTGATATCAAGGTACTTAAGAAATCCTGCTTAAACAATAGCTTTAATCCATTGAGGAAGCATTTTGTTAGGTAAACTAGATGGCTGATTAAAATTTATGTGATGTTTCAAAGCGACATCTTGCCTAGCAAAAGTAATGCTATCGTGGAGTCTACTGTTCTTTACAATTACCTACCTACTAACTTCCTCGATAAATACTTTTTATTGGGGCTTCAAGTCTCAAAACTCTGTCAATAACTTTTGGAATATTATAAAATCTTCTGTCTCAAGAGTCTCAACTTAAGAAACACTAAAATTCTAATAAAAATAGCTTTTTATTATTGACTGGTCTATTATTGGTTATTGGATTGGCATCATTAAAATATCCATTTGCTGCAAATTGCCAGTCCTACGAATCAATAGATCCAATTAACAATACTTCGAACCCATTATTGATCGCGTTTATTAGTTGGCTACTGAATAAATTTACTATGATAATAGTTTCATAGTCGTATAAATAAAACACAGTAGCTAGGTTCGTTTAATTATACACTAGAAATAAATCCTTTTTTGAAATAGAACGACATTCTCGTTTAGTTATGGGAAGTCAGGTGTCTACGTCACTCTTTCCTTATAAGGTACCTAGCTCCTTTGCTTGAGGAGAATTTAAAATTGCGGAAGGCCTAGGTACCTCATTTAATAGCGGAAAAGGAAAACACACAAAGGATTGACAAAGGACTATACTTTTGTTGATTTTAACTACTGATTCTGAGCATCCAAAGGTTCAACTTAGCACTGATTAAACAAGATTTGACGTGAAGTTAGATTGCAGTAGAGAATAAAGATAAAATTTTGTTCTGAGTAAATATTTCTCTTTTTCCATGTTCGTTTTCACAGCCTCACACCTAGTTCTGGTTTTCTGTGTCTTACTTAGTCTTTGTAATTTAAATTAAGTTTTGAATGTAACTACAGTAAGGGCGGCTTGCACGAAATGTCGTTTAAGTTCAGCCTAAACACGTTTAACTAAACACGTTTAAATCGTTAAAAGTGTTTAGCAAAATTACGTTTAGTGGCGTCTTGCACCAAGCTGTTTTGAAGATAATTTAACTAAACTCGATTAGTGTGTATATATCAGTACTCTATGGTCGGTATAACCACAGAAAATAGTTCCCCTACGTTTCGTTAAACGTACAAAACGATTGACGCATTTCTTTTCTAAGAAAATTCATCTTTTCCACGCATCAAGTAAGCTAAAACGGAACGGTACTGTCATTTTTTGATACAAAGTGTCATTGGCCTGCGTGTTGTGTTGTATTCTCTTTGACGATTTTATTTACATGTACAATTATATTATTTTCTTGTTTTGTAGTTGGTTGGTTGTGTTGTGGTTGTGATGAAAATAGTGCTTCCCGTTATGGACTATAATTCTGTTCAATTTATTTACTTGTTGGTATCGAATTTCAACTGATTATAGATTTGATGCAAAAGTATTTGTGTGGTTTCTTTCGATAGTCTGAACCTTCTTATATATATTTTTTATCACTCCTACGGTACTCAGACGTGGTCGCTGACTGCTTTGCCAAAGAGTGATGGAGCCAAATATGTTAGGTGTGAAAAGAATAGATCGAATTCGGAACACAATACTTCGCTCCAAAACTGGAATCGCCGATGTAGGTCGTAAAGTAGCGGAAAGGTGGGCTCAAGGAGTCACAGGCTGGATACCCCCAGGGGGTAGAAGACGTCGCGGCCGCCCGAGGAAGCGCTGGCATGACGACCTGGACTTTCGACGACTACTTTCGAGCAGAAATGTGCGGAACTAGTCAAGGATCGCGGAGAGTGGAAGACGAGGAGGGAAATCTTTGCCCAGCAGTGGGACAGTATAGGTTAATTAAAAAAATAATTTCTTCATCATATCATCCGAATCAAAACCCCAAAAATCCATCATCACCAAAAAAGAATAAAATTATCTCTCAAAATAAACGTCAAACCCAGTTTCAAAATGGCGCTAAACGTATTTAGCGGCGCTAAATAGCCGATTTTGGCTGTTTAGTTTTGACAGTTCCCTAAACAGGATTTGTGACTTATTTAGCGTGGTGCAAGACGTTGCAGTGACTTAAACGTGAATTTCAATTTAAATTGCGTTTAAATACTATTTAGTGCGATGGTGCAAGCCGCCCTAAGTATAAAATTGTAAATCGAAATAAATCTAAAATGTGAAACACGTTAGGTTTGGCAACATCTTTACGATTAAAGTTTTTATGAACTAGATAATAACACCACCGGAACAATACTCTATACAAATATTTATAAACCATCACAGGGTTTTATGGTATTCCGAAAGAGGTTTAAAACAAACACTTGCTGTTGGCGGTCAGACCACACGCAGTATGATTGCTATCGCGGCCATACGGGAAGTGTCCGTCAAAAGCTTATGCTTTTCGAAAAATGGGGACAAGACCGAGAGGTCTAGTGAAATCGTGACATTGTAGAACGTACGGCAGCAGGAAATTGAATCATCATAAGTCTGTCAAAATGTCTATCTAGTCGACTATCTCAATGATCTCACCAAAAACATATCCAATTTAAAAATATTTCCAAGTCGCGCTACTAAATATATTTGAATATTTGTTATTGTAATATCTGACTAGGTATATCAAAGTAGGTACCTATCTTATATATTTAAACGTAATTTTTTAACAGAAAAAACATGATTGCTTGCTATGTATCTTGTATACGAAACTTTGTACTTACAAAAACCAGGCAAATACTTATTTGTCACGATCATGAACCGTAATATCCTTGATTGAGTTCACTTAATACGTGAAGCATGGCGTGTTCGCTGGCTACTTGTTTTGGTCTTCTCCATTATAGTATGATTTTATCATTTTATTTTTACCTACTGCCACCTACACTTTCTGGTGATCAGCCGCCTCGCTCTCCGTGGTGGATTCCGTCACTGATTCTGTTTTTCTGGTCCTGCTATGGGGACAAAGTTTAATGAATGGAAGATTTTGTGAATGTCGAAGGGTTAAATCAGTCGTAAGTTCACGATTTGTAGTTTGTCACATAAGACCTTTTTGAAGGTAGTCGACTAGTGGCAATTTTTTCAAATAGTCTAGTAAACTGATGGTTATGTTGTCAGTAAAAAATAATAATAATGCTCGTTGCAAAACTCCAGCAAAATTACGACAAAGACGCAGGAAGGAAACAATGGTAATAAAATGATAATCTAAAATAATTTTGAAAAATTCTAATTTCAGATGGTTTCGTCGATCTGAAATTTAACAAAATCACTACAGTCTTGCAAAGTAAAATAAGTATTCAAAGCTTGCATGCAACATGAATACCAATACTGGAACTTCTAAATCAGGTCTGATTATGTGCATATTCTAACTTGCAAACCACGCAAACATGCCTTATCACGGTATTAAAAGATATTTATGTAGTAATTTCAGTCATAGTAAACAATAAACTTGTGCCCCGAAAGAAGAGAAAAAAGATGGGAGTTTCTTATCACGAAAATAAATAAAAAGCCTTTCCCTAATCACATAAGTGAGACTCATCTATCATGACACAGCCCGTACTAGATATGACGTGACGTTGAAAAAACTTTAGAGCCTCTTGAGGTTCTCTATCACTCCATCATCGTACTTACTCGCTCGTTTAATCTTCATAAAATCGTGTGATGTTAGATATATTATCTTGAAAATCGACAGATCAAATTCTACTTGATCAGGGCAATAGAACGACTAAAAACACGTTTTCGATTCTGCTGGTTGGGTTTGTGTTTAGGATTCGACTCTCGATTTGATATTTAGAACTAGGCAGGTAAAGCGGAAAAGTCAACGTAACAAAATGGTCACTCAACCTCAATTTGAATTTCAGAAACAGATATTCAAAAGATTGTTGCTACACAAGGACAGCCGACTCCTGTATAAAATTTAGGGAGAAATTTTGTTGAAATTTCATAAATTAAATGTAATTTTGCCGAGCAACTCTACCTAATGAGGGACGCAATTATGAACCTCTGCCCTCTTATCCGTAATGCTCGGGTTACACGTAGCCAGTAATGATAAAGACAGTTACAGTATATTCCACTTAAATTCCATCAGATTAGCGAGTATTAGGTACCTACTTTAATAATGCACCGTGGCTGTGTTTTAAATTTTAAGAATCTTCGTGTATGGTGATTTTCAACGCTAGACAACAAGTGTCTTGTCTAGTCTAGTCTAGATCATCGTCGGCTCTGAAAATCTTCTAACTTTTCAAGCCCTTAATATAATGGTATTTTCTATTTAACTAAACTGTACTTATTAGTTTTGATCAACAAAATTATTACGTGATCTGCAAACGCCAGTGGCGTTTCAGATTTACCTTTCCAGTTACTTCATGTAGCTCGAGCGTAATGGATCAAAGTTATCTCATAATTACGATGATCATATTTAACTTTGCAATTTACAAAATAAGTGTATCAAAATATTTTTCGCTGATGTTTACTCTTCTGGCTCATGTAGATGAAAATATCACGATTGTCGATTAGAAAAATAATAGTTACAAAATTACAAAATATTACGTAAAAGCTTTGAAAAGCACGAACATTATCAGCCCAATCGCAAAGGCGTCATTTAACCTTTTTCAAATGAAACTGATTGTATCAAAGTTACTAGTCGCTGGCCTAAAAGTCCTGAAACGAAGAGTTCAACAAAAATAAACCAAAACGAAAGTATCGTATACGTCGCACTTTCATTAATCCACCAGAGCGTACGAACTTGTAGTACTAGTTCTTCGACAGACCCCCTGCATCATTTCATAATCATTTCCTGTCGAGTGAACACTTTAAGCGTCGCACCTCGCCTAGCACTCGACTTGATGCGGAGTCGAAAGCATTTTGCGAGGATGCGAGGGCTTTTGTCCCCGCGCCTGAATACAAACTTCGCGTAACTTTTGCCCAATTTCGTTTGTAGCAGCATCCGCGAAATCTCTCACAAAAGATACCTCTTGGGCCTCGATGCCATTTGTATTCATGCTTATCTCCTTATCTCAGAGGTATTTCATACTTATCCATTCTTTTGTTAACTTTTTATAACTATCTAAAGATGTTTTTCTTTTGTAATTTTATACATCGTGTGTTTGAAATGGTTTATCAAAATGCTACTAATATTTGTAAACCCCGATCGATAGTTGTGGTTCTGTTCTGATTGATATTCATCAGTTTTAAAGGCATTGACACATTCGGTTGCTGCAAAATGCATATATTATTAGAAATAAAACTACAAAATGGACATTTTTGAAAGAGTCGCGTATTGCAACGTTGTTCTAATTCTTAATAAAATGGCCACAAAAAGAGTAAGAAACATGCTTAGATATAGGGTTTTAGCCGTACTCAAAATATCATTTTGACTCTCAATGTAATTTCTTGCAAATCTTCCCGAGGAACTTTTCACAACGTAGTAAAAGTTTCAAGTTTTGTGTGGTGCTTTGTCGGTGTTAATTAGCTGCCATTACTTTTTACGATGTTTTTAACGAATTAATTACATTATTTGCTGCTGATACAATATAACTTCAGTCACGAATGTTAGATTCTTGTTTACTTACTTCGTTGGCTCAGCGACCCGAAGTGGGTCTTGGTCTCCACAAGACTGCGCCAAGCTTCTCTGTCATGTGCGGTATCTTGCCAATCAAAGGCGTTGAGTTCCCGTAGGTCAGCTGGTACTTCGTCTTTCCAACAACGGTACCTTGGGCCACCTACGTGTCTGCGTCCATGTCTTTCCAGGTATGCCATCTTGACCGCACCATCGTCTCCCATTCCTTCGTTGTGTCCAAGCCAGAAAATTTTTTGACACAGATATGTATCAGTACGTAATATTGCTTTTTGTGTTGATGGATTTATTATACCTGTATTTACAAAAATTACTGAGTCAAAATATATAAAATTCTAGGAATAAAGGCTAGGTTCTTGTTTGCATTCATTACTTTTATAAAAACATCCACAGTTTCACGAAAAAAGCGTTCATTAAAACTGGTAAAACTGGCTGACATTGGGGCAATACAATACCTAGCAATTACTCTGCTCGAATTGTATGGACCGACATCTCTTGCGACGACGTTATTACTAGATGCGTTTTACACCAACATTTTTGGACCAAAAAATGGCTTGCATACGGCTATATTCTATGCCAAGAAAAGGAAAGAACTTGTTCGAGCCGTCTCGTACAGTTCGTACAGTAGCACTGTTGCTAGAAAGAGATAAAACCCCACTCAGACAAATTGTGGTGCAACCGCGACGCTGCCTGATGCGTTCACGGCACGACTAAGTTAAGGTCAGGCAATTACCTTACTTTTTGTTTATACTTCTATAAATGGCAGGCAACGTATCTACACTATAAAACTTCTTAGTATCTCGGGTCGTTTTATCAAACCGCCTGGGAATTTCATTACGAGATGCCGTTTGTTTTAGTGGTATCTGTGGTTCTCATTCTAAGTACGAGTTAAATACGAATACGAAGAAATCACTACATAGAATCCACATTTTCGGCAACAACGATTTCCACTTTTCAAATGTAGAGGCAAATTAGATCTTTTCAAATTCTCATTACGGCATTTATTTTCGCAGTTCAATCTACATTTAATAAACTAAAATTGTAATTCATCCTATCGGTGAAGAAACAACATTGTGAGTAAATCCGCGGCATACTCTTACTTCAACTACATTGATTCTTTCACTTGAACACAGTAATTTTATGTTCCTGGCTCTAGTTCTACTCGTAAACCATTTATTGATTGCATGACACATATTTTCCAATCAAGGTTAGAAGCAGTCTTACAATATCAGACCCTCGTCGTGTTCTACGTAGACAGCTCTTATTTGTTATTTAATCAAGACCCGATTCATGTTAGTCCCTTGTATATTGTAGGTACCATTTGTCCAGTGTAGGTCGACCTGTTCAAATATTTAGAAGATGTTTACATAACTGCTCTCTCTAGAAACGTTATTGACCCATCCTTGAAACCAGATGAAAGGCATCGGAATAACGCTAAATTAAACAAGGTTCGTTTGAATTCAGAATGGATCTGAAGAATGCGAGACTGACACAGACTATTGAAGACTAATGTGCTAAAAGGGGAATAAGCAACTAAGCGAAGTAATCGTTTTATAGCCAAGGTAACGCTTAGGTCCGCACATGCACGCATCGAGCAATGATCCCACAGAATAGATCCGTACTCAAGATTTCATAGATTTTTGGACAGTTTTGTGTGAAAGTCTCTACCCAAATCTATGCTTATGTCACCCTTAACTCTGAGTTTTTATATAAGAATAGAAGAAAGAAAAGCCTTAGATATATAATATATATCTAAGGCTTTTCTTTCTTCTATTCTTCTATTCTAGATATATTATATCTATCTCTATCTATGACTTTAGAATGCGGGGGAGTGCGCAGAGTTCTTTTACGATATTCGTTTTAGGGCAACTAAGTCTGGTATGATTTACTCAGGGTCACTCAGGGTTATAAAAAAATACACAAAAACACAATAGCCTAAACACAGATTTGTTTCAAGCATCTACATTGTTGGACCGACAACACATTACCCGATGTATTCATCCAATATTTTCCCTTTGCAGGTCAATTACACATCCGGTCTGGCTGACAATAGATGCCTCCAATCTCATTATAAGGTAAGCCTTTATAAGCTTAGCACATCGGCATTGGGCGTTTGCACACTGATCGACACCGACATGTCAGCGTCTTGAACAAGAATGTCGTTGTCGTCGGCGACAAGGTAGCGTCTAGTAGCGGCGATGGGTAATGTCAAACAACCTTCTCGCTCGCACATTTCAACATTTTTAAAGATTCACTGAATGTAATTATGCAAAATCGCAAAGCTTCACGGTCTAGACTTAGTCTAGAGAATAACAATGCAAAGGTTCGTGTATGTCCGCCGATATCGTGTTGGTGTCGTGGTGTCGGTAGCAGTGTGAAACAACCATCGCGTGCTAACCGAGATGGGGATACGTTACTATGCTAGCACTTTAATAGGTGGCCTACTTCCTTAATAGTTTAGCAAACAGCTTGGCTCTTAAGAATTTCATGAAGTATTTTGAGTTAGTTATTCATCTACAATGTGCTTGAACGCGTTGATGGCGTAATGTTCTGGTTTCCATATTATTATGTGAAGTCAATGCTTAAAAAAATACCATAGGTGGTGATAAAATGGTGTGGCTGAACCATAGATTAATTTCATTCTAGAACAGAATAGGTACTTTATACCTAGTCGAATCGCAACGCGAGCAAGTGTAATTTAGATAGTAACGTTCATTTTATTGTCAACTTTACTGGTGAAGAGCAGAAAAGTTAAAAGTTGTAGGACATTAAATCGTTCACAAGATGAAAGCGGGCTATTTATTTTCCATGCGTTGCTATTTCCTATCAATCAGAAAATTGCACGCATTAAGTTTGCAGTCTTTCTCAATTCAGTGCTCTTAGAATCTCTAGAAGCGGTTGAGGGTACGAGTAGGCAATACCTAGTGACATCCAAGCCAAGCAATTATTTATCTCTTTAATCTTAAATCTTCTAAAATTTTCAATAAATTACCTGGAACCAATTCTCCGAAATTCTAATCGCAACTTTTCAATACCCATTTGGACAATTTCTATCACAAAAGTCGGGTAGTTTCGTAGCCGAGAACCCGAGGGATGGTCATTACGAGTCTGCGAACTTAGATCACGGCTGATATTCCATCTAAGTTTCCCACTGTGTTTAGATTGATGATTGTGGTATTAGTTCAGATAAACGTATGTGCTTTTTGCTGAATTATTTAAAAACGACGCAACAATTGCTACTAGATTTATACAGCCAAGAAAGAAAACGGTGTGTAGATAGCTCAACTGCTTCATGTGTATTTTGTACATATTATAAATATTGTAAATACTTTATTAGTCATAATTTTCTTTGTGAATAAATTTAAAAAAATTAAGTAAGTATCTAAAAAAAAAAAAAAAAAGAAAGAAAACATTAGCTGAATTGCCGTTGTAGTTGTATTCTTTTCTATTCTAGAAAAGAATACTACTACATTAATAATTCTGGCAATCGAAACCTCAAGGGCGAAAGAATGGCAATTAAAAAAAAAGAAAGAGAAGAGATAACGAAGTATAAACAGTCAGTTGTTTGCAGAAAAAGTGATAGCATTTATCAGTAAAATGTTTCTAATCACTGAAACTATCATGGTTAATGTTTCAGCTTATTGAACTCGCACCCACCTGACCTTGTTTAAATTAATAGTGCTGAGAGAGCGAAGTTCTGTTCAAATATTCGTTTAGGCTATATCCACAATGCACATAGTTTTAATGCCCAGTCTAGATAAGATTGTAGAAACACTTTGCAAATACAGGGAAGTATAATGATTGAAATAATAGTAGGTAAGCTCTGGCTTTAACTTCATTTTTAGCAAAAATATGCTGTGTACTTACATGTTTAATATCTAACTAGAAAAGAAAAAGGCCGAAGTTGGTAAGTAAGAGTTTTAATTTTAATAGCAAAATAAGATTTTTTTTAAGTTCAGTGATGGCATTTCCTGACCCTGCTATAAAATACTCCTAACAGACGAAAACATCTTCCGTAAACAGCACCATTAATTTTAATATTTCCTTTTCAAAACAATTATGCAAAAGAGTCGTACCTCTCATTACGCAGGCATATAACATAATCCTAAAACATGGGACAGTCCTAAAAGTAATTTGGAACAATTAGTGGGTACGTGCAGGCAAACTAATTTACACATTATACGCGAGTCAGTGCGTTGAGAAATTGTTTTAATTTATATAGTTCTACCCTTTTCACTGTTTTTATTCGCAAAATCTCAATTATGCACGATGTTATACCACAACTCGTATTTCAATACTTACATTATTTTTTTTTACTTAAATAGTAACTACTGGCAATTTACACTAAAAAATATTATGAATCTTCTTACTAATATTATAAATGTGAAAGTTTAGATGTTTGGATGTTTGTGTTTCAATCACGTCTAAACTACTGAACCAACTTGGATGAATCTTGGCATATATATAGTTCGTAACCTGGATTGACACATAGGCTACTTTTTATCCCGAATAATTAACAGGATCTACAGGATAAAATGAACGAAAAGGATTAGCAGCGCCAATTGGCAAGAGGATTTGATTGTCATGTCATGTCATGTCACGTCAGTTTGACAGAGCGTAGTACTACCTCTTTGGTCTAACGACTAGCGTTTGACATTCCAGTACGAGTTCGGTGTAATGAGGTGTAATGTCAAGTTTCTCAAAGAAGTATGCGCTCGGTACACGCACAGATAATATAATGTACATGGAAACGGTAGTCGCGTACGAAGTCGCGGGTAACTGCTAGTAAATTATAAAATTTAATCATTTACACGTCACAAGAACATACAGAATGTGGACGCAACCATAGACGGTAAATTACTTAGCATAATGTTGCTTTAGAACTACCATATTAAGCGAACCTACTTAGGTCAAATGAGAAAAGCAAGAATCGTAAGCGAAGCATCGTAGTAGGTATAACCATTTCTATTCTGTAAAGCAGTAGTTTTTACTACTGCAACATTACTTATTTCGTCAAAAAATGTATGGCTTTGACGCGGAGCGTGGTCTAATATTCACCAAAAGTTTAATATTAGGTTCGGCGTGTGCTGGTTTAGCCATTAGCAGCCAAAAGTTTCACCATCAAAGCACAAAAACCCAACTACCAAAACTTATGTGCATACTTAAACACTACTTAACGAGTTTCCTTATACTTGGCACGGCACTGGACGTTATCGGAATAAAAATTCAAAATAACATTCATGGTCTGGGCGTCTGACCAGATAACTACGTAACTACCGTCTAGCGAATCGATAGTTGCCCTTTTCAACTGGGCTGGGTAAAAATTTAGTCTACGAACGCTCATAGAGGTATCTCGTAAAATAAACATCGACGACGATACGATAGTTTTAAAAGAAAAACACTAATAATAAAACCAGACTCAGAACACACTTAGCTTTTAGTAAGGCCTTCGTCTTAACGTGTACTTAAAGTTCTAGTGTGTTTTTTAAAACGTCACGTGGAATTTTTTACCCAAGTTCTATCTGAGACATATGTATTTTTGAAGGGATTTAATATAGCCAGTCTCCATACAAGCATTAGTACTCTTGGTGTTAATCATCTCTATAATTTGATTTGACCTAAATATACCGCTGAAAACATCCCAGAAAGTAAAATATTTACCAAGTAAAGATATTTTGCGGCATCCGGTCTCCGTTCCACCGGATGCAAGAATATCGGCGCACGCGCATGCGGCTGGCGTTTTGATCTACAAACGTCAATCCATCACTGTCCAATGTTCACGCGGAAATAAAATGCCGTACTTACATCTAAGAATTTATTTATAAGATCCAAGAATAGAAAACATACAAAAGACCTAACCTTTAAGAGACAAAGAATCGCTTGAAACTCTTCCGCAGATAGGCCCAAATTGATTTAATGTCCACATTATCCGACCACCTACAGCAGACCCTTAAGGTTCTAGTAAAACATGGAATTTGCCATAAATGCTTGAACAATAACAACATTCAGACAATACTATAAGATCTACCTTTCTCGCTTGAAACCCGTTATCTCTACAGTATTTAATAATAATAATAAATAAATATTAATAAATATTCATGGACTTTACACACGACGCCCTCTAGTCCCAAACTAAGCAAAGCTTGTGTTAAGGGAACTAGATGACTGATAGAATACTTATATACTTTTTTTTTTATTTATTTATATCCAAATAGATACCTACGTAGTTACAGTCCACTGTTTGCGATTTCGAAATAGACAGACGTGTGTTCTCTCCTGCCATTTGTCAGTATAGATCTAAATAACGTTTGCTTATACTATTTGTTAAAAAAATCCGATAGTTGTCCTTTGATAACAGAGCTGCCAGAGTGCCAGCCTGCCAAATAAAAACAACTTCGAACAATATACTCTCAGTGATTTATGTACAAGATAGCTATTTCCATTTAGGCATTTCGACTGTCAAATATACAGCGCTCTGTCAGTGAGATGGCCATTCGTAGATCGAGATAAGGCATCGTCTCGACTGAGGTCTCGACATTGATCCGACAGAACGCTTACCAGCTAGATAAGGACAATGTTGCGTGCCATTTCTCATGATTTATAATGCAAATTCCATTGAAGAAGCTAATTACTGTTTCTGAACGGCCCGAGAGATCAGCAAAAACCATCGTTTCTACGTCATTACGTAGTTCATAAATAGTTAAGTTCAAATTGGTACTTCAGCTCTCGCTTCTCTTCATGTTGTGGATTTACTGATGCATCAAATATAATTTTATATTTATTATAAAATGCCTTTCTTTTCCACATCCATCTTACATCACCGAGGACAAGTATAGATAAAGGTTTTTGTCGAGGGCTAGGTTCTAGTGTCCTGTTCGTTAGGAGCTCTTGTTCTTCCATTTATGGCGTTGTCGGCATTTGTGGACTATCGACCGAATATGGAATGTAGCCATATTCCTGTGAGACCTTCTTATGTTAGCTTGTACAAGAACTTGATCGCGTTTTTAGTTTTTATCTCAAGCAGGGATGTCGAACTGATGTCATCTGAATTGGACTAAAGTTTGATCATAATCGGCTCTGTCGATAGTTCTAAAATTTTTAAACTCGATTCATCGATTTCTGAAACTGAAGCACGCAAAGTTCAACAGAACATGGTCAGATCCAAAAGTTCATAGTTTAACCCTTTATGTGTAGTGAAAGCTAATATATTATGTGGTATAAATAAGGGTTAATCGGCTGTATCAAACATTGATACTGGATTTTCTATAGACATGCGAATGCCATTATTTCTGATGTGATTTTCTAGGTATCTAATGGCATTTAGGCGTTTCCATTCAGTAGTCTCATTTCTTTTGATCGTTATGTTTATCAAAGAACGTATACAACCTGTTACCAACTGTGGAAATAAATCAATCGATTCCAATACTGGCTATATCCTTAGCTTCCACCATTATACCCTGCACGCATGACTCAAGATTACGTCCTGAGTTTGTGACTAATCCTCTATTTTGATCTACATGCCTTGATTTACAAACAGAGCGCAACACAAGCTTATTCTCAGTGATCCTCGTGAACTGTGAACACAGGTTGAGTAATAGTTAGTACAGGTTGGTAGGTGAGTCAGGAGCTATTTTCGACATTTCGATGCGCTAACGTGGTTACACGCTTGCCGTGCAAACTTCCTCTGCTGCATTTGATGGAGTCGAAAGTTTACGCTTGCTTTGTGTTGCTTGATTTTGTAATGTTCCACGATTATGGAGAATGGATGAAAGCCACACCGTAAGTCCACGATTATTATATCAAAATACTATGTTATAATAATCTCTATTCTATCTATTAGGAAGTCAAAAGTTGGTCCTTTAATTTATGTAGGTATATCCAGTTCGGTTTAGCTTAGTAAAAATGGGCTTTTTGGTCTCATAATCGATAAAAAAAATTAAGACATGGCCAGTCTCTTGGATAGTTTTATCTATACTTGCTGCAAAATGAAAGAAAGTTGTTAAATTCAGAAAGATAAAATAATAGGGAAATCGAAGATATTTAAACTGGTTCATAAACCTCTATTGATCATGGAATAATTTATGCTATCAATTTGATCACGCGGCATACTTGAACCACCGAAGAACTAGTAGTTATAAACAATTACAAAGTAAAAGAGCATTCGCTGTCAGAAGCCAGTAATTAAACCAATTAAAGAGTATCAGTCGACCGACACGCGTGAGCAGTATCATCATAATGCATCTTAATCAATTGATCGAGCTACTGAGCCGTCGTCGGGGTCATTGACGTACAGATGCGGACAACATAGAACGGTGGGCGTTATCGGTATGTTATATGTCCCAGAACGCCAGAATATTATGGTGGCTGGAATTCATTAGTTAAGATTTTTTGAAGTAAAATCTGTGATGTGATGAAAACTTATATTAAGTTCTCCAAACAAAGCGCTTCTTTAATTTTTCCTGCATATGGTTTCGTGTTTTAGACAAGCAGATGAAAGTAGTTATTATAGACATGAATGGCATGATCATCGCTGGAAAAAACGGTATTGTAAAACTATTTAGCACTTCTCGTACAGGACCTTTATTCACATATTTTATCGGAGTAGTAAAATAGCTATTCCAAAACTAATAAAACCGTTGACCAGCTGGAGTAAAGTTGGGGCGTAAAATGCTTGGTATTCAGGCCACAATGATTGCTCCGCCCAGATTCCTAGGAACAATGCGCCCAGCGGCACTCATCAGTGCTTTTGTCTCCTCGTCGATGGTTCACGAGTCTTTTATCAAACTTTATTACCAGCTAGTTCTAGATGAGATGGTTTTTCAACTTCAGCTTCTCTGGCTGTCACTTTTATTTCTATTTTAATGTCACGTTTACTCACAAGTTCCGAATTCGACAACAGGAACCTTTTGTTGAAAACTGCCCCCAGTTCTTTCCTAATATTTTTAAACTTTGATCATAAAATATTGAAAAGGTCACACAAGTCCCTAAGGCAATCCTTTTTATCCCTTCTATTTTTGTGTGACAAAAAGGCAACGTATGGAAATGGGTCGTTTCTAAGCCAACCTAGGTATTCCCAGTTGAAATTATCAAAGTATCAAATGTCATATTATTTCAGCCTCGGGGCTACTAAATTAGGTACCGTCAGCGTAGTTTCAGGTCAGGGCTTAAATAATATTCAGTTGATTGTTTGCTAACTCTGTTATAAGTGGTATTCCACTTATAACATTATATATTACATTCTGGCTGAAAACGACGGCAACCTATTGGTTGCCATCGTTTTCAGCCAGAATGCAACTTATATCGAAATCGAAATTGGGTTCAACGGTATGTTATGTTATGATATGATGGATGGTGGAGGATTAATTATTGAATACTTCGAAGCAATCACGTATTCAATACCAACTGCTGCACATCGGAAACAATCTACATTTAATCAAGACAGCAAATTACAATGTCTGGGTGGAATGGCGAATTGGAAACCACAGAATATATTTATTATGCATTTCATCTCTCCTTCCTGCGAGATGTGTGCAACTGTGGATCAATTTCGGAAGTCACTACAGTGCTACTTACTCGTACGGTGATAACCACAGCTTAAGTCTGTTTATTTTTCAATATATATTTGTTTCTACGCATATAGCAAGACATCAGACTGTAAAAAATGCTTCTAAACGATAAATCCGAGTTTATATCTCTTAAATCTTGTTAGGTGCACATAAAGCGCTTTTCATTCATTCATAGACCACAAGTAAACCAACAAATCAAAAGATTTAAGTCTATATCCCGCTTATAGCAATGGCGGGATCTATACCACTAGTTCATACAGGATTATCAGCAACTTTATGACGCACTTGGGGTTGAATTGGATTGAAACTGCTGAGCTGGGACCTGGATTTATTTGCATACAATAACCAGTCGTGCGTGTCAGTAAAGACGTACACGACATTGTGTACAAGGCTTGGTACAATAGAGCATTGTACAATAGTTAAATCACTGATTTTGATTGTTTTCTAAGTTTTGATTTAGATATCTAATCAGTCAGCAGCAATGCAGGCGCGCTCTGGAACATTATAATATTCCTAAATTATTCGGTCTGATGCGGTTTGTGCACGTGACGTGAACCTGAAGTGGCAAATCAAACCAACATAGCTACATACTCGATTTAGTTCCACACACAATGCTACTGTTCACCCTCGCAGGTTTCTCAAACGTCACGTGACATTTTCCCACACGTTGATCGTGAATGCGAACGACGGAAGGAATGAATTTAATATACGGACATGGTGTAATTTATGTCCTTTGTTAAAATTAACTTACTGGAAAAGGTTGGCGAAGGATGTTTTTAAATGTGCCGACCGCAATTTGATCTATGATATTAAAAGCGAAAATTAAATATAAAAAAAATATTAAGGTAAAAACTGGAATGCCGCGCCCTGTCACAGAAAATTGTGTTGGATGAACTCAACTCGGTGACTTTAATCAACTGGCCAACTTTAACGCGAGATTGCAATAACTTGAGAATTAAATGAGAGAGGTTATTTGTCTCACCGGGAAAGGTAAATTACGTCACAGTTTTCTGCCAACGGAATTTTTCTTTATAATTTTTGCTTCTCTTTTGTATGCAATTCACTATTGCCATATCTATCTATACTACATGCACGTCTACTATTGTCCTCGTGTTCTTCCTGATCAGCCTGGCGTAGTATTATTATTTTATTCTGTGAGCCTGTCGTTTCAGTTACCAAGAGGTTTTGTATGCTGCTGCATGTAACTTAATATGCATCTTCCAATATGCGTTAGTAAGGCCAATATCCATATCGTTATTGTAATTTAACTGTAGATCCAATTACTTTGGATATTATATAGCACTTCATTGTGACAGAGCTTGTTTATCCAGCCTTACTTGACCTAATATTACAAGGTTTGCTAAGCAATTCCCTACGATCAATATAAAGGAGCGTTACCAAATATTTCATTAGTGATACATTAATGGCTAGTCATGCTCTCCTCCACTCTTCCCGAACTAATACATACGTAATATCATATATAATGTACATTTCCACATGTATACTGAATTGTTGATTCAGCGAAAGCTCGTCCTGTCAGTATTATAGTGTATTACGTAACTTCGCTAATTCCGGTAATGAAATGAACCTATGTTTCGACACATATTGCTATGAAACTGTCTTTGTCTTAACATGTTTCTGCATTCAGTTAGGAAAATTCGGTTCTATAATTACTATTCGTATAGTTTTGTTTCATTTATTTATCACATATTTGGACAGACAGATTGTATTTACTATATTATCATTTATTGCTTATGATTTTTGATCTCTACCAACCAAAAGATTTCTCAGTGTCTTTCTGCATATGTTTTTCTTGCTTAATTTTGCTAGTACAAACGACTTGCTCCGGCTTTAAATCTTTGATTTTCTTTTTTAGTAAGTATGCATAATATTTTATTCTTTTTCTCGTCTTCAGATTCATTTCCGTTATTATATTACTAATCAAGATCGTAAATGCAATTTATATGGGTGTACCATTCCTAAATCTGTTCATGATTTTCATTTAAGTACCTATACACAAAAACATTTGGTCAGTCGATTTGTGGAAATATTACGATCAATCCACGCCATTAACTTCGATTCAGAGTTCGAACGACTCCTCCGTTTTCCAGAACATTGTTCAATGAGCTTGGAACATTCAACTATCACTGCCTACGATCATAACGACACAAATACCGAGGATAATGGCGTATTAACCTGACAATGCAGCCATTCAGAAATATATGAACAGATCTCGGATTACAAATTAAAGCTCAAGCAAAAATAGAGATTTCAGTTATCTTCATCTTATTGTACAAACGCATTCTTTCAGGGCTAGTTAGCATGGTGAGAAATGTCGATCGATTTAAAAAATAATTAAAATAAAGAATACTAATTACAACAAAATAAATAATATAATAAACACTAAGGTGTAATGACATTTTAATCATAAATTATTTAATATTAACGTTACATAGAATGGACTTAAACTTTTGCTTGAACATTTTATTAATATTTTCACTATTACACTTGCACGCTCAAGCTCAGCACACATGTACCTAATGTTTGTTTTGAATTTCAATGACTAATAATTTTATTATGAAATCCATACGTTCTGGTATTAATAAATCATGTTATTCTATTGTCTAAGTAGATAGTAAGATAGTATTTTTAGGGTATCCTATTCATTTACGGTATCGCTGGGCAAATATAGCAAGAGTTTCTATTGTTCTTTATCTCGTGTGTTTGGTTCGAAAAACCTCTATTGCTTCTAAAATTATTATTTAGGTATATGCGCCTTTGTATTATTCGTGTTTTAGAACTAGCTATACCCCAAATTGAAATAACTGCTCCAACCCTATATATTTCATCCACGCCTTTACTTTTATTTATATTCTACCCTTTGAATCTTGCGTTTGTGGATGCGATCCCACTAGGTTAATGTGACCCTCGTTACTCTGCCTTCATGCTATCAGGAATCTACGAATTCACTTTTTCATATAATCAATTCGCTAATGCTTCTCGCCCGTCGACAGTGATGAATTATGCTTATATAGACATTGTGCAGATAAGCCTAATTTATGAGTGTGTTTGCATCATAATTAGATCGCTGGATATAGCGAAGGACAGATTTGATTAACCTCATCTGCAAATTTGTGTCATGGCCCGCACTTCCTTGGTTTGGTACACATTGCTTTCAGATTACGTCATACCCTCAAAACGACGGAGCGATGAAACAGAACAGGACACGTCATTTCACAGCGTCGATTATTTTATTTGTATAGAGGCTTGTTAGTCAAAAGTATTGTAGAAATATCTTCATTCTAAAAACAGCTTTCTAGCTTTACTTATATAAAGTATCCTGTAGTTTTCTCTAGCTTAAAACCACTACCAGATTAATTTCTTGTGAAGAGTTGCATTGCAGTATCTCACCCCAAGCCACGCAAGGATCAGTGTTAGGGCATTGTCTCGATTCAACCATCGCCATCCCATCTCATCAGTCTGGCGTGTTCATCCTCTCTGGGGAAATCGAAACAGTAACGTTTAATCCTAATATCTAGTTCAATCTGTCTGGCATCCAATTCTTTAAAGAAATTCGAACTTCAATGACTTCGCTTAATATGGCTTAAAAGCTGAGTCACTTTACTAAAACGTATCAATTACTTTGTAATCAATTAAGGGCGTCGTATCACTTAATGTGCTTTACTGTGTCGCATGTCACTTCAATTTGTTAAAGCCTAGTGGATCGGTTTCGAGAAATTCTCGTGAACATTAGCCGTGAAAGACCTTTACATGATGTCTGTATATGACGCCTATATATCTATAATTATTTCTAGCTACAACCAATCCCTTGAAAATCTTGAATATACGGCAAAAATTATCCCAAGTAAATTTGTTAAAAAAATTGCATAAATTATGAGAGATTAGATTCTATCAACCAACGCCATGCTCCATCTCGAAAGGATATTCCGCATGAAAGGAATGCGAGCGACTTTGTTGGAAGCGAATGACTTGACGAGTTGATTGTTACTGCCTATTTATTGTAAAAATAGGTCGCTTGCGGTCGCTAACCTTCTACAGCCATTCGCCTCGTAAAAGTACAATCTTCAAGTATATAAATATTAAATCATGTGTTTGTTTTGTTGTCATGTTTTGTGGCGACGCGAAACGAGAGGTCACGCACGATTCAAATTCGAATAAACAGTTTCGTTTAGGTTCGACAGGCTTCACATGTTGAGATTATTCATTCCGTGTTCCATATACTCCTTCTCTTTACTTTTAGATACTACATTTTCCCAGCTGTGTGAGAGAACTCACGGTTTTAACATTGCTACCACCTACAGCGCTTGTTAAAGTAATAAATGCCCACATGGGCTCATTGTTGGTGCTTTATTTATTTGTTAGCAAGCTTAATAGTGTCGAATCTTCGACCGATACATCAGAAAGCGAGGTCGTCTCCCACGTGGCCATACACTCTACATTCCACATAAAACTAAAATGACATTTACTGACATATCATGTGAAATAAACAGTAGTGGGAATCTGTATATCTACTGTTGATTGATAAGCTTGTTGATATGTTAACGAGATGGAAGGAATTGCTAAGTGAAGGCGGTGAAAGACACAGGCCAGAGATGACTGCATCGGTCTATTTCTGGAGAGACGTTGACCTCTGCAGCGGTAAAGCAGCATTGTGGTTCAGGTGTTTACTTAACCTTCGGTTATCCACATACGAGTAAAAATATACTTAGGAAAAGAGTATACATGCTTTATGAAGGTAATCGACAAATATTTGCCATGTTTTAAAAGTCAAAAGGCAAGAATGCAAAAATCCAAGGACTGATTGAGATGATGAAAGTGAACAAATATGTCTGTGAAACAACTTTAAACAAAAAGCCAGTGCATTCTAGCTTTCATATTGCTCAAGAAAATAACTGACAATAGATAACAGTTAGAGAGATAACGAAGTAAAAACAAATATTATCTCGAAAGGATTCGACGCGTGGAGATAAAAATAATAAACTTGTTTGTGATATCTGATGAAATTACTAGCGTAAGTAACATGCTTGGCTGAGTTTTCGAAATGAATTGTACTGGGTCAGCGGGTGAGCTCAGTGTTTATCTTTTGTACCAGCTTCACAATATGCTTCATCTGCAGTTGGTACTTACACAATTTATGGATGCTCATATTTATTTGTTTTAAAGAAAACATCTTTTAAAACAATAAGAACTAACATAAATATTTTGCGTTACAATTCATAGTTGATCGAATGAGCAAAGCGAACAAAGATCAATGATGACAAACTGTAAAGTTTGAAAACCAGTATAACGTGAGCTTTTCTTAGACTTTTAATGATTTTGTAGTTCAGGTACGACTGGTAACTAGCTAGATTCATGAATATTTATTTATCACAAGATGCTTCGAAACCACAATCGATTTTGCAAACTTCGTAATCCCACAATCGTGTTTGTGTTCGTCAAAACTAGCAAATAATATTTTGGAAGACCGCGGATTATTCTTACTTTGTATTATAATGTTAGCGGTCGTCCGCTTTTGGCTACCGCACGAGTATTGATTTACCTTGAGGCGAAGAACTTTCATGTAAATACGGCTCTTTGGGTATTGCTTAAATTGTACGAGCTTAGTTTTGCCATTTATGTTGTGCCTCTAGTTATTTGTGTTCATTCGTTCTTAGTTCCGCTGCCTGAGATAAAGACCGTTGATCAAATAACTTTACGCTACAAGAAGTTGCTAGGAACTAGGAAGTATACAATAGTAGAACTAATGAGGTAGCTTTATCTCTAGCTGCGCCGTGCCGGCCGACACAAGAAAACTGCCAAACTTAGATGCCGTTTTCCGCGCCTTGATTGAAAAACTTCTTACGAGAATCCCTCTAATTTGCCCGAGGCGGTGGTGTTGTTTACTAGCTTTCTTTGGCGCTTCATTTTATACACAGAAATAATTAAGTTATAATTTTATACGGTTTTCGTTTATGAATTTAGATGAATCTCTGCATTAATAACAAATCAAAATTTTTAATTATATTTAGCCTTTTGAAGTTCACCGTGTGAAGCATTGCGTTCTTTGAACCCCGCGTGGTAGAAGCTTTGTTTTGTTAGGTACCTAAATTTTAATGTCTTTATTCTATCTCGTTGATTGGGGACGTTCCGGGTCTGGGAGCGTGTCAACTCAATATTATTCAGTTAATCCATAGACAAATAAAAAAATAGACCAGCAGACGTTTAGAAAATATCGTAACCCGAAAATGGACTACCTTCAAAGGCGTGAGATGTCGCTGGGTGTATCGAATCGGTAATAAATCAAAACGGTGTTTATTTTCTTGAACCTCTGGCGCGCTGACACTATAAGCAGTACGGAAATAAACGTCAGATGGCGCTATTTCTAAATTTGGCAAAGCGTATACCAAAATTCGGTTACAACGCGCGCGACGTTGACAACTTGTGCTATGCAATGTCGAACGAGCGAGATAGAGCGCTCGCGTTGCAGTCTGGATGCAGAGCGGCAACAGCGCTCTGGTCGTATCAAGCTAGTAAAATAATAGATGTTTCAATTTTAAACCTGACGCCTTACCGCCAAGTGCGTTTGTAACAAAAAAATACAATGATATTATATGAAATCTTAAATGTTTTTAGCTTGATAAAATAAAACATAAAAGGTAGGTAGACTTTTTATTATATATTATTAAAATATCACACCCAATAGGTACTTGTTTAGTTATGTACTGAAACATTACCATACATTACGAACCATTTAGGTACGAACAAATAAGTTTTCTGCGGGTGTTGCCTAGGTCTTTTGTTCCTAGGCTATCCTGTTCTAGTTTTACTACCTACCTACTTATAAATAATGGAATAGGTATGTCTGAAGAAGGTAGGTAGGTATATTGATAAATATACCTATAGGTATATTTATCAATATAAAAATTCTAAAGTAGGTATATGATTGATTCTAAAAATTTCAAGGACGTAGTTGCGTTGCGACTTATCATTAAACTTGGTGGTAAAACGGCTTGTCTACTCATTAGCAGTGCCTTGATCACGAATAAATTTGACAATCGTGAACGTATCGTAACGCTAGCGTATCCGAGATACACTGCGCGGTGACGCTACAACGTTCGGCAGTCGGGCTGATGTTGACGCGCAATATCACTCGAATACGTTAGGTTTACGTAACGCGGCGACTGTCAGATTTGTTCGTGATTACCCCTCAGTACCTATTGCCGAGTATCGTCATGCCAGCGCTTCCTCGGGCGGCCGCGACGTCTTCTACCCCTGGGGGTCTCCAGCCTGTGACTCCTTGAGCCCACCTTTCCGCTACTTTACGACCTACATCGGCGATTCCAGTTTTGGAGCGAAGTATTCTGTTCCGAATTCGATCTATTCTTTTCACACCTAAAATACTTCGCTCCATCACTCTTTGGCAAAGTAGTCAGCGACCGCGTCTGAGCACCGTAGGAGTGATAAAAAATATATATAAGAAGGTTCAGACTATCGAAAGAAACCACACAAATACTTTTGCATCAAATCTATAATCAGTTAAAATTCGATACCAACAAGTAAAAAAATTGAACAGAATTATAGTCCATAACGGGAAGCACTATTTTCATCACAACCACAACACAACCAATCAACTACAAAACAAGAAAATAACATAATTGTACATGTAAATAAAATCGTCAAAGAGAATACAACACAACACGCAGGCCAATGACACTTTGTATCAAAAAATGACAGTACCGTTCCGTTTTAGCTTACTTGATGCGTGGAAAAGATGAATTTTCTTAGAAAAGAAATGCGTCAATCGTTTTGTACGTTTAACGAAACGTAGGGGAACTGTTTTCTGTGGTTATACCGACCATAGAGTACTGATATATACACACTAATCGAGTTTAGTTAAATTATCGTCAAAACAGCTTGGTGCAAGATGCCACTAAACGTAATTTTGCTAAACACTTTTAACGATTTAAACGTGTTTAGTTAAACGTGTTTAGGCTGAACTTAAACGGCATTTCGTGCGTGCAAGCCGCCCTAGGTGTTTTATTTAGAAGGTTCATTTGTTCGTAGTCCAAATATTATGCACAGACTAAAGTGCTGTGCTAAAGCCACCCTAGAATTTGGGGAACGAGTGAGCGGTATGGACTAACAATTCAAATTATAATTTTGACACTATAGTAAACAGACACTGACAGAATTGTGACCTGTCGCAAAAGCCGTAAATCAAGAAGGTGAAAACTTATTTTATATAGACGCCACCTATTAGTAAAGTTATGTCAATAATTTGTACACTATCTTTCAATTTGATGACCACCTAGGTGATCACGCCTAGGTGGCGTGGCGAAAAATATGTTAGATAATCAGTATGAAATAAAATCGTGATAACTAAATAAATGAACACCATTACAGATTCTAAAATAAGGACATAATTTTTGATGAATTTCGAAAATAAATTAATGGCGTTTCTTTGGTTCTAACGGCTACTTGAAGCTTAAGTCGTCGTCGACTGTAGCGTCATCCCCAAATAGGACCGGGAACTAGCCGGTTTTGCGAGTCACGCTCTAATATATAGGGTGTAGCAATCTTCGTGTATTCATTAATCGATGGTTAATCGAATCTCCCCGTTGGAGATTGCGAGAATTTCAGCTGGATTTTGAATTTCGACTGAGGTCGACCGTCTGCCAAACAGACGCTAATAATTGAATTTAGACTGTGAACTCTGAGCTGAGCTGAGACCCAATTTCCAACATTAGCGAGTCCGTGAAATTATCTGTTTGCGTTGAACACCTAAATCGCCAGGAACGGCTCCAAGCTGCTTTACTGTTTTATAAATTAAATAGTTTTGTGTCTCTTTGTTCTGATTGATTGATGTCTTTGTTTCGGATTCCTGTAAGAACAAACATGTGTCCTGCCATTTGGTATGTCGTGGGAATGCAATTTTCTTAACTAAATTATTACTTAGCTCAGCTAATAATTCAGTTTCCACTTCTTTTGATACATCAAGTGATTGTTTCTAATAGATAGGTTGATTTAAGCAAAGTTCAGCGTGGTCATCAAGATAAGCAAACTCATTAGAGCTTATCTTGCTTCACAGAGGGCACCCTAAGATAGCTGCTTACGGCCACGTATATTAGCAGTAGCCAAGCCATGGTTGTTACGTCGTGGCTTAGCAGATGTTATAAAACACTGTCACCACTTAGTCACTAGCTGGAACAAGGTTTAAATACGAGTACAATACACATCGATGATAAAATTCTAAATTGCTACGTCTAGGTTCTAAGTCCAAGCCACTACCAAATTATTTGCAACCCAAAAAAGGTAATTATTTTGGGTTGTATAAAAACATCTGATTTGGTTATGCCGGTATTTATTCAGCGCTAGTACCTATGTTTTTATGAAATGAAACGTACCTACATTTTAATGCAGTGTCTGTATTTCAATACCTGTACTAACCGAACGCTCTTTACAATTTGATTTAGGTAAGTAAAGGCTATCTAGCTCCTGGTACCCGCCAACATAAGTTCCTCCAGTCAATGTCATCAGACCAGCCGGTCTAGTTTGCCTCGCCTTGTCTGCCCTAAATTTTCCGAGTTGATAATGAAAAAGCTCCGCTGCCTCTGTCGCCTCTCCATGTAATTTCACTTCAAAGCTGCCTCCGAGTCCCGTTTGTTATTTCGTGTAATCACTAAGCACGGAATATATTACGGCGCCGACTCTCAAATAAACGTCACAGGATTTCATTGCTTCTTCCTGTTTACCGGTCTCTTTGTATATGGATGTTCAACTATATTGCTTATTAGAAAACAAATTGTTATTGCGAATTTTTTCACCTAAGAGAATGTCATGTATTTTTATATGCAATAATTGCACCTGCTCGCTCTTACTTGCCAGTGAGGCAGTGAAGCGTTAATTCTTCAGATAGTCTCACACTCTTGCGTGACTTGTATCATTTCCTTCAAAACCAAGAGTAGGGGTTCCGATATCTAAGCGAATACGAGATTTTACTTTCGAGTTTTAAGTGTTTGCTAATTAGTTTTAAATTTTACGACTTCTTGAACTTTTATAGCTTGTAATTCTATCGCAAACCTCCGAGAGCAATTACGAGTTTTCTTAAGACATCTTTTCTTTCATCTTTCCAATTGGGAAGTTTCCAGTGTTCGTTTCCGGGAAGGTGTTTCAACTCCCATATTAATTACTTGTAATGTCACAGAACTTGAATCAAAGAAACTTGAAATCCGCTTGAGATATCTATTAGATGCACTGCAATCTATTTATGGTACCAACAAGATTCTATCACTGTGACTAATCAAAGCCATTCATCAGTTAATTGCCTTTTTCGAGTTGCTTCAGGCAGCGATATATTATAAACACCTATTAGACACGGCGATGAAATATTATCAAATAAATATATCAACTTTCATTAATTCTGTGGAAATAAACGAAATTCCCTAATGGCATCAAATACCTTTTTATGCTCCCGGCAGATACCGCGTGTCAGTGATTGATGATTGCTGAAAGGACCGTCCTATTCTACCTAAAATAGTCTACTCGAGCCACGGAAACGAAAGTGGTCTGTAAAAAAATACGTGACGATATCTCTGCTCTACATGACATGTTGTGTAAAAGAGCTATGGTAGAAAAGGTTCTTTTGTCAGCTTTTTGTGTAAACTCATTGACAAAAGAACCGACGGTACATCTACTTCGAGTAAGTATGTATTTACTCAGCAGGTTGTGTATATCCGACTTGCTAGAGTTGAGTCCTATTTAATATTCTAAGAGGTTTTTCATCGATTAGAAGAGGTACTTAATGCTACTATTCTGTAAAGCCTTTGCTTCAAAAATTGGGAACTCTTCTTTTAAGTTTTGTAACCTGTGTTAAAAGAGTCCCCTCATTTCTGTGGTCGGTAAGGAACATACAATTTAAATTAAACATAACAATAGTAGGTTTGCTTAGAAACTATCGTGAATGATATAGTCATAATTATGGCGGACACGATTGCTATCGCTATAAACATAATTAACGTCTTCATAATGAAGACCTATAAACCAAAGCTTTATATACTTCACTTAAATACCTTCCATTTAGATAAAGTACCTTCATTATAATTTTTTCTAAAAGCTCTTTTTCGAGATTTAACTAGCAGCAATTTACCAAATTGCCAATGTTTTGTTGGACTATGGGTTTTACAGGTTAATGATTATTCATAAGTTGGGATTGATAGAATTGTAAAGCGATAATGATATGAGCTCAGCTGATGGTAAGTTCGCGGCGCAAGGCGGCTAGGCGCAACCAACCGAAGCCGAGCGGGTGCATTCAATCCATCCAGTCAGCCAGCAGCCAGCCAGCGCCAGCCAGTCAGCTGCCCCGCGCCGTCGACGACAGACGTCTGCGTGTTCTGCCCATGATGAACTAACTTCATAAATACTTCAGTGACTTAAAACTGATTCCCGGTGTAGTTCAGTGTCGTAAACAGTGATAGCGAAAGGAATTCAGTGTTTACTGTGATAAGTGAGAGATTATTCGAGCGAATCTTAACTTAGTTGATGCGTTCCACACCGGTTCAAGGTACTGTAGTGATATTATATTACTTATCTGTGTTAAAATCTGTGAGCTGTGTCTCTGGTTTGCGTGATAATATCTTGAGATTTAATTTATGAAGCGTTCTGTTAATTTTTACCTTAAACTTTTCTTCGTTATTCGGGATTCGGGATTACTTCCAGATGCTTTCGTTCGTGCTTCTTTTCAGCTGTCAAGTTATACCTATTAAACTTGGACGAATCTATTAAGTTAGCAACTGAGCCACTTTATGTATTTTTTTTTGCTCTATCGAACTTGCTTCTTCCACATAAGTTATTTTTTTTTAATAAAAATAAATAATAAACATAAGTAAATTAATGAGTCCATCATATGAAATGGTTTCAATCATGCACACCACATTATTAACATTACTATATTTTATGGCCGCACTAAACATTTAAAAGGGCTTGAAATATGCGAAGAGGGTTATTGATTCGCAACCCTAATAAAATTGGCGCTTTGAGAAGTGCCCTATTTCATATATTGGCAGGAAAACGGACGCATTCGCTTCGGGGTTGATTTTGAATGAGGATCAGATCGTCCTGCCTGAAAGCTATTTAAGAGGAAACATGGGTGGTCTTTTCTCCATACAAACGCTCTCGCCTGTTTTCTTTTTGGTTAATGACCCTAGAGCAATGATTTTTGACAGAATAATAAATAATCACTATTTCTATGCCCCTATGTTTTCCTTTTTGGTGATAAATTATTTTTATAAGCACTAGAACCCTCAAAAAATGCTCAAAATTGCTTATTTAGATCGCTGTTAACAGAGTCCTAGTGTACAAATTTGACAACTATTAACGAAAAAAGAAAAACATAGCGGCGTAGTATATATCCTCCTTATTCAGTGTCTAAAATATCTTTTAAATTGGTTCAATATTGGAGGAGGAAATAGGCGAGAGCCAAACCTCGAATTATAACTTTTTACTTAAGCTTTTGAGTCGGATCTGCAGTTGTCCTTATTGCACGAATTTGAGGGCAGGGGGGACGGTAGCGACAGCGATAGTTTCTTCAAATACCTAATTTTCTAAAGTCTCTCCGCCCGTATTTCCTCTTAACAGAAGACTTTGGCTAATAACACGACGTGTGCAGTGTGCGGTGCGGTGGTAGCTTCTCATTCAATGTGAAATTGATTTGTCGAAATACAAAGAAAACAAAATAGTTACTTTACTAGAAACCTTAACTGAGTTTATAGTTCTAAGTAGTACAATACGTTATTTACTAATTCTATTATTATTATTCTGGTCATAGCTAACAGCCATACTACATATAGCGGTGAAATTATATTAATTACTTTACACGCTTTACATACATAACTCGAACAAAGCGCATGGTTGTGTAAACGCGAAACAAAAGCTGACCAAAATGCACGCCCTGTGCAACTCTACCATTGAAATGACTTGACAGTTCAAAGACCTGAATCCTTCATCCGGTGCTGGGCACTAAACAAAGTGCAACGGAATATCTAGTTTGGTAGAAACTGTCGGTTGTCATAACGAGCCTTCACGCAACCCCGTCATGCACTACCGACCCAGCAACCAACGTCTGACTTTATGTTACAATTACAATGCTTATCATTTATACTTTGTAACGTAGCTATTCTATTTGAGAGCAAAATAGTCGGATTAAAATTTATCAATTAAGGAAACGGGAATGATCATTTAAATTTCAAATAAGCCAAACCACGGTCCAGTGCTTTGATAGATTTATTCTCTTTTCTCTCTCGCCTCGCTTACACAAAATATGTAGGTATTTACAGAGAGAGAAACCACCATTATGAATTACTATGATGTTACGCTTTTTAAGCTAATACGCTTAAAAAACTGCTTGCAATCACTTGAATTTATTCAAACCGTCCCTCAATTGTATCACTTTGGTCATCTCATCTACTATGTTGAATAATGTTGATTGAGTCCATACGATAATACACTGATGGCAGTAAGTCACGCCTTGTGCCATTCAAAATGTAACGGTTATTTTTTTTATCAGCCAACACATTATATTTTATGTCACTGACACCTTGCCTTCTAATTGAAACTAGATTACACGCAACCACTATGATTAGCGATTAATCGTTGGTATGAAAAAGATTGATAGTTTTTTGACGCATAACAAGTACCGTTTCTCCTCGAGGTGTATGGACTTTGGAATCGGTGCTAGGTACCAAGTTCGTCACGGAAGTTATGGCTGTAGGCTGTAACGATATTTTGTATATATATTTTAAAGCTAAGCTCACATTCGGCTCTTTTGTTCCGAACATTACTTATATCTTCCAAAATTACCACGTTATATATTTTACACTTTTCATATAAATTAGCAAAATTATATGCTGTTATAATTGGTGATCGGGAACTGTTTCTGCCACTCACTGATAGCCGTCGCTTTGATAAAAAGCCCTCTGTTATTGAACTTATGGAAGTTATAGAGCTATTAAAGACGTGCCTTAAAGAATGCCTTATATGTTAGTTTTCAAATACCGTATGTAGTACCACGGGGGCTGATTCAAGACCGATAGTATTTTGGTGACGATAGAGATATATCTCCTAAAACGGTCGCAATTCGATAGTTTTTGGGAGATATATCTATGCATGGGAATCACAGTGAGCTTAGATCGTGTAGTAATTTCATTTCGACATTGGTATAACGCCGGTAACACATAAAAGTGAGATTTGATTTCCCATCCTTTGTATTCAAGCAACAAAGCGTGTTATTGAGTTTCAACAAATCCTCCCGAAGCTAGAGGGTGCTTTACCAACGCCGTTAAAGGGAAACTCTGATTAAATAACAATGATTATTATTTTTATACCGAACGTTCGTAAATAGTCAAAGGTATTCTTTATTCCCTCTTAAAATTCTCCCAATTACAGCAATTACTTATGTTTTTACCGTTCCGGTTTTTTTTTTTCAATTATTTATTCTTGACAGTCAATTTCCAATCAACTAGAAGCAAACATATAGCAAAAAACTATTCGTTTTTCTTGGGAGCACGTCACGCCTTGTCAGTCAGGTGAAGCATGAAATCAGGCTCAACCATGATAGAGGTACGCATTTCAAAGCTATCGATTGTACCTTTTGTGTTGCCAACTTACTTTACAGTTCATTATAACTATATGTAGCAACTACTAAATAATAGAAAAGTATAATAATGATTAAGTTTACGATATTGCATCCATCCATTATATAAAACGTTAGCGTGTCATAACTTGACCTTAATTTAAGCTGACAAAAGTTCATGTTTAAATTCACGAAACGCTGTTATAGAAACCGGCACAAGTTTTAACTGTTTTTAACGCTAGCAAATGCAGCTGTAAAGCATAGAAGAAACGCTAATCTAGCAAAACTGGTAAACATGACCCGTTGGAAACACTACTGGTAATATTCTATTTTATTCCGAACCAGGTGACCTCGTTTGTTTATTCAAAGCTTACACGCTACAAAGGATTGTGCGATTCCCCCACAGCGCTATCGACAGTTTTTCTAAACGGAAACTCTCAGCTGCCTCATTCAATCGGATTTTGTAAAGGAACCGAATTTGCGGATGTATTTGAATTCGTATCGTACATGTGCTTACGTGTGGATTCTAGCTTAGCATACCCCACCCACGAATCAAGTACTCATTATATGGTACTCAGATAAGGTTTTCATGATCTACTAGGAGCGTCTTGACAATCATAATGACTGAACGGAAATTGAAAGTTGATTGTAATGGTTGAAATCTAGTAAAGGAGTTTTGGGCCACAGATGACCATTGGCATGGTTTTACAATAGCTGTAGCCATTATGCTCTCCGTGAAGCACTCGCTAGTAAAACATTTGTTTGTTATTAACTCTTCAATTTTTATTATTCAATGAAAGTCAATTAACTAATCACGCGAACAATAACAAAACCTCATATGGTGAGTATTCAAATTCAGCTTTGAAAATAAGAATCATAACAAATCAGCACAAAGTAGTTTCTATTCTAGAGCATTCAATGTAGGTTGCTTGTCTAAGCGAAAGGAAGTTTATACTAACAACAAAATGATGAATAATGTAAAAGTCTGTATACAGAGAGCGAGCAGTTATCGCAAACAATAGAACTTTACACAGATCAGCAACAATAAGCTAGCGGTACCGTCATACAACCTCATAAAATAAAACTAATAACAGTGTCCAAATAGTAAAGTAGTAGCAAAAGTTTAGATATTCGTATAGCTGCTCAAGAGCTAAAAGCCCGAATCGAACCCATACGTGCTGCAATTTTCGAGGTTCAAAAGTTATTTATGTATGTATAACATAGCAGTCATCAGTGGAGTGGAGTGGTCTGCACGTAACCTTTTTGGTCATTTGTAACCGAAGACGTTACGTGCTGTCAGATCGCTTCCGTGCTTTTGAGGACACTTTATGCTGCCCCCAAATAGCCCTGTCTTTCTTTCGATTACCTGGATGTTTAATAACTCCGGCACCAGTTGGCAATAAGGTCATACGAACCTACGCTGTCAGCGATTTCGTATCCGTCTTTGATATTGCTGGCCAAACTAACGCAACTGTCAAATATTGACCATATACATATACGGGGCTAGAAATGTATTTGAGCTATCTTGTCCTCATTTTCTCATTTGCGGGATTTACTATGTTTTACAAATGTTTGCGCTGGTGTTGACTTCTGCTAAGGTGCATATAAAGTTTATTTACATTTGTTCCAACATCATTGGGAATGAAAACGCCGGAGATACCTATCTAATTAGAAATGTTGAACAAAGACGTTCGTTCAAGAATGGAAAAGAAAAGAGTAATTTCGTTAGTGAACGTAGAACCAATATCAATATACTTATCACGTTCTAGCTTGAACTTGCCCCTGCAGGAATTAAGAAGCGTGCCTTGCTTGCAGTTCTTGAGTCCATTGAGCACTAGTTATTTCGAATGTTTGGACTACCGTTTGATCTATTGCATTTTTATCCAGTGTATGTGACACTGGATAAAAGGAGTAACCCCAGACACGTCAAACATCTCAGTTATCGTGGTAATCACATCAGATCAAGATCCCTCCCCTCCCTTATGTAGTTGGGGATGCAATTCGTTGAAGACCCTCATGTCTCAAGTTGACGATTGGATATTTGGATTTACCACCTTGACGTTCAAGACCAGGGGGCGATTCTAGACCGATAGACATTTTATCACGATAGATATATATCCCACGAACTGTCAAAATTCCATAGTTTTTGACAGTTTTTGGGAGATATATCTATCGTGATAAAAAAGTCTATCGGTCTAGAATCACCCCCCAGGTCAGGAAGAGATGAACAGCTGCCATCAATGAGTTTACTATAACTATCAAAATGAGTTTAGTTCGAAGTACTTGTGGGTCGTGCTTGGTGCTGCTTAGCCTTAATTAAATTAATACATCAACAAACTTGAACAAAAGCAAACTTTTGAAATCCCGTTCCCATATAATTTAAAGTGGATTATAGACGCCGGATTTAATCCACTTTAAACTGCTCTCTAAGTAGATTACACCGCTAGATTGTGAAATTCCACTATAGAAGGAACTTACAAAAGTACCTTCTGACAGTTTTAGTAGGTGGGAGAGACTTGCAAACTAAGAATTGATTAATTTATAGAAGTCGGTGCAGTCAAGCTGTTGGTGGTTGTGATAATGACGATCTTATTTGCCTAACTACTCATTGTTCAGAATTATTCGTGACTTCGCATACCTTTTAATGTTATAAAGTTTATATTCCAAAGTAAATTCGAATCCTGGAGTGAGTGGTACCAATTCTAGAATTGAAATTCTAGAAAATGTAACCTCCAGTTTGGCAGAAGTAGTTACCTACAATGTCCGTACTGTAAGTGTTTAATTGAAGTAGTTACAAAGTTAACTAACCTTTATATAGATCGACCTGAATGTAATACAAAGCATGTACTAATCCTATTAACCCCCGTGAACTCCTCTATCTTATACAGTTTACCATTCGCTATGCACTTTTGTAATTAGTGTTAATCGACTGATGCCGTGCACTGTGCTGCTAAATAAAGTCACTATGGACAATATGTCTACAGATTTCGCAAGTATATAACATAAATAGTCGATATATAAGATACACAGACATACTTTCACATACTTACTTACATATACATATAAAAAAATATAATGTATAAATAGAGGCTATGTGAAATTGCATAGAGATCGGTTCAACCAAACGTAACAAACGGACAGACAAACACACTTTCTCGTTTATAATATTAAACGTGGATGATAAAGTATATTTATATTTAGAAACTGTGACTGTATGCGGTACTTGCGATTGTTCATATAAATATTTATTGATAGTTATACCGAAGATAGCATCCATTCATATTCAAGATAACATCTGTTCATTCATAAAAAATTAATTGGCGCGAGAATACACAAAGAGATAAGTAGGCCGTAAAAAGACTTTACTCTGTATTTACTAACATGTTCAGAAAACTAGTATTTTAGGAGCAACAATCAACTATTATATACTTAATAGAACAACTGCATGCAGCGTTAGACATGCCTTTGACTAACCATTCTTTATCATATATCACTAAAGCAGAAGATGCCAGTTTATTTAACATATTGCAATTCAAAATGGTTGACAAAACAGCAATCATAAATGGTCGCGTCAGTCAAATGACCCAGAAAATAGATCCATGACGAATTCTAATAAATTATCGGACAAGGCAGCCAATCATGGGTTTATTTATCGGTAAACAAACTGCTCAATGCATATGGTATGAGTCATACATAACATAACAGTTCTGTTTCAATAATCAGCTTCAGCTGATTAGAATCGACGATAGATTGATGAAGGAGGTCGCTAAGTTCACTAGCGGTTACCGCAAACCACTTACTATATCAATCTAAACATTGTTACTATCAAAATCTATAGATTAAATTGTATAGCAGTTCCAGTTGTATTTAAAAAGAAATATGTGAAATTACCTACTAAGTATTAGATCCTTACAAACTTACAATACATCTTAATATTGTGGTTTCTTGTAGATTAAATAATTTGGTACGTAGGTACAGGTTCGTTTTAGTCGGTGGTATCCTGGCTATAGTGTTTGTTATGTTTTATTTTGCTAGCTTTGTTGATTCTGGGATTGTATTGTGACCTTGGTCTAATTTTCTTGTTTATCAACTCTCTAGTTAAATATGTTTTGTTTATGTTTCAAGGCAACCAATGTAATGGCATGGCATCGATCTAGTATACTATTAGTAGGTATGTTTATGCCAAAAAATAAATATTTTCTTTTACCTCAAACATATTAATTATATTTAAACCTATACTTATACCTTTATGTAATTAAAAGTTTAAAAAAAATCTAATCTAATATGGGTCATATTCAGAGAATCTATAATTCTATAGAATGTAACATTATTTAGCGATGTCTGGTTTGTTTCAAAAAAGTATCAAGTAACAACATCTGTTTGAAGCAGCCTTTCAATATGTATTTTAGAAATTCATCTATGCTCGTTATCATACAATATCGAATTTCTCCAAATTCCACCTAATTCCCCGTGGCATTGACGAGGCTCTCATATATCAAAGACATTGTTTGTAGATTCCAGATAGCTGAGAGTATGTAGGTAAACAGTTAACTAAGTATACTCATTCAGTGAACTGCAGATCAATTGAACGTTATACTCTCGCAGCAGCAAGCATTGAACCTGCTCAATATTTCGCCCGAAATAATCTTTGGTACCTACTTCCTACCCCGTTTCTTTCTAACTTCTTCATATCTATATACCGTACTACCAGATTCGTTAATTTCTACCTCTAATTTTATAGAATTTATATATGTACTTATTATGATGTAATAAATATAGACGGCAGACAATTATGAAGATGGCGCGCGGCGCTTCTCGAATACCGTAATCCCCAGTTAGTTTAAACTACATACGAGATTATTAATATCCCTTACTGTCATTTTGGTAAACCTACATCAGAATGTTGGTATGAATAATTAACCAGTTAGTTGAATGACAGACGCAATCCATTAGGTTGAGCATATCAGATTCAGAATTAACAACTGTTTTTATTGTTTTGAAATGTAATTTTCTAGACTAATCTAGAGATCTCGTCGAACATTCTATTTGAAAATATAATAATAGCAGTTTACTTCGGACAATAAAGAAGGAGAGTGCAAGCAAACTAACAATTATTTTCTAATTTTACATGGTCAAGTTGAAATGAAATAAGATCTTTTCTCATTATAATCATATACAAGGTCTTCACAGACGTTAATTGGTTCCCAGCAACAAAACTGGCCGAATAAACACATTACCACCAAACCAAATAAAAGTAAGACAACATTTAACCAACCGACGCAGCGAAGTTCCGCAAGGCACATCACAGCGCGGCGACAATTGACCATTGACATAGATCACTTCATAGTCCATACCCACCACTGTTGTAGATTACTTGGTAGTCATCAGTGGCCCAGATGACATCACTGCTATACCATAATTACCATACCCAGCCCCTCATACGTAAACATAGAATCGATGGTATCGTAACCGAAGATATCTATTAATTTGAACCGTATGGGATTAACTTTCCATTGTTCTGAGTTGGTTGAATTGCTGGCGTTGACTGGTATGTTATTAATGATAGACATTATGCTTCTTACACCTAGTGAATGCAAACCATGTTTTCAGGAGACTCTTATCGCTATTTGTAAAGTTTGTCATAGATTGCGTTGAGCTAATACGTTGTGCTGTGCGTCGACGTCCTTTTTAGATCATGACACAAATGTTTATTTTAGTCATACTGTTTATTGATAAACTTATCAGTTCATCCTTAACCTTCAGACTCCTTGGTCATCGTTTAGAATGTTTAAAAAGTTTAGATTACGTGTGATAGATAAAACTAACAACCACTTATCTAATTACAGAACATTTAACTAATTTAACGACACTGACATTTATCATTTTAACTACATGTCCTGTGTATTTCTAATTGCCACGGCATTATTAAAATAAAGCACCAATAAAACCAATCACATGACCAATATATAATAGTCCACAACACCCCTATTTTCAATTTCCTTAAATTGGCCCTTATTTTTATTCCCACAGCTGCTATCGATTTACGAGCCAATTAAATGGTTTCAACTTTCGTCGGAAATATATCGGTTTCATAGTCAAATCAAAATGTTACACGTTGTAGAGAACTACCTACGCTTCGATAAAATTATATTTGTAGTTATAACATCTACAATGTTAATGAGATGTTTTATCTGGCGCATAGATAGCATTCTTACTTCTTTTTTTTACGATCAGTTCAGTCTGTTTATAATCTTATAACAATGTTAGCGAAAAACTTACAAATAATTATTGATTCATTCATACTTATTTATTCTTATATATGACATCATGTTGAATCATCCGGTTTTCAAGCGATTTGCAATTCTAAAGAACTGTATTTTAAATTATTTTTTTTGCTCTAAATTCTACATGACCTATTTCTGATTTCTGTGTATTTTATTTAGTAGGTAGGTAAGGTACCTACCTAGCGAATGTTTTTCATAAATTCGTAATGTGTGAATCCTGAAAAAAAACTTGTTAAGAGTTCACATAAAAGTGGCTAACGGCTTCATAAATTTAACTGGCGCTGGAAACCAAAGGATATTGCTAAAGTTTCGGAATGAATATGCGAAAGCTTTTAAGTGTTAGTTTGCCTCGTGCACGATAAGCGAGGCTGTAAGGCGGCTTGTATGCATGAGACCATAATATTCCCAGCACTGCCCATTGCAATATATGCAAGAGACAGGGCTTCGTCGGCTTACCATATTTATCGACAGTTGTCTTGCAACTTTTTGGCTAGACTACTTAAAACTAGCAACGGACGCTCACGGTTGTCTCTCAATATTTGTTTACTAGTTAATCATTGAAATCAAATACAACGATACCAGTCAAATGCTTTATTGAAATCCAAGACTTTGGTGACAAGACGACTGACTTCGGTCACGCATTCTGCATTTCATCGTAATTCTACCAGCACGACTATCTAGCTAGTCACTCTTGTAAGTTATAGGTTACCATCAAACTCGCAGCTTTTCTTCTGCCTATGTGTATGCTAATTTACTGATAGAAGAGGCGCCTGCTTTGACATGTGATGTTTATCGCACAGAAATCACCGTATTGTGTGATGGACCATAATCGATTGAAAAGCGAGTGTTCTTTATCATCTGTTAAATTTACTTGCCTGCAATCGATTGTCAAACGATCACGATGACTAACCAAGAAGGAATTATTACCACGAGCGAGGAAGACTACAATCAATGCCACATATTTAAGTTTTTTGGCAACATTATTTATATTACTATTTAGTCATGCATCAGCTTGGTCTTCAAAGTTCTTGATATTGCTTACACCTCTATAATTCTGTCAAGTGTAAATTAAAGGTGTCGTGATAAGTGACGTTGCGTGACTTACCATAATTTACTTCAGTCCTTACAAGTGTTCCGAATCAACTTCTTCGTCGACTTAGCTGGAATCAGCTTTTGCAAGCTTACTATATTTAAGGGTCTGTTGTGATTAAACGTTTTAAGTCAACCTTTATATTTAAATAGGTAAGTAGTCGAAATATATAATATTTAACAACCAGGTTCGATGCCAAATAAAGACATCTTACGCATGCGAATTAGGGTACCGAAATATCCATAAACTTAAGTTATTCCCAATATACGTATTGTGACTTAAAATTTGAGAAGTATTAGGTTATTCATGTTTCACAGCTTAAACACAGGCTTTTTGTTTGTTGCGTCGTATATTACCTACTATAAAAAGTCATCATCGATAAAAAAAAAGAGAGTCAGTACAAAGAGTTCTTCTGAAGTAACTATGAGTAATTTTTATAACCACAAAACATCTGGTCGAAGACGTAAAACAATGAAACGTCCAACAAGAAATAGAGACCACAGACCACAACCACAAAATTTATCAGAAGAACTACTTTAATGTAAATGCATATTATTACTAAATATCATAGCATTTTTAATGAATGTAATGAAACATGTAATGTAATGAAACGAACTATAAATCTCATTCATCTAATGAAATAGAACAAACCTCCAGACTCCAGTAGGTAAATCAGTAAAACAGTTTTATTCTCCTCGTCATTGTGTCCCAGAGTCTTCAAGTAGGTCAGGCAGGATTGAACCAACCCTGCAATCGAGACAAAGTTTGAAGGAAACGGATGTAACGCACAAAGCTGGATGCCCAACTTAGTTGTAAAGCCGAGCTGGTGTTAAATGTTATTCTCATTGAAACAAAGCGAACATTTTGTTTGTAACTGCTGTATTTTCTCCGAGAACAATGAATAATAAATCAATGACGCAGGTATTGGACCTGACCCATAATTTATTGATGACTTTCTTTGTAAATATCGGAGCGAAATAGGGTGAGATAAGAGTTATCAACATATTGTTCAAACAATTTGGAACAAATTGGGAAAAATAATTGGTTATGCCTGACTTTTTGAGCTATACAATACTAGGGCTTATTTCACAATTCTGATTAGGTGAAACCAACTAGGTATCTGAATATGAAAGTTGTCGTTCTAAGATAGGTACTGGTATTAGCTAGTGGTCTAGGTGTGGCTTCCTTCAAATATGTCTTTGTAGTTAATGATTGTTTTATGTTCATGTAATATTTCTCTAGGTGTACCCTTATTATTAATTTCATACCCCGAAGTCAGTTTTCAGCCAAAGTTTTTGACCTGTTTACTAATTTCAACCACAAAAGACATTTTTTCCGCTTTATTTAATTTGATGAACGCCATAAATTTCCATACCCACGGGCCTCATTTATATTTCTTATCTTTTCAGGTTAAAAAGTTCCTGTAACGCCGTCCATCGCGGCTTTAAATTAAACAAGTAAGTGCGTATGTTAGATTTTTGAAGATACATATCTTTTATATTACCTTCTTAGTATTTTCTTTTTTGCATGCGCCTACACTTATCAAAAGAATAATGAAATAATACATGGGATTACGTAATTTTTTAAATACAAACGTATGTGTGTAGAAGTTTAGATTGATATTATATTTTGTTCTTCTGTGATGAACTCTGATGTTAAAACATAGCTAGATATTGATTTAACGAAAGTATTGCCAAATATAATAAAATTTCTGTTATCTGAGCAGAACGAATAGAATCAACACAAATATTTAGCTTGCTACATGTATCTACGCAAAATCTCAGCAAGTTAAAAGGTTTTCTTGCTAAAGAGTCTGGGTTGCAGAAATCACTATAGATTGCCCTTGGCGGTTTCGATAGCTTGAATGAATACAAATGCCTTCGTTTCAACTGGATTAGCCTGAAGGATCAGGCACTTTGCATTTTTGATGACTGGATCTATCTCAGCATGTTGCAAGGTTTCAGGTTTTTCGCACTAGTACGAAAATATAACTTTTCCTAAGGTAGTTTTACTATGTTATAATGATATTGCAGAAGTCCGTAAGTACATTAAAACTTACCTAACTACCATCTATATTTTAGACATTGTAAACATCTGTATCTGTATAAACAATAAAATATGGGGCACAGCTAAATCTACAATACACTGTCAATTCAAAATACTGCTGGATACTCAATTTGCACAACATCAATACAGCGTTGTATTGTCAATTCAGCGCTCACGCTTATCTATGGATTTACCGTTTACATTTCTCTCATCGATTTCTACAAATATCATTTTTAGCAATTGTTGTCTCATATTTTTGGTTTTCCATTGTGTTTCAGAAACTGCTTTTATCCCCGAAATACAGTAGTAAGATAATCATTTTCATAAATATTTTTAACATTTGCTTGCATAAATAACACTATTTATCATTCATGTCAGGCCGTTATGTCTGATATCAGTTTAATATTCCTCCATAATGCGTCTGTGCATTTTAAATACCTTTTATGTCTTGAATGTCTGCCAATTTTAGCTTCATTCATGGAACTGCCGCGCCGGAGCCAAAACTTGCTAACAGCAATGAATGTTATGCAACTGACGTAATTGGTACATGGAATTCCATGGTTAAAAGACGTTATTGTACAAGTAATTTTAACATGAAATCGTACGAATGCGTAAATAAGTGTTTCGTCGAAGAAGGCAACGCGAACGCTCTACACTGCAACGGTAAATCGTATAGTTGAAGCTTTGGCAGTGTGTGGCGTGAGAGGTAAATGCGATTATACTGTGAGAATCTGAGCTATGCTTGTATGAAGCACACCACTATCCTATCTCATTTAGCAATGGCAGTAATAGAGATGGTGTGACATAGAGTCATTACTAATGAGGCTTCTAAGCCAAAACCTTATAAACATAAACTAGATAAGAACACGAATGAATACGAGTACAAATGACTGAAATCGGCCAAATTATACTGTTGTTAAGTATATTGTTACATTTGTGACGTACATTCACTAGTTCTTTTTTTTCTTGTTCTTGCTCGGTGGTATTCTTTTGATGTAAATACTAAAGCGAATTTTCATTTACATCAAAAGAAAAAAACGCACTTGTCAGCTCTAGTTCTGTTTGTTGGGTCCAAAAAGTCTAAATGCTTTACGCAATTGCAACGAAAACAAAACAGAACTTTCCTCAAAAATTCTTAAGAACATGCATAATTTTTTTTTATTGCGTTCCTGTCATTCGATTAAATTACATTTTTCTTAAAAGTAAGATACACATACATACAATCGTTTCCGTAGATCTTGAATACTTATCGATAGATATAACTAGGTGTTGTTGATATACATTAAACTGAAGAGAGGGTTGACACTGCGTATTGGAAGATTAGGTCCTATCTCAGATGTTCCATGAATCTAAATGTAAATCTGAGCCAGTGTAAGCACCACTTTGAGGTTTACTGCTACGTCTAGACATTGAATGTTCCATTAAATGCCTTAGCTAAACTGTCCCTAGCAGAAACGTGTGAAACAGATATAGAGCCTTTTATTTCGTAAAATGTTTCGTTGAACTTTGGGATCCTACCTACTCGTATTAGGGAATCCAGAACAAGATAAACGAAGAACCGGGATTTTCTGGACTATTAGTTTAAGGAACTGGAATTCCCGGGAGTTTAGAAACATGCATGGCTAAAAAGGTTTGTTTTTTTTGGATCCAACCGAAAACGAAGGAGGTTATAACATTGTTTTAAAAGTATAGTGTCTCGTTTATTTGTTTTTCAGTTAGTTGTAATTTTGTACATGTAATATTGTTGACGCTTTTACTTTTTTGCTACACATTAAAAAGCTAGTTTCTTGTTAAAACTCTTGTCATCTTATTATATTGCGTCGTCGTAAAAGATTACGTAAAAACAATTCAATAATACAACAGTTACATCGATTTACTAAAAAGTTTTGTTTTCTACTCCATGTTAGAGCCTGGTAAGTATTTCGTCGACCATTTAGCAAAGAACACTCGATATACTATACATTTTAAACCCTTAAAATGTGAAATTATGTTGTCCCAATCCCGCGATTCCCGGGAATTTCGGTTCCGGGATTTCCCAAACTCATATGTCTGGACTGGAAGCTCCGCGGAAATTTAAAACACAAACGTGCGAAGTTTAACAGATTGCATTCACTTCATAGAAAAGGTTTTCGCTGAAGAATGTGTGGAGAATTTTCCGAATAGCAGAGCATTTTAAACGAATGTGCTTTGATTGAAAGTATTTGATAGCATCGATCGACAAATTACCGATAAACAAGTAAACGCTCATTTATTAAAAGAAAACGAAATAATTGTTCCCGCATACTCTCGTATCAAATGATCAATACAGTTATTAAAGTACACTTATAATAAACTCAATCTATCTACGACTAGACAAATAAATTTGCGATTCCCCGAAATGTCTGCCCATAATGGGAGAGGTGTTTTGGGACCAGTGTAGTGTAAATCACGGGTCGCCCGCCGCCATTTTGTTCGTATAATATATCGCTACATTGCATTATCAGACTAAACGACAGGAGTGCATAACATATGTGATATTCTTTATTTTATTATTCTCGGTTTATAGGGTTTATTTTATTTATGCTTTACGATCTGTTTATATAATATTTAGTTTCATTTGTAAAGTTGCTTACCGCAGTATTTTGTAACTTTTGCAAACAACTGCATTCAACTTTTTAGCAGTGATACGATGCATACAATAAAGTTTTACCCTCGTTTGCATAAAGTTTTTGTGTGAAAAAGGCTGACATCTAGTGCTATTTACCTAAACTGCTCCAAGCTTTAACGTTACATGTAACACCCTCCAATTATGTTAGCTACTTTTGAACTTTTGTAGTCTCTACTCTACCATTTGCATACTTATCACTTCTAAGGATTAGATCTGCAGAATTTAAAAACACTGTTTCTGTTAATATATTAGGTAGGTACTGATTTTCTTGTATACTTACTTACATAATCGGAATCGTTGCATCCCTATTATAAAGGTTATTTCATATTATGCTAGAGTACACTATGATAGAAAGTTGGGTCTTAAACTGTGTCAGGTATACAGTAATTACCTACTAATTACTAGTTTACTCATGTATTGTGATTGAATCACTGAAGAGCTCATGTACCATCAGCAAAATTTCCGCCTTACCACTTTTGAAACTGTTTCGCTTGCAAGCAGTTAGCTACCTGACCCCGCCTTTTTCTTTTGTCTTCTTATTTTGACCAACCAGAAACCTAAACATCTATTTATTTTTATGACGGCCCATTGTTTTCATAACTTTTACACCCGAAATAACTTGCTTCTATTGGTATTCAAAAATTAACAGCTAGTCGTTTTACAGGAAATGCACCCTTAAGGTGGTAAGGTAAAACTTTTGCTGGTGGTACATTATCAAGATGTTCTTTCTTAAGACTAATCTCTGAGCTCTTTTCTCTGAATTTTCGACCACTTAGTCGTCTCGCCAATAATGTCTTGTCTGCGTGTTTGAAATAAAATCATCACCTTTAAATTGAATAAACTGGTGACATAAAGGATTCGCCAGCAATTTCCAGAATTGATGCTTATGTACAGGAGTACAGAAATGGGAATGTTCTAGTTAGACTGCCATTCAAAAGTAAATGCTGTTGAAGTAGGTATTTCAGCGCCCGCATCTCGCAGAACAATCGCAATAACACTTTGTAGGGGAAGGCTTCTTGCGTCAGAAAACCATTTCGCATTGGTATACTCTGTCTACTTGCTGGCAAACTTACTGGAAACTGCAAGCAATTTGGTTCTCTGAAAGGAAATTAATACCTACACTATGAAGTACTATATCTATTCTCGGCTCGGATACGTGAAGACACAGAATAGATATAGTACACGAAGTACTATTAACCAACCAACAATTTAGATCTTCTTTTTGTTTATTACTACGTAAAGTACTGCTTATTATCAGAATTTCATCACTTTATTTTACTTGCACGATCTGATTTGACATTTTTAAATCTATCCCTATAACCCTGGCTTTAATCCCAAACGAATTGCATATAACTTTACCTATGGGTCTGTCTGTTAGATGAAGTTTATTGCATGCAAGGGTGCCAGGAACTCTGGTTTTTTTAAGGCGCATGGACGTGTGGACGCTCGTGGACAAACATTTCGAGGCATAAAGGCATTGGTCAATGGCAAACGAGGGCAAGCTAACATTCAGTGCTATGAAAGAGTAAACGGGGGTGTCTGAATATGTAGGTATAGGTGGGTATATAAATAATAGTTGTACGCGTATAAAAAGTTATTACCTAAGCCACAAACCATAGTTCATCCATTTCAAGTATTATGCGGTGTGCTTGGGTCAGAAACATCCCAATCTTTCGCATTTGTAATTAGTAGGATAGAGCTTCTAACATCCATTTCAAGACCTTCCATTTCTATAATGAAAATCGACCTATATATTCCTGTAGTTTCTCGAGTTTACCGTTTACCAATATGAGTAGAATATTCAATGCGGAGGCTAGTTGAGGTTGAGCCTTTCGTGAATTATTGCTTTTTATACTGACTTTAGACGGCTGTAAGAAAGTTTTATATTTATGTTTAAAAGCTTTAAGTTTCCGACGTTCGTGTTTTTATGGCCTTGGAAGAAAACTATACGGAGTAATTATATACCTACCGCACACTTTAGTCTTGCGTTTTATGAGTAGGACTTTCACAATCCGACTTACGAATAAGCTTAAATATATTTCTACCACTAAAGGTTTTTACATACCTACTTATCTACAAAAGTGGTGTAAATAAGATCGGAATCTCAACTAATTTCGACGATTGTCGTAAGTAATCCATGTGATTTTGATTACTACCTACTAAAAATACGACTATAAAAAAAAGTCGAAGTTAGTACACTTCTATTAACTTTATTTGGAGAACTGCTAGACCTAAGCCGCCGCCGCCGCGTCGGTAAGACTGTTTTGTAAAAAAACAGTCGTGAATTTGACCTCAAAAAGCATTTTATGCGTATGCAAGCTGACAATAATTTTGAACACAAAGTCATAAAGTAACAGCACAAGCGATATTTTACGAGCAGGCAGGTATAAAGGCAGAAATGTGTGCCATTTTAACAATCTCATAAAAGATACAAAGCACCAACCTCACAAAAACGTGGTAAACGAGTCACACCAACTCTAAACCACAAAATACATACAAACTGTTGTCTATCTATGACGTTTGTGGTACTCTTGACGTGAGACTGTAGCGTCGAGGAGTTCATATAAGTACCTACCTGAATTTACCTGATTTAGGATAATGCATAGGTACTTATTTTTGAAGATTCCTTCAAATATAAAATTCTTAGAAAAAATTAAAATAATGGCTCAGAATACAAGTTTAATAATCTGAGAATAATGGTAGGTAGAGTTGGTGTACCGGATATAGATAAGAAATGTACTTATATTCCGAATTATAAATAAACCTACTCGTTCTTGTGGATATTCCGAGAGGAAACTTTAATCACACACTGAACTGGTCCCAGCGCCCTACAAGCGCGGTCATAATTACCTAACTTTGTTAATTGGGGGTTTTTTTTACGGAAAATGATAAAAAATCCTTTAAAATGTTCATTAATGCTCAATTTACTAAAAATACATTTATAATATTTTATAAAATGTACACTTTGCACCGTTTCTATATAAATTAAATTAATCAATATTTTCAATTTATTGTTTCTAGTCTTAAATACGTCTGAATTTGATATTAACGCTTTTCATGAAGAGGTTATAAATTATATAAGTAGTGTATTCTATTATATACTTATCTATTATATAATGTGATATATCTCAGCCAGAGTAACTAGAATAGTTTGTAATACGTGTTGATGTTCCCGAGGAACACCTCTAGTGAAAACTGCAGACCAAATCTCAAATAAATGCATTCATCCATCATAGTACCTGAAAAGAACATTTTAATACTTTACATATGTCTCGTAGACCGTGCTACGCCTGAGCCAACACAGACGTAGAGGCTCTATAGCAGCTAGACGCGTGAATTCACGACAGTAAAACCTTAGCATTTTGTAATTAACAGTCCAATCTATAATTTGAGGTATGTGAGAGCAGTTGTCTATAGTTGTCAGTTAGTTGAAAGTCTGTATGTAATAGTAGGGGAGCCCAAGCGGGGATTTCGGGATTTACTAAAGCGCGGCAGATTAATATACAGGGGGATACCTTGTACCCGGTTAAGTACCTCCACAAAACATGAGGCCCATATATAAGGCCGCCCGTGAAGGATACAGGATCAGATTAGTAAAAAAAAATTGACCATCAGAAATTCTCGAGCGCGTCAGATTAAGGTAGGGTGAGTTAATTACATCCTAAAAAGTGTATATTCCACTAATCTGACAATTTGAGAGTGACGTAAAAAAAGGGGAGGGCAACAAAGTTGTAAAAAAAAAACGTCATCTCGACATTCTCGAGCGTAGCTAAATTTTTTTTTATTTTGAAGGAAATAATTCAAGAATAATGAAAAATATAAAATCTGACGATTTCCGCAAGCCGAAATAACAAAAATTCGTCGATAAGGTTAAATGCGTGCAGCTGCGTGATGCCTATATTTCCTTCTCCGCGTTTCTATTCCTCTCTCACTCTTTCTCTATCTATTACTCTCGAGCTTGAAAAACTACGTCGATCGCCACCAAGCTGGTCAAAAGCGGTTGATTCGTTCGAGAGATATCGTGAACTAAAGAAACCCGAAAAAGTGTTTTTTCGGGATTACTCCGAAATTTGTGGCTCGATCAATTAAAATTGCAAAATTACTTATGAGGATGATAAAACTGCGTCGAATTGCGCCAACCGCGTGAAAATTGCTTGATCCATTCAAAAGTTATTGCGGTTTGAAAATTCCAAAAATTTAGATGAAAGACGAAAGTTTAGATGTTTGGATGTTTAGATGTTTGGATGTTTGTGTTTTAATCACGTCAAAACTACTAAACCAACTTGGATGAAACTTGGCATATATATAGTACGTAACCTGGATTGACACATAGGCTACTTTTTATCCCGAATAATTAACAGGATCCACAGGATAAAATGAAAAAACGGGATTAGCAGCGCCAATTATTGGCAAGAGGATGATGTCATGTCATGTCACGTCAGTTTGACAGGACGACCTCTTTGGTCTAACGACTAACGTTTGACATTCGAGTACGGGTTCGGTGTAATGTCAAGTTTCTCAAAGAAGTATCCGCTCGGTACACGCACAGATAATATAATGTACACGGAAACTGTAGACGCATACGAAGTCGCGGGTAACTGCTAGTATCACATAAATTATATTTTGAGCTCAGAAATGTCATAAGTTCAATTTTAAGCACCCAGGAATGGAATTAGCGGGAAGTTGCAGGGATGGCCTTTAAGGTGAACCGTTTTTCTAATTTTTTTTTGTCAGATCAGGCAAATCCCTCTAGATAATCGTCAGATTATGAGACAGTACGTTTAGAACATAAAGATGAACCATATATATCTTAATCTGACGCGCTTGAGTATTTCAAAATGGCGAATTTTTTTTGCACATTATGAAAATGGCCGCGAGTTTGCGTCCCATCGAAATCGTCAGATTAGTGAATGAGAGCTTTTTTTTGGTGCACTTAACACTCCCTTAGAAAATCTGACGCGCTCGATAATTTTTTTTTTTTTTCATTTTCAACCCTTAAATACAGCCACCCCCATCATGCAAACGATCAGATTAACATACGTACATTATTAAAAATACGTAGGACATTGATGCTATCAATATCTGACGCGCTCGAGGATGTCCATGCAACAGCTTTTTTTTACATATTTAAAAATCTATAGTCGCTTCCCCCACCGATGTAAAGGTATATATCATATAACATTTTTTCTTCTTATCATCTAAGCTTTGCATCCCAATAGGTCTCTACGACGCTCGAGTAAATCCCCATTTAGCATCGTGGGCTCCCCTACTATAAAGTAAACTATAAGAAACATTTCATAGAAATTTCGTGTAGCGTAGCACGTAAAACTATGCAATATTTAATTAAATAAAATTTTATTATAGTACCATATAATCCAAACGTACCTTGATCTTGAAAATCCATTGCACAAACACCACTCAATACAATGCGAATCTGAGAATTCACCGTTTTAAAAACAACGTGCGTTAATGTGTCGCATAAAACACGAGCGCAACGTAACTATATGTTTACTTCGGAGGTCCAAAAAAAGATTGATAATGAGATAAAATGGGTAAAGTATTGACACTTTAGAGTAGTTTGTTTATCGGTAAATTGTTTTAGGTAGTAAAATTGAGGGTATTTGATATAAAAAAAATTGCATTATGACCTATGGGCGGCACCACTGTACACTGCACCAAGAGTATTTCAGTTCCACCAGTACCTTGCCAAGCTTACCACTACCGCAAACTCTATGTGCAAACAATCATCCGGGCGGATGACTCTGCTTACTCGAAAACTCAATTAAGGCAACCCGTAACACCATCACAGATGCGGTAACAGTTCAGGGAGGTACTTCCAAGTTCCACCCCACCGTTACCCAGACCGCCAATTTATTAGATGGACCGCTGAACCGCGACTCCAACATAAGTGACAACCATTATTGAACTGGATCGAATTCTTCGAAAAGAACATCCCGATATTATCGGACGGGACAAAATACACCCACCGTTTTTTGCGTCAACATTATTATAGTAACTTATGGTTGTAATTTATTAGATATATCACCTGCAATGGACAGTTTCTGCGGAACAAAGCGTAGGTTGCTAAATTAGATGCAAAAGGCCTGATAATACTTACCTAATTTAATTATTAATGTATCTAAGGCTATCGATACGGACTCCATAGCATTAGCCCATAAACCTTGTGGTTTTCTTTAGTGCTATAGTATAAAATATATCTATGTAATTTTTTTAAATGGTAAAAAAAAGGTCGGTTGGTATCTATCGTTTAGGGTTGAACTGGTTGTGAAACGTAGAAACGTTACCATCTAGTTGTGAAAGAAGAAGTAAAACTCTTCTACCGCAACTAGTTGCGGGTAAAGAATTATATTTCCGTTTTCGCAACTGGTTTCGAAAATCAGTTGCAGAAACGGCCGGAAGGGATTCAACTAAGATGCTCGTTTCTTTGAAAATGTAGATAGAGTTCATAATGCAACGAGTTCCCGCTTCTTTGCCGATCGCTGCCTGCTCTATGTGATTCGAGCCTTATGGCGGGTTGATGGGTGGTCGGTAAGCTGTAACCCTGCTGTAAAGCCGTTGTATCGGTGTTCGACAGACATACTCACTCAGACAGAAAACGTGAATATTTATAGCACCTCAATACTGAGAACTATGACATTATGATGCACACAGACGCATGGTGAGCACGTGACTTCCGTTGTCGAAATAGATTGACGCATGCGTTTGAGCTTTCTTTAAATCAATTTTAGAATTTATGGAAATCGTTTAGTTTTAATGAGAGAACCTAATTTGTTCCAGGTTCTTATTTATGCTTCTATCACTTGACCTGAGGTGAAAGAAGCTCGATTACGCTTCTCAAATTTCTTGCTTTGGTAGACTTGTCAAAATTATCATTTGTTTATCGTCGTTATCTTCAGAAGCTTTGCTGTCGTTGTTAAATATCGTAAGTTACTTACCACACAATAACTTTTTAAGTTTTTTAATAAAAACTTTTTATCATAAACTTGCAAGAAAATAAACCAAACTTGTCGCCTTTCCAATTTAGCTCAATTCCATTCGAATCCATTCTACCGAATGTAAAAATATATCTCCAAAACTCAGCTTTCCAAACATTTTCTAAAGGATTTCGTGAAGCGCTCGTCTTTTAGCGGCTCTCGGAAATCTCTTTCGAATGGAATTCCACGAAATGCTATTTAAAAAGAAATAGTAATCTTTTGAATAGTGAAAAGTTCATTGAATTACAGTTTTATAGAATTTATTTACTGCGTGTATCGTGCACTGTGGTCGTGAAGTTACCAAGATACCCAAACATTTATAACACGCCAATACAGTTTCAGAACGAGCAGATACTGGCGAACTGTTGAGGATTATGGGTTTATTACCGGCTGACCTAAATATGCGACGTGGAATATTGTGCCTTCCTCTCTGGCATTTCACAAATCACGACCCAGTAGAGGTATTACCTTTAAATGATAACCTTTATGAACTTACAAATCTTATTGATGAACAACACCCATTGTATGTTGTTTTATTTAGCCCCGTGAAATGTGTCTTTGTAAAAGCTCTATTGATTTATTAAATTTTTATTATTATTTATTTGATAGGCATCGTCAACAGCATACATAATACACTTTCGAAAATAACACTTAAAAACCATAGTTATACAATAGAATGTGTGCCAATTAGAGGCACGGAATTAGTTGTAATGTTGGTAAAAAGAATATGGCGAACAAAGAGCCCGTGGCAAAGTTCTTTTTAAAACCATGAACCATTCTATTTTGAACCTGGCTGCTGTGATAAACAGATATAAGTCAAATTCAGACGTCTTCTGAATCTATTTTAATAGATTATGTGTGCACCCCAAACTGAGGGTAGCTCTTGCTTTGAGTGTTTTTCGATTACAGCTCCCCCACCCATGTCTACGCGAGATTCTTTTATTTCGTTTTTCTTATTTATCCCAAATACTCTCCAATGCGAATAAAACATTCCTTCTTTATTGCTCAGAGAAATGTATAATTAAAAGTAAATATTTGGTAAAAAAATTGTGTTGTTCTTGTGAACATGCCGTAATCTGTTTGTTAGAGAATTGAATAATAAATTGCTCCGAAAACAGGCCGCTTCTGATCAAATAATTTTTATTAGAAAAGTTAGTGTAATAAAATGACTACGTAAACTTAATTTACCTGAGCTAATTGACCTAGGTGTATTAAATACACTTTTAGTAAACTTTAAACACCTAAAAGTACGTCCTTTATTCACAAAGACACATACTAAAATAATATTCATATACCTACAATTACCTAAAAAAACAAGTTAGTTTAAAAATAAAATTAGGTGGAACACTAGTTAGGTAAGTAATATTCATATACCTACAATTACCTAAGAAAACAAGTTAGTTTAAAAATAAAATTAGGTGGAACACTAGTTAGGTAAGTAGGGACAGCCCTAAATTAGGCAACGCTTAAACCAATGATACATGGTAGTTAGTTAGTTCTAATAATATAAGGATTTGGACAATAGTTTGATTTTCTATTGCCATTATTATCTCAACATCCTGTACACGAGATTACTTTCTCCCATAATTTGAACCAACATGCCTTATGTGATTGACAAACTTTTACTTAGCCTTAGTAGAAATGTTTATTTTACAACGGGCTTTCATCCCTCAATTATATCGAACGCGAGATGCGTAGTAATTCGCTATACCTACAGTCTATAGACGAGATTTTGCCGGGGGAGAGATCCATTGTAACCCTCTTACTCGGTCCCCTTGCAAAACCAAGGGTAAGTCGAATTGGTTGTTCCTAACTAGCTTACAAATCTGGCTATAGAGCTCTCCTCTATTTTACGAAGTCTCCGTCATTACAGCTTTTGGGATTAGTGGTGTGTGGCCCAGAGCCTGAAATAATGGTCAGAATGAACATTGAGATAATTGTAGTTAATGGGAGACTCAAACATAGAATTTGTTTACTATTTTCTGTATCTCTATCTCAATTTTCATTAGAAAGCTTTATAATTTATACCAAAGTGTCTGATATGAAATTTCCTTATGGTGCAGAGTACAATAAAGAGTTTTCTATCTATCTATCTAAGTGTCAATTCAGATTTGAGAAGGCGAGCTTTGATCAAATTGCAATTCAAAGCTCATATTATCAAACATAAAGCTTGATCTACGAGTATGTTTGTTCCAATCAGTAGGTGGCCGCTTACGAATAGTATCAGTAAAACATTCTAGCCGTCTCGTACCACAGGCCACAGATAAGCATCTGTTTTAGTGAGTTAGCCTACTTCTTGTACAATGAAAAGCAACCACAAGCCGCAACTTTATATTGTTTCCTCGAACTTAATATCCGTAAATATTGTTGGAAGTTTATAGTAAAACCACTTTGAAACTACATAAGTGGCCAGTTATTCAAAAAATTTTTAGAGAAACACTCCCCGGTTTTATCTATTTTATGAAGCTCTTATGACTTTACGAATTTATGATACAACGCGGTTTTATGTAACTTTGTGGTCATTTAGTGGGGTGGCTGTCATTTTATCTATGCCAGGCCCAGACGTACGTGCATGTAGCTTTAGTACAGCAGAATTTACACGATTCTTAGGCTGAAACGATCACATGTGACCGTTTATTTCTTTGTCACCGGGCGAAGAAAACTTAAATATAAGTCTGAGTATTATGCTTATTTTGTAACACGTTATATAGAGACATCACGTCTTAAATTACCCACAGACAACCCTTCTGTCTAACGTTTACGGTTGATCGAGTTACCAAACAAATTGGCTGAGCTACCTGCGTCATGTTTCCTATTAAAATAAGTTATTCCAACCAACCGCACTTATCACTAACCAAACCACACATTGTTACAACGTAATATGTTAAATACTGAATTAACCTTCACTTCATAACGCATTAACTAGAATTGAGACAGTAACGCCTCGTAATAGTTCATACCAGGTTCATAAAATATTCAACAAGAGCTGGAAAAGCTGAAAAACTTGAAGGCACGTTTCATTTCGAAACGTTTCCACGTCTTCAAAATAATTGGAGTGGCCGTAACACAATGTCCCAAATTTAAGGAATTACGCAAGTAATTAAGAATCGTGTTTATTTTTTACATTACGATACGTGCCTGTTCTCCAAAACACATGATATATTAAACTGTTTTGTATGCTACTTCCGAATTCTTGTTTATTATTCAAACATGCCAAACCTATTACCTAACAAATGAATTCTTCCTTTATTTAGTAAGATAAGAAGGGAATGTGCTCCCTGCGATGAGTTGTACCCTTAAATTAAATACTTGTATGCATATTATGTTTTTACACTAGTTTAGTTTGTCTTTCTGTATTATATTGTCTTCGTCGATGTTTCAAAAGCCGTATAAGCTCTCGCTTAGATCGTAAAAGTGCCTATATTTGGAACGTTATTAAATTCCTCACCGACTGCCGTTCAAGTGTTCGTGCGAGCAGACATGCCGCATTATATCTAAAAGGAATATAAAAGTATTCCCTGAAGTGGTTTCGCGACAGCATGCTAAGGAAGGCGGGAGAGCGTTCAAAAGCTCATTCTATTTGCGTTCAATCATTATGCACCAACACGCGCCTTTAACTGTGTAACAGTACCCGAGTCGTTTCCGTTTGCCCGCCCCTTCTCTTTATTCTTTATTACCCACTCATTTGTTCCAGATCCACCTCGAATTTGTCTATATTTTAAACCAAATCCGGGGCTTAGCGAGGAGTAAATCAAACGTCCGATCCCTTTGTGAAATGAAGATTGTTATCGAGAGTGGCTCGCTAAATAATTTGAGATCCATCTCGTAATTGTTTTCCATTTTCTACTAAGAGTTTGAATATTTCATCTCGTGAACGCTTTAAACCATTAAAAACGGATGGATTTTTTACAAGCTTTATTGTGACTTGGAAATATCTACCATTTATATCTTGGTTAACTTTTAAAACCAAACAACATAAACGTTTCATCACCATGACTATCATATCGGCTACGATGACAATAGATTATTAATCTGTAGATATCTATTGATATTACAATAGCTCACCCAATGTTTCCAAACATGTTTACCAAACAAAGTAGTTTATGTACATGTATTGTCAACAGATGCCCATCATGAGTTTATGAGAAGCGGAGAGGCGAGAGTTCGAGATGAGGCGTGCGCGGTACATAGCGTGTGCGGTGTTGCTGCTGTGTCCGCTGGCTCTGAGCCGGCACGATGACGACTTCGCGTTTGACAACGGCGAGGAGTTTCAGGTCAGTTATCCTATTCCATTTATGTGGTCAAACACCCTCACAAGCAGACGCACCGCACCATAGCTGGCCATACGACCTGAGCCCTCGAGAAACTACCGCGCATTCAGACCCAAATGTCCCGTACTCAAAAGCAAAAGTATACCCGACAATAAAATCAGACTCAGCGAAGTGGACAATGCCCTTAACTCCGTTAAAAACGGATAATGAGGAATTATATCAGGTCAGTAACCCCTCTTAGCAGTAAATCATGAAGACATGCACTATGACGCAAATCGCGACGGTCCTGAATACTAATGTGTGACAGCACCATCATTTCCGCTCTTCCAACTGACAGGAACAAATAGTTTCCCAAGCCCGTCTGCTTTATCACATCCATAATTGAAATGAATATGGATTGACTCCGCTGCAAAAAAGTGAGTGATAATCCCTCCACCTTCTTACTCAAAGAGGCGTGGACCAATGATAACTGAGTTATGGAACGAATTTATCATTTGACCGTAATGGTGGATACCAACTGGTCCTGGGAACAATTTCTCACACGTTCAGGGCTTACGATTGTTAATGTGATCCAAAATTAAGGTTCTTTTTGGCGAGTTGATGTAGTCGGGTTTAAATTGCTAAAGTCTAAATTGTTACGTACCTCAGAGACGAGGCACACCTACAATTCCGTGAACGAATTTCAATTTTGCTTTCAAGTCTTTCAATACGTTGGTAATAATATGTGAACATGCTTACCATAAAATCAATGTATTATTCCAGGTGGAGCTGACAGCGAATCATTCAGAAATAACAAAAAACGGCCTAAGGAGATTGTGGGGTGTGCCTGACACATCGGCCTATGTGGGACACCTGTTCCGTATGGAAATTCCTGAGCAAGCATTCTCCGGAAAAGTGGTAGCTTATAAGGTAAGCAAAGTAAGTACGATGGGATTATTATTCTATGGGTGTCGCTTATTTAACTTACTACCATCAACTTCCACGTTTCGTGGTGTAAATGTTGCCAGATTATCTACAAATTTTAGTATAAGTCGCTGTAATTTTTCATTACAAAGACCTATCTTCCTGTCTGCTACCACTCTTCCAATTAACACGTCAACAAACCATTTACTTATATGTGAGTAAGTAAAGATCAATTTGTTCCCGTGAATATAATTAATTATGAGCGTTTTAATAGTTTCAAACTGCTTTACTTAACAAAAATCGTTAGGTGAAACCAAAACTGACTTCTCTCCATCTAAAATTTTACGACTCACTTTTTGCAAATACGAGTAAACAACACTCGATTACGAACTCTGTCGTTGCCCTCGAATTCATAAACGATGTAAAGGTTCTTCTAGAGGCGGATTCAGGCGCTACGCTGGTTGAAATTACTTGGAGTGTAAATCCGTTTTTGGCTATCTAATTTAAAATTAAGCTTTCACCATTATTCTTAAATTTTGTGGATTTTGTTATTCAATAAAATTTAAATAAAACGGGTGGACTGCCCAGTCTCTGTTTATAATTTCCGGGGTATCTGTTGATTATTTATATCGTGTGCAGGTCCGAAGCGAAGACGGCCGTCGAACGCCGAGCTGGCTGGCCGTGGATTCAAAGCACGGTCTGATCAGCGGTGTGCCGCAGAAGCTGGACTTAGGCGCCCATACATTTACTGTCACCGCTCACGGAAATACCCAAGGACTTACTGCTACGGATTCCTTTACTATTGAGGTATGCTCTAAACAAAGCATATCAGTGGTGTAGGCGCTGCAGATGCTAGACTTACGACTTCTATATTATTTTGAGGTATCTATGTTTTATCAATCGGCGACTTATAGACACGAGGAAGTTTTTGCAGGTTCTTGTTTCTCATCGATACTGAAACAGAAATACTTATTTCTGCCCCCCAAGCAGTGATGCTCGCATTCTTGTGTTCCTGTTTGAAGGGTATGGGTGCTGGTGCAATTACAGGCACATGAGACTTAACACAACACCTTTATGTCACAGAGTGATGAGCGCAGTTCAATGCATCATAGGGCACGTCGTAAGAGGACGTGCTCAGTGAGGCAATGTATTGTTATAGGCAGTGGTTACCACTTATCTGGTGGGCCTTTGGCTTGTCCCATATACTTAGTTGTATAAAAAAATAAAAAACCTTCGCTATTTTAAAGATTGGCACACTTATTAACCTTCTATGTTCTCGTAGGTGAAGAAAGCTCACGAGAAGCCTCACTCCAAGTACGGAACATGCGCGGGGAATGGCAAACGTGTGGTGCTGGTGATTCTGATCGATGGATCGTTCAGTCGGATCGCGCCGAGGCAGCGGATACGGGCGCTTATGCAGCTCGCTAACTTCATGGCTCTTGATGGGGTAAAGAACTTTGAATACATATTCTGATTTTTCGAATTTGAAACGGGACCTTCAAATCTAAAACTGATCGCGTATTTCAGTAATCGAAAATTAAACGTTATTTATAACATCACAAGGATCATGTTAAATCCGCGCAGTTTTAGACTGGGCCCTTTTATACAATGTATAATTTTCAAAATTTTGTAAATCCTTGTATTGGTACGCATTTTGAGTTCGTCCTCTCATATTAGAAGCTAAGCTATTATCATTAGGTAGTTCTATCTCCGGAGGAATAATGTAATTGATCTAACGCAAGACCAGTGGTCTGGTCATGTCTTCCAAATTAATTAGTTCATCTGATTTATCCGAAAAAATTTTGATCGTATGGATTCTCTTTTCAAAGTGCAGGCAAATTTTTTTCCATCTCCAAATTTGTATGATGGAAAAAAATTGAATCACTTTTCATATGTACATTATCTAAGACACCACTGTAGTGTTTGTGTTAGACATAACTAATACAATCCACGGTCTCGGGCACGCGAGTAATGTAAGGCGGTGCGTCAGTCTTACGCGAGCCACGGGCGAGAGTAGACGTGTCGCTTGTACACACCGCTTGTTGTCGAGCCTGTGACGATCTAGGTACTAGGTGCTGTCTAAAGTACTGTTTACTGGCCAGCGAGTAGATAGGCACTACAACCACAACACTAAAATAAAGCTTTTTTTTCCAGGATGAGTTCTGGATGGAAGCTTACAAGAGTGATTCATCGCACGCCGACATCATTGCTAGCGGGGCCGGCTCCGCGCAACGAAAGCACGCCGGTGCCGGGGCTACTACTGCCATTTATCTGAATGTAAGTCACACAAATATTTGTGCGTTATACATATATTTACAAGCTTTGCTTAGTTTGGGGTTAGAGGGCATCGTGTGAAATGTTTATTTATTTATTTTATAATCCCCGATGCAAAAACGACAGGGTGTTATAAGTTTGACGTGTCTCTGCGTGTGTGTCTGTGTGTGTCTCTCTCTCTCTCTCTCTCTCTCTCTCTGTGTGTGTGTGTGTGTGTGTGTGTGTGTGTGTGTGTGTGTGTGTGTGGCTACGTAGCTCCCGAACGGATGAACTAATTTTGTTTTGTTTGTTTGAAAGGTGAATTAGTCGGGAGTGTTCTTTAGCTATGTTTAGTGAACATCGGTCCTAGATTCGGGAGTTATTTTTAATTTTTAATTTAATTACTTATTTTAGTTTTAGTTGGAAAGATACTGTGATGGGCGATCTGTTCAAAAAAATATAAAAATATTTCAATACAACTCAAAGATTCCTACTATTTATATAATTACCTTTTCAGGTTGGATGCGGCAGCAAACTATGGAGTCAACACAAAGTGTTAGTCGCGGGTTTGAGAGAACAAGCCCGCGACGGTACATTGGCTCATGTACTGAGACTGCCCGTTATCGGATGGCGATTGGTGGTCGTCAAACCCACGTCTAGGAACAAACGACAGGTAAATTATATGGCTTTTCTTATGTGATAGGTAGCGTAATCTCACCAAAGCCACAGACTAATACAAGTACAGAAGACTCACTTCATGAAGACTCCTAAATAAGATAGACCCACACAAACACTTACATGAAACAGTAACTACTATTTCAGTACGAGTTCGGTGTAATGAGGTGTAATGTCAAGTTTCTCAAAGAAGTATCCGCTCGGTACACGCACAGATAATATAATGTACACGGAAACTGTAGACGCGTACGAAGTCGCGGGTAACTGCTAGTAACTAAAATTAACAGAAAAAAAACTCTACTACTCTGTATAGGTACAACGCAAGTTTTGGCCACGCGTCCGATTTGGTACTGATTTAGATCAATTGAGCTATCTATAAATGTCTATATCTATATCTGTTTTATATGTATTTTGTACTGTATTTGTCGTAATTTTCTTTGTGAATAAAATGAATCAACGACGTAAAAAACGCAATAAAGTTAATTTAACTTGCACAGCGTCCTTAACTGTTTCATGAGAGTTTTTAATACTGAGGGGTAATCACGAACAAATCTGACAGTCGCCGCGTTACGTAAACCTGACGTATTCCAATCATATTGCGCGTCAACGCCAGCTCGACTGCCGAACGTTGCAGCGTCACCGCGCAGTGTATCTCGGATATGCTAGCGTTACGATACGTTTACGATTGTCACATTTATTCGTGATCAAGGCACTGGTCGGTGTTGAAAATCGACAATTTTATAGGTAAGGATAAGGACGTAATACATTGACGCTCATACGTTGTTTCAGTTGCCGGTAGAGGGATCAGGTGGAACGATGTACGACGCGGAGTACGATGACGACGACATGGCTGATTACAGCGGTTATGACGATGATGATGATTACACACATAACATCGTCGGGAATAGTCCGGACGTGGTGAGTTGTCGCGCACTTATCTACTATAGTGTTTTAAGATTGGGTATAGAAAAAGTAAGGAACTGTAGATTGTTAAGAAAGTAAGAAAGAACGGTATTGAATCTATGTATAGTAACATTGGAGAAGATAGTAAAAAATCTAATGGTAATACAAAACTTATAAAGAAAATGAAATAATTTATAAGTTTTGCACTTGAGACCGACTTCAATTCGCCCACCTTCCGGCTTCATCATCAGATGATTATGATGATGGCATTGAGATTATTCTAGTGACTGTAAACACCATTGAAAGTCACAGGTATGCAAAGTACGCAATTTTGTTTACGCGGATGATATATTTTTTCCAGTATTTTGATTTAGCCAAACTACTGGACCGATTTTGATGAAATTTCTATGCCATTCCGGAAGGTCGTTTCAAATAAAAAAAAATTCAAATCGGTTGATAAATGACGGAGTTCTGAGTTCATAAACATAAAAAAATACAATCGAATTAAGAATATTCTTCTTTTTTTGAAGTCGATTAAAAACTACGACTCGATGCACTGTTGGTGTTTGTAGAAGTAAAAGGGGTGATAAATAACTCTAGATAGATTCTCTACTATAGTCTCTTTTGAAAATATTATTCGCAATGCATCCGTTATGTGATTAAAATGAAATAGGTAAAAATCCCTGAATGGTGTTGTCAAACAAGAAACGACCTCGCTACAATTCATAAAAATGAAGCATTTCTATTATTATGATTCATAAGGGAAAACAGGAATATTTAGTTTTTGAATGAGTGTGTGCGTGGGATATCATTCTATGTCATAATTCTTCACATATTCCATGACATTAACTTTCTATGTGTGTGCGGAGTGTGACTGTGTGAGTGAAAATAACAGTTCATTTTCAATTCATTAAACACTTGATGGCAATCATACGTCTTACAATGTTTATTTTAATGTAATATCTTCACTTTGTATGGGACTGTCATTCATATAATATATCCTAGATTGCATCATTTCATTATTCATTGGAAGATTTTTGTCTATTGTGCTTTGAACTTTACCTGCTAAGATAGCAATGTAAATTAAACATTGATATCTCTGAATCATAGATATATTATTATGTGCTCACCATATTGATAC